>JARHVA010007323.1:442500-705739 GCA_037957365.1 Torreya grandis | reverse complement strand
CCAAAAATAGTACAAGGTCAACCCAGTCAACCTTATACAATAATTAGAGGATAAAAAATGTACAAGGTTGACCCATTTAACCTAATATAGTCAACTAGTAAATGGGGATCAAAGTAAGGAAAAAGGGATGGAAAGAGGAGAAAGACTAGAGGAGTGTGCAAGGGAGGATTAATAGCTTAGGGAATGGTTTTAAGAGCTAGTTATATTGATAATAATGTGGCAATAAGGCACAAAAAACCTATAAATCACCAAAGGTATACCCACCTTTTTCTCGATGCACCCCTTAAGACATGCACTAAGAGAGATTGAGTCTTAATGGGTTATTGAAAGATGAAAAGCATTAATATTTGATAAAAGTTAACAATATTATGTGTATACACCAAGGAGGTGAATTAGGTTCATAATAAGGGCTAGATGTGTATCCTTGGTATTAAAATGGATCATAATCCTAATATGGGATATCATATTATTGATTAGGGTGAATTTAAGTCTAATAACGGTCATAATGAGATAGAGAGGGATAATGATGGAATGGGGATGGATCATAGGGATATTGATAAGGAAATGAATGATAGGAATTTGCCTCATATTTAGCCATAATTCATCATAATGTAAATGAAAAGTAATGAAATATGATAAGAATCCTCTTTACCTTAGAGATGATGAGCATATGAATATTTGATATTATTTATGAAGACCAAGATGTTGCAAATGAGTACTCTAATGGATAAATCTATGTCCCACCGAGCATGTCAAAAGTTTCAGTAACCCAAGTTTCACCTTGGTAAACTAGATTGCTTAGTTATCCTTCAAACTTAGACTAACATTAGATTGGTTTGTAGGTTGTGGGATACCTATAACCAAACCAAAACTCTAGATTATGAGGCTATCTATTTTGATATATAGATTTTGAATCCTTTACCTACACCTACTTGATTTGCGGGGAAAGAGTTTGAAAGATAAATAAAAGGGAAAACCTATACTAGTGATGGTGATACACCTAAATGATTCATCCACTCAAATTTTTAATCCTAACAATACTAATAAACTAAAAATGGAATAAAATACTATTTACAAGGATTTTTATACAACAATGTTTTACATGGAGGTCATGGTGAGTGATCTCAACTTGGAGGTGAAGGGAGAGAGGTTTGATTTAGTACATTTCCAACTAGGTTACACTTCAAATCTAATCACCAACTTTTGACACTTTATATAACATGCATAAGAAAACTCATCAACATATGGGTGTAGCAAGGACATGTCAAGAGAAGATTCATACCACTTATACACATATGAATAAACATATAAAAACTAAAATATAATCATAAATATGATACAATAGTCCATTTATTAATCCAAGAGGCTACAAAGTTCAATCTTGGTAGAGTTTCTTCTTACCCAAGAGAGGGATCCCAAACAAGGCAACAAGGCCTGGAATATATATAAAATGAGGAGATAAAAAATTGGAAAAATAGATTAGAAAAGAGGAGAAAAGATTGTCAATGACCACATTAACTCAACATAACTTTAATTACAACTAGTTATAAACATATCTCAATGTTGATTCTGTTGCATGATCCTTGAATGAGATGTTTGGCATTAGAATGAGGTATTAGGAAATCATAGTATATAAAAACATATCATTATTTATAGCATAATATGTTATTTACCTATGGATATGATGTGTTAATGTATATGGGTTGATGAAGATGTTGACATATGGCACACATCCCCCTTAGATAGTTATATGGATCCAATATATTAGGATAATGGAGTAACTTGTGGAATTAGTGTATTGGGTAATTGTCAACCTGCAATGGGATTAAGAGGTTACCCATCGATTGTTAGTTAGATAGAGGTCTATATGAAGGAGGTGAATATCATTGTAAAGGAATAAACTAAGCATTGATTCTTCTATTGTAAGAGGATATTGGAGGTTTTCCCCTTAAAGAGATAATGTGGAGTTATTCCTTCCTAAAGGAGTATTGCATGTTGTTGCCCTACCTTAAGAGTATTATATTTATACATATATTGAATATTTGGACATCTTGGTCCACCAATATATATTGTTTTGTGTTGATCTACATTATATTCTTCATATTTATAATTATTATAAGTGTGGATCATACCAAGTGGTATTAGAGCTTCGATTTGGGAAATTTGTGTGGAGCAAAACCCTAGATTTTTGGAATCATCAATATATTTCAATAAGTTTTGATTTTTTTCACAATTGTTTTTCTAGATATGAAGAATATTTTAAGGAAGTATCAATAAAACAACTGATCCTTTATGATTAGTTTTGAGGGAGTTATTGATATTTTAGTGTTTTTACTAGTTTTATTATATCTTACAAACTATATGGAATTTTTCTTCAAAGTTTTTACTAGAGATATAATAACATACATTAGAAACACAAAATTTTATAATTTTTTGAATTTTTTTGAGTGTTGTATTTTGATTTTATTATTTTTCATATATTCACTCTATAGGTCAAAATTTGTAGATTTTTGTCTAAAATTTTTTACTGAAGTTCCACTATCATAAGAGGAGGATATTGTCAAAAGTGGGACTATTTTGATGAGTTTTGAATGATTTATTTATATTTTAGGGTATTTCATTAACCCTAGTTTTTTGTGGATCATGAAGTTGTAAGTATTTTTAGGGGAGGATGATATAGATGATAGAGAATGGTGGCTCCTTTTTAAGGAGAATAATACTCAAATAATTTTGTGACAAACATGCTTGCCTCTTTCTCTATCTAGGCCTACACAACATTGATTTAATCAGTTGAGCTTTACACAAAGGTATTCTTCATGGGAAGAAATGGAACAGATCTTCCTAGATCGATGGGATATAAAATAAAATGAGGATGAAGATGAGGAAGAAAGTAATTATGGTAATGAAGAAGAGAATGGATATGATAAAGAAGATAAATTATTTGAATAAAGTGATGATAATGAGGAAAAACATGTAAGTGATGATGATGAAGAAAAAATTGAGCATAATGATAATTGGGAGAGTATAGATGGTGTAGAAGGAGAGGTAAAGAATCTTAAAGAAGAAGAATTAGATGATAAGGGTTAAAATAATTTGGCTCTAAAGATATCTAAGTCAATTTTTAAATTTCATGGATGCATTCAAAATAAGAAGGTGGTTGTGTCCATAAACATATAGACACTAGAAAACTACACACAATGGTTCTAGATGTCAAAACACCCCTAGATTAGACCATTACCCAACCTCTGACCATAACCTTAAGTTAGTTTATGTAACTATCTAAACCCAACTTGATAACCCACCCCCTTTTACCCCACTTAACCTACAACCCTTAACCATCAATGGTCACCTTAATCACCGATGGTCAACCTAACTATCGATGGTCAGGTCTCTTCCCCATCTAACCAAAGATAACTCAAATTATGTGCAAGCTAACACATCAAAATTTAATATAAACGATAAGCTAATACATCATAATAACCAACCAAAACTCCTATGGAACATTCTATGCCCATCTCTCTTTGCCTATGAATGGAGGGGAGCAAGAGGTAAAAAGGGATGCATTATCGATTCATCTATTCAAGAATTTAGCAATTAAGCAATCAAGCTATCAACCAACAGTCATTAGGAGCTTCTTCATTAAGAACATCTTTACAGGTCTTCCCTTCAGTAAGTTAATATCCATAACAAAGACCTGAACCTCTACCAAAATTATTCTTTAGGAAAACTACCGTTACTCTATTTAAATTACTCCTCAACTTACCATCTGCCATCAAATTATAAGCTAAGTACATTTCTAATTTAAAATTTTGTTCATTTAGTTTTAGGCATCTTTATATAGATGACACCCTCTACTTATCACCCTTTGACATCCTATCCCCAAAGAAATCTACAACATCCTATTGTATCCATTCTAAAACATTTTCTAAACATACCTAGAACCTACATCAACCATTGATGGTCACCTTGATCATCGATGATCAACCTCAATCACTAATAGTCACCCAACCATTGATGGTCAACCTAATCACTGACCATCATCCTAACCTTCAATGGTCACTGGGGTGGGAAATAATATCAAGCTATTTTAAACTACTTAATCCCAACCATATTCCACTTTTTATCCTTCTAACTGATCATATGGACCCCACCTATTTTCTAAACCTAACCTGACCCATTTAGCATTAGTATTAACCCCTTATTTGTTATAAATAGTCTATTTTCTTTATCAAAGCATTTATTTCTTCTTGCATTTCCTTTCAATCTTTTTTTCCATTTGATGCAAGTATTTCATCTTTATTTATTTAAACTTAATTTTTTTAAGAGTTTGTATCAATAGCCTCCTAGTAAGCTCACACTTTTTAGATCTATCTCACACTAGGAAATCTACCTTGTTATCCATCTAACAACCTCTTTTTGTTAGTGATTTCTTATCTATAGGTCATTATTCCTAAGACAAAGAAGAGTTATTCACAATCATATGGATCATGTGTGCCTAAAAAAATAGGTTCTTCTATCACACCCTTATTACTAGTTTCTTACTACTTCTTTAACTAGAAAATAAACATAAATTGAGAGAAACATTTTGGCATGTCCGATGGGACCTAGTAGCATCTAGGTGACATTTTATTCCTTAGTCAATGCTCATATAAAGAAATCAAAATTTAATTTGGGTATAAAATAAACCTTGCATACATTGATTACTTTCATGTTTATCTCACATAGTTAAAACTAAAGGCAAAGTAATTCAGTCATAGTTTCATTTCTCTATCACACACCTTACCAAACCACTTAAATCAATTAAACATCAAAACAATTGACATAAGGCTCAAGTAGGGTTTCATGTCCTAGAAGATCACTTTCACCCTTTGGCTATCTTACTTGGAGGTCATTACCAAGAAGACAAAATTGAAACTCAACTCTCTGGTTGAGTGTAAACTCTAGAAATTGATATATACTAGCTAAGCACCTTACACCCTTATCACTATAATATGTGAAGTGAGGAGGTAGGCCCCAATACCAAGCCACATATTGATGTCCAACATAGATATTTTTGAGATTGTTGAACATCTAAAACCAACCATAAATTTATTTTCTAGTACTTGTTCTACAAACCAAGTTCTTTTTCACACTTTCCAACTAAGGTATAAGCTAAAATCAAGATAAAATGTACCCTAATATTTTAAACATGCTCTAGTGTATGTTTTGATTTCCTTGAGGTCTTTTATTTTATTTATTTTATGTTTTGATTTTGAGATTTCATTTATTCCTCTATATTTCTCATGTGGTTTTTACTAGATAATAGTTAAGGAACCAAACCAACCAAGAACCAAGTTCCTCTTCTTCATCCTCTATGGAGTATACCTCAGATGTTGAGATTTTTCCCCATCCTTTTAGTTCCCCTACCATGCCTTGGATAGTTGTCTAAGATGATGCATATTTTTACACTTTCCTTGAAAATAACCCCATGGCCCTCCAAAATTACCTCAACACCTTATCTTAATACACCCTTGCTTTGGTTCCTCCTAGTAATCCACCCTATAGGATGCCTCCCCATCTTATGGTTACCACTACCTCTACCCAACCTATGATCACTCAAATAACTTCCTCCATGACTAATACATATATTACCTCCACCCAAAATCAATCAAATAACCCAACCAATAACCAAACACCCTACACAAATTAATAATTCCACCAACATAAGGACAACCTCACCTCTGGTTACCCATACTCCATCCACCATGGGGATAAATTCTACCCATATTTCCAATATTCCCCTTATCACTACCAACCCACCAATATCCACCCCACTTCAAAATGTGGTGCTCTCCATACCTTCTACCCTTCTATATATCAGTACCCAAGTTACCATTAATCCCCATCCAATTAACCCATCTATACCTCCAACCCAATCCATATCAATTCTCCAATCTACCAATTCAATCATACCTCCCAACTAACCCACATCTAATCCTCAAAAAAATACCTATGATACCTTACCCATGCTATATTACTAACCCATAAGGATACATAGATCCATCTTTTACCTAAACTCTTGTGCCCATTAACCCTTATGTGGCATCATCCCAACTCTCAATGACCACATACCAACATGTGGCATCCTCTCAACCTTCTACCAGTTATCTATATATTGTATCCACCTAACTTCAGCAAAAATTACCATATAATTATGGAACTCCCCAACCCCAAATATATTTGGTCAAATTATTGATGGAAAAAATGACCAACCTAGATACATCTATCTCTAGGGTTCACAACCTCTTATCTTAAGACCAAATTTATAATGAACCTATTCACCCATATATCCATATCTAACCTTACCCTCCTCAATTAGAATTACCTAAATTTTTTAAATTTGAAATCAAGGAAGAGCCCCAACAACACTTAAGAGTGTTTTGGAATTCTTTCTACTTCATCACCTATGATGATTCTCTTCTCCTTTGCACCTTTCCTATGTCTTTATCTAGACCAGCATTAGATTGGTATAGTGTTATTACTAAACATTCCATCTCCTTTTATAAACTTACCCAAACCTTTTTAGACCACTTTTTGATCAATATATCTACTAAGGTATTTATTATTGACCTCTACTCCATCATTCAATTTGATGATGTAAAAATTATTGATTTCATAGCATGATGGAGAGGCCTTATCAACCATCTCTCTTTCTCTTTTCCCTAACCCAAGTTGATTAAAATTTTATCTTGGGCTTGTGCCAAACATATTTTCCCTACTCTATAGGTTCAAACCTTTAAAACCTTTTATGAGGCTTTCACCATGGCATGCAAACTAGAAATCAGAGCCATTGATGAGGGGAAATTGAAACTAAGAAATAAAAACTCTAGTTTCAAATCTAATGACCCTTCCCCATCCAAAACTGACAACCAATCTAACTACCCTAACACCAAACCAAAGGCAACTGCAAACATGGTTGTTATTAAAGCAACCCCACCTATAATTTTCAACCAACCCAACCAAACTAACTCCTCTAACTCCACCAATCAACAAACTCAAAATCAAAAATGGTATACCCCAAAACAATACACCCTATTAGGGGAGTCATATGCTTCAATTTTAGACAATTTTCTCAAATCCAACATTATTTATCTTCCCCCCATTAAACCACCTCAACAATTTGATGCTTCTCACCCTGTGCCTAGTTGGTACAATGAGAATGATCAATGTGCTTTTCACTATGTCATTGGATATGGTGTTTTAGTAGGCATAACACCTTCAAGATCATTATCCAAAACCTGATTGATAAAGGAGAACTTGTATTAGACAATCTTAATGCACCTCCAAATTAGTCACTTAACATATTTTGATAACCTTTTCCAACCATGCACCCTATACCAATCATGATGATAACAAACCAAAATCATCTCGTGCTCATGAGGTCCATATGGTCAATTTAATTATTAGTGAACCTATCATTGAGGAAACCACTACCTCAACTACCTCTTCTTCCACTCCACTTGTTAAAGTGGTATAATCAACCTTCATTCCTTTAGATACCTAAACAATGGAAACAACCATATCCTCTCCTTCACTTGACAAGATAATGGACTTACCCACCTCTCCTTTGATATAAATACCCAAGGAGGCAACTATTTCCATCACTCCTTCCTCCCCATCATGGAATCACCCACTCTCTCTTTGGAAACCACTCCAGAAATGGAGATCACCTTATATACTTCTTTCATGGAGGAAACATCTTCTTGAATCTTGGAAACTTTCATCAAGGACAAAGGAGAAGAAACCATTCCTTTACCTCAACATATGGGACTAATTTTTGAATCTGATGCCCAAATAACTAAACCCATCTACAAACCCTTCTCTGGACTAGTCCAAATCCTAAAATTCTCTTCTCATCCTAATTTGGATTGAGCCACCTTTTGGCACCATCTTGGGATCCCCTATCGAAATAAATATGAACCTTCAACCTCACTTGCATCCACCATTAAACCTATCATCACCTTAATCCATTAATTAAACACTTCTCCCCCCAAAACCATGCAGGAACCATCCAAACCGTCTCCATCCAAAATTATTAAATCTACTTACGCCTCACTAATCAAACCTATCAAGAACATAGGGATGATTCCTACACATAGCCTTATCCACCCATCTTTGAAGTTGGATTTTACCCCGTCTATTCCACTAAAGAAAACCTTAAACAAATCAACCAAGAAGGTGGAACCACCTTAGCTCCCACCTAAAACTAGAACCATACCACCCACTTCCCTCTTACCCTCTATTTTGGGACCCCATCCTTCTTCCATCTTAGGATCCCCTCCTTATACTAAGAAGGCAAAACCTCCCAAAAATACCCAAGATAAACTTCCTCCTTTTATTCTACATTTACCTACCCCCTCTAAAAAATCAAACTCCCCATCATTTTTAGATAAACTATCTACCTCTACCTACCCACTTACATCCAAAACCTTCATCATCTCAATCATCCACCTCCAAATACTTCACCTTTTATTAGGTTGTGGAGCTAAAAGCTTCATTGTATGTAGACATGGAGGAGTTACTGAGTGTCATAGTCACTGGCATCGGTTAGGCCGATCGACGTCAGTTAGGGGTGGATAGGAAGGCAATCAACATCGACAAAAGTCAGCCGATGTCGGTCATCTCCAGGCAGATAGGGATTGACATTGGTCACCTGTACGGTTCCATAACTGCTCGTTACATGAATAGTGAGTTTGTTAAACTGATTGTTTGCATGTAAAGGCTATTTCAAGTCTTGATCTGCATGTCTAATTATTGTAAATTAGAAGTCTAAGTTATTGTTTAGTATGGGATCTATTTATAGACTCATTAGCATGTATTGTAATTAAGGATCAAGGATTAAGGCAAGGAAGAGATCCTTATAATTGTAAGAACAGTTGATCTGTAGGTGGCAGCAAGATCAGGGAGAAGTTTTACATGGTAAGTAAGATCATTTGAGTTGCAGGTTGTTGCAGGTTCATGGGAGATCTACTTGAAGTAATTTTGAGTGCTTGGTACTGGTAGTGTTATTACTAACTAGTTGGAGGTGAACACCAATTCTGTGTTTGAGTTATGTGTTGGGACCATTTTCGGTAGGAGAGTGAACTCTTGAGGGAAAGAGATCTGTACATCTGAGAGGTGTGGAAGATTGTGGCATCTTCATTGTATTTTATTTAGGCATGAGTATTAATATAAGATTGTGTATTATCTCTCATATTCTATGTCATTTGTGAATTCTAGTTACTTGTTAATTCTGGTATAATTCTGTGTTTATTTGCTTATACAAGGTAATCATATTGTGCTCTTATTGAGGAGCAAGATCCTGACAAGTTGGAATCAGAGCTAGGTTTGTGGTTCTAGGTTTTCAATTCCCTAACAAGTGGTATCAAAGCTTTTGGTTGGGTTACCAATAGGTTGTATCAGATCTGGTTAGTGTTTGTTGATTACAAGTCACTCACAGGTGTTTCTATTTGAGTGGGAGTATAGCAATTGTAAAAGAAAGTAAGCTATGAATGGAGAAGTTTAATGGTAAGAACTATCAATTATGGAGGATGTAGATAGAGGATTATTTATATCAGAAAGATTTGTACTTATCGTTGGGTGGGGTTGCATGCAAGCCCATGGATATGAAGGATGAAGAATGGGAGGTTCTTGATCGAAAGGCTATAGGATCTATAAGGTTGAGTCTTGCATCGTCTGTGATTTCCAACTTATCATAGGCTAAGACAACGGTAGAGTTGATGGAATCTTTGGCAAATTTATATGAAAAACCCTCAACTTTGAATAAGGTATTTCTTATGAAGCAATTATTTAATTTGCAAATGTTGGAAGGTGGATCTATACATAGTCATCTTAGTATTTCCATGGTTTGGTAAACCAGTTAAATTCAATCAATATTGTTTTTGATGATGAAATTAAGGTTCTCTTAATCTTATGCTCATTACCTGAAAGTTGGGAGAGTTTGGTAATGGCAGTTAGTAATACTACGTCTGCTTCAAATATCTTAAAAGTGGATGATGTTGTGAGTGTAATCTTGAATGAAGAAATTTGAAAGAAAATCATAGGTGAATCATCAGGGAATGCTTTGAGTGTTGAAAGTAGGGGAAGGCAAAGAGAGAAGATCGAGCATGGGAGATCAAGGTCAAAGATAGGCAGGAGATCCAAGTCCAGGTATGGTAAAATAACCTACTAGAAATGTGGAAAGAAAGGGCATGTAAAGAGAGATTGTTGGTTTGTTGAAGATCAACAAGAAGGAACAAATGAAGAAGATGTTGTAGATGTTGTAGGTATTATTGCAGGTATTGTTGCATAGGATGCTCTGGTATGTTCTTTGGATAAAGTATAATCTTGGGTTTTAGATTCTGGTGCCTCTTTCCATGCATCCCCAAATAGGGAATTTTTTTATGAGTATGTCCAGGGAGACTTTGGAGAAATTTATTTAGGGGATGGTAAGCCTTGTCAAATGGTTAGCAAAGGGAAAGTGAAGCTAAAATTGTAGATGAGCAACACATGGATGTTGGAGGAGGTCATGCATGTCCCAGTCCTGAAGTGGAATTTGATTTCTGTTAGAAATTTGGGTGATGAGGGTTACACAGTAACTCTCATAGTGGACTCTTGCAAGGTTACCAAGGGTGCACTTGTTATAGCAAGAGGTAAGAAAGTAGGTACACTTTATCTATCTACTTGTATTATTGATTCTCCTTTTGGTTTATCTACTTCAGCTATAGATTTAAAGATGTGGCTTAATAGGCTTGGTCACATGAATAAGAAGGGGATGCATGTTCTTGAGTCAAAGGGTATGCTTTCGGATTTGAAAATCATGGATCATGATTTCTATAAGCAAAGGAAGAAAGTGACATTTCTTAAGAAATCTGATGTTCGTGACAAGAGCAAAAAAGCCTTGGTTTTCAAGGAGAAGATGACAGATAGAGATCAGCGTAAGGGGCTAAATAATTCTGAGTAGAGCAAGGTTGATATGGACAAGGGTTTGATCCAAAAGGAGCTCATAGGTAGAAATCATTGCTCATAAGTAAAACATAGAGACTGATGTTAGTTAGAAAATTGGCATCGGCATCTAGACAGGGACCAATGTCAGCTATGTGCACCCTGATGTCAGTGACTCCAGACAGATAAACACTGGCATCAATCAGGGGGAACTGACATCAGCAATGAGGCAGTCACATGGAACTGATGTCTATCAGGTATAGACTAAGATGTGACTGGCATCGGTCATTGATATGGATTTGGGGCAGACATCAAGCTATCAAGGAGTCTCAAGTGCCCATATGGAGGACTTAAAGGGTAAGTAAGCCTTAAATTCATCATTTCCCTTCTTTATACTACTTATTTCTCATTGATGGTCAAGAACCAGGAAGTTATTGAAGAAGTAGAGTAGGTAGATCCAGGAAATAGTGGGAGCTTGGCATTAAAAGATGTGAACTAAATGGGAGTTTTTGGGTGGAGTTACCAGCTAGAAGAAAGCACTGAGAGACAAATGGATGTTCAGGATAATGAAGAGCGGGAATAGACACGTGAGATGGAAGGCCAAGGTATATGGTCTTTTGTTATCTACAAGATAATGGAGGTTTTACCATTGTGTTTTCTTTACTAAGTTGGATAATATTAGCTACATCATCTTGTTACTATATGTTATGCTTATTACAAGGTCACATATATAGGGAGTTGCTGAACTAAAGGTAAAGTTAGTTCAGAGGTGTGTCACGAGGAATCTAGGAGCAGTAAGATTCTTTTCCATGAGTGTGTTCTAGAGACATGGAAGGTCACAAGTTGATTTTATCTCCAGATGATTGTGTGAAACTAGTTAGCACGTTGATGGTTAGATAGTTCTATGAACAGTGTCTTGATTCACATGATGAGGTTAAGTGCATGGTATGTACTAAACCTGAGATTTCCCAAGCAGTGAGAGTTGTCAGCAAGTTTGGAGCCAATTTGGGAAAGAAGCACTAGAGGGCAGTTTAGTGGATTCTCAGATATCTAAGAGGGACCAGCAGCAAGTGCACATGCTATGCAGGGTCAAGTTATTTTCTACATGGGTTTGTAGATGTGGATGTGGCAGGTGATTTGGATGACAGGAGGTACACCATAGGATTTGTGGTGGTTGGCCTTCAAGAGTGATCTTGAAGAGGGATACAAAGCCAGGGGAAAAACTAGATGATGTACAGGTACAGGTATAGGTGCAGTTGTTTATCTCCAAGTGGGAGATTGTTAGGTTGTGGAGCTAAAAGCTTCATTGTATGTAGACATGGAGGAGTTGCTAAGTGTCACAGTCATTGGTGTCGGTTAGCCCAACCAATGTTGATTAGGGGTGGACACAAAGGCAACCAACATCTACAGAAGTTAGTTGATGTTGATCATCTCTAGGTAGACAGGGACAGATGTTGGTCACCTGTGTGGTTCTATAACTGCTCATTGCATGAATAGTTAGTTTGTTGAACTGATTGTTTGTATGTAAAGGCTATTTTGAGTCTTGATCTGTGTGTCTAATTATTGTAAATTAGAAGTCTAAGTTATTTTTTAGTATGGGATCTATTTATAGACTCATTGGCATGTATTATAGTTAAGGATCAAGGATTAAGGCAAGGAAGAGATCCTTCCAATTGTAAGAATAGTTGATTTGTAGGTGGCAACAAGATCAGGGAGAAGTTCTACATGGTAAGTAAGATCATTTGAGTTCGAGGTTGTTGTAGGTTCATGGGAGATCTACTTGAAGTACTTTTGAGTGCTTGGTATTGGCAGTGCTATTACTAACTGGTTGGAGGTGAACACCAACTCTGTGTTTGATTTGTGTGTTGGGACCATTTTTGGTAGGAGAGTGATCTCTTGAGGGAAAGAGATCTATACATTTGAGAGGTGTGGAAGATTGTGGCATCTTCATTATATTTCTTTTAGGCATGAATATTAATACAAGATTGTGTATTGTCTCTCATATTTTGTGTCATTTGTGAATTCTAGTTACTTGTTAATTCTAGTATAATTCTGTGTTTAGTTGCTTATACAAGGTAATCATATTATGCTCTTATTGAGGAGCAAGATCCTGACAAGTTGGAATCAGAGCTAGGTTTGTGGTTCTAGGTTTTCAATTCCTTAACACCTTTAAAACATCTACTACAAAACCATCCAAAACCATCCAAAACCAAACAACCTAAATCAAACCCACTTACCAAAACCATTATACCACCCATAACTACTATGGTGAAGCCTACTTTTAAGAAGGCTCCCAACCAAAAAATCAATAACACATTACCCCTAACACCTTTTCTTGAATATAATTTGACCATTTTATACATGTTGTTACAAATCACTTCATTAAACCTACCACCTATCATAAAATTTTATCGTTTTAATCCTAAACAATCTTGGTTTTATGATAATTTAATCTACTCATACCATAGGGCACTTGGACATGACATAGAGAATTTCAAAGCTCTCCAAGCACTTATCCATAACTTATAGGATGAGGATGATCTATTATCAGATGAACCTCTCTTAAGCCCATTATCAACCCTACCACCAAATGAACCTATCTAACCCTTACCCACTCCCACACTCTCATCTAAGAGTGAGGAAGAACTAAATTAACTTTGTATCCCAATACTTCCACTCATCTGCACTATCCATATGGTCACCTGATCTCACACCTAGTAAATGGATAAGGGAAAGGCCAAAGTTTCCAATATATGGACATATCCTTCCACCCCTCAACCTTATAACTAGACTCAAGCACCTCCACCTTCACCTTTTCCAAAACCTAAAGTATCTATTTTTTATGCCTCTCCCTCCAAACCTTTTGAATGTATCTAGTGAGTAGTTTTGAAATAGATTCACAAGACATTGATGAAGATGAGCATATATAAATTGATCAATAACTCACCCCATCACCACCAAACACTAATATAATCCCTATAATAAATAGAGTTCCAACCCAAATATCCTCAACCTCTAATAGCCTTTATCAAAGTTCTTCAATTTTCCACCCTAGTCACATTTAAGGATTTGGAAATACCTTTTATTCATCCTAAAGATCTTAATTCTCCCCTCTTCATCATTACATAGATCAATCAAGCCCATATCAAAAGGGTGATGATTGATGGAGGAGATATTATTAATATTATCTCTTCTTATGATTATGACCAACTCTGGATACCAAAAAATATCATGTCAAAAACCATATATGTCCTCAATTCCTGTAATGACACTATATCCAAAACCTTGAGAACAGTCATCCTCCACATTTGCTTGGGACATTGCATGCTTCTATAGCTCTTCTATGTTGTAGAAGGAAATTTACAATATAACTTATTATTTATATGCCATGAGTTATGTCCCATCCACCTTGCATCAATGTGTCAAGTTTAAATATGAGGGTCAGGTCATCACCATATAATCTGACCATAGTAATTTCACATATTAAAACATGATATATCAACCTAATGACATTATTATTCCTCACTCATCCACCTCACCACCAACTAAAAATAATTCCACCCCTACCATTGATGAAGCTTTAACTAGATCATCTATCCCTTCTTCTCAGATCTCCATAGAGGACACCTTGGAACCTATGTTCCAATGTCTCTCACTAGGAGAGTATCATCTTTTGGCCTTGGATGCCTTACCTACTCCTCAAGAGTATAGACAACTTGACCATGATCCTAATTACAATCCCAATATCAGAACCATTATTCCTTTTAGTCTTCCCAACCACCAAATCAACTTCATCTATGGGGGAATTGATCATCCACTTCTCACTTCCTCTACCACCTCTTCTATTTGACCATTTACCTTCAATTTCTCTTATTTGGACAAACCAAAATTTACAAAATTATACCTTCATAGTTGTTCCTCGAAAGGTTTCAAGCTTGGCCCTTATGAACATGGACCCCACAAGTTACATTTGATTAAAACCCAAAAACCTCATGAGCTATTTGGCCTTGGGTTTATCCCACCAAAAAAACCCACCAATTTACCCAAACCCATCATCACCATTGATGAGGATGTTCTATCTTCACCAACCCCATTTCATTTAAAGTTTGAGGATTTCAAAATCATCCCTCCTAACATTATTTAGTCAATACCATTAGTTTGGGCCCCCTGACCTATCAAAAGAATGACTAAACTAAAACATTTCCTTTGATTCATCCTAAAATGGTGGAAAACAATTATCCTACCATCCACACCATCCAACATTAAGATGATAATTTCATTCTCACTTATCTTGGCATAAGGGATTATTCTATCCATAAATCCCTTCCTCTTTAGAACCAAACCATGTTGAATGAATCCACTATCAATGTCAATTTAGGTACTCAAGATAACCCTCATATTGTAAAGATTGGTCAATCCTTATATTCCTTGGAGTAATAGGATTACCCTTCCTTCCTTTGAAGAATAGCATTTTCTTGGTCCTATCATGATATACTAGGAATCAACCTTTATATATCCCTCCACAACATTTTCATCCATCCAAATGATAAGCTTATTAGGCAAAAGCTTTATAGGATGTACCCTCACATCACTATTATATTCAAAGAAGAGCTTTAGTGCCTTTTATCTATCAATTTCATTCAACCCAATGATTATCCCCAATGGGTTTCCAATATTTTTCACATCACCAAACCAACAAGGGGACTTTACCTCTACATCAACTTTCATGACCTCAATATTGCTTGTCTAAAGGATGACTTCCCTTTGCGTAGCATCAACCAACTTGTTGATCTTACAACTGGTCATGAGATGTTATATCTCATATAAAGTTTCTTAGGATATAATAAGATCTATATTTTCCTTAAGGTTCAACATAAGGCTTCTTTCATCACCCCTTGGGGAACATTCTATTACATGGTCATGCTATTTGGTTTGAATAATGTTGGGGTAACCTACCGGCATGTGATGACCTATATCTTCCAAGATCTCATCCATAAAATCAAAGAAGACTATGTAGATGATATCCTTAGGAATTATAAATAACATAAGGATCATTTATAAGTTCTCAAAATTATCTTTGAGTGCCTAATCTACTTTCATGTCTGACTCAACCCCAAGAAATGTGTTTTTGGGTTCTTATCTAAAAAGCTTCTTGGTTTTATCATCTCTCTTTGAGGAATCAAAGTTGATCCCAAAAAAGTTAGAGTGATCCTTGACATGCCACCTCCAACCCACCTTAAGAAACTATATAGCCTACAAGAGAAGCTCCAATCAATCATTCCCTTTATCTCTCAATTAATGGATAGATGTCAATACTTCACCATCTTCTCAAGAAAGATACATCTTTTAAGTGGACTAAGGATTATCAATAAGCCTTTTATTCCATAAAAGAGTACCTTATTTATCAACCCATTCTTACCCCTCCTAAAGGGGACTAACCCGTATACCTTTATATGTCTACCACTAATCATTTTTTAGGGGCAATGCTTGCTCACCATGATGAATAAAACAAAGAGCAAGCTATTTACTATATAAGTTGAACACTTGTAGAGTATGAGACTCAGTACACCCATATCGAGAGGATTTCTCTCACCTTAGTCTTTATGGATTTCAAACTTTATCATTACCTACTTAATCATAGAACCTTTGTCATCACTAACACCAACCCACTCAAGTACATGCACTCTAAACCATACAAAAACTAACATATGGCTAAGTGGATCATGCTCCTAGCTAAGTTTGGCCTTGAGTTTTTCTAGAAGAAGTTGATTAAATGGCAAGCCATTATTGATCAATTGGTTGAATCTCCTTTGCTAGACAACCAACCACTTCCTCTTGTGTTTTAGGATGAGTCCATCATGACTCTTTCTCAAGAGGGCATCACCTACCAAACGACCATGTTTTTTGATGGCTCAAAGTGCTAGTGTGGTGGGGGTGCTAGATTTATTCTCATTATCCTTGATGGTAAACCTCTTCCTCTTTCCTTCAAACTTGATTTTGGGTAAACCAATAATATCACTAAGTATGAATCCCTAGTAATAGGTCTCCAAACTACTCTAGCCTTAGGATTTAAGATGATTAGTGTCTTTGATGATTCTTAACTTTTGGTCAACTAGATCAATGGATCCTAACAATGTAGTAATGATGCCTTGAAAAAGTACAAACACCTAGTAGATTTACTCTTTGCATCATTTGATAATTATCTTATCCAATCTATTCTATATTCTACTAACAAATTTGTGGATAAAATGACTTCCCTTGCTTCTTAGATCCCATCTACGACTACCGATTCTAAACTCTTTTTCACCATTTATCATTTTATCATACCCTCTTATATCCAATCCATCCTCCCTACCATTTTTAGTGTGGAGGAATCTCCATTAGACATTTGGTATGAACAGACCTTTAACCACTTCAACCTTAGCATCATTCTTCCCAACTACTCTAGGAATGCCTAAAGAGACTTTATTCATAGTACCTCTCACTATACTGTACTAGGGGTAATCCTTTACAAATGTGGTTTTGATGACCTCTTTCTTCATTGCCTATGTAGTCATGAAGCTTCCCATACTATTAAGTAAATACATGATAGGATCTATGGGGGACACTTTAGTGGTCTAAATATTACTAAATGTATCATTTGCCTTATCTACTATTGGCCCACCATTAGCCAAAATTATTGAGATTATGTGAAGTGTGTTAAATACCAACAACATGACAATTTGCATCATGTGCTGACCCATGGCCTTCACATATCTAAGGAATTTTGGCCCTTTTCATAATGGGGACTAGATCTTATTGGGTAAATCAATCCCCATTCTTTTTATTGGCACCAATCCATCACCACCACCACCAAGTATTTCAATAAATTGGTGAAGGTTAATGATAATAGGTTAAGGTAAATCTATAAGCCTAAATAGAATTTTCCATGTCAAAAATAGCATCAAAACAATATGGTATACATGAATATCACTTGGGTCAAATATCTCTAGTATATAGACTACTCCCTTGAAGGACAACTACCCAAAATTTAAATTTTATTAAAGATAGACTTCTCCCTTGAATGAAAACTACTAAAATGAACAAACCCAAAACATAGACCACTCCCATAAAGGATGTATAAGTCAAATTTGTCAAAACAATCATTTGAAGCTTCTCAAATTGATCAAATTCACAAACCTATCAAAATAAAGCAATCAATAGACCTTATATCAAAATCAAGATAAGTTATCCCAAGAAAGTTGTAATCAGCTTTCATATATACCATCAGTATACTTCTCACATTGATCAATCTAAACCTTGCATTAAAACATGGACTTATCTATTATGGTTCTTAGGTCACCTATAAAATGGGTAAACCAACCCTCAAGAGGTTGCACTACCCTACATACCACCTACCATTTATCTCCCCTTTGTACCATCTACAAATCAATGGATTATGAGCTTAATTGACATGATGTGATTAAAACACCTTTTTATCAACTAATGCATGCTAATGTGAAGCATTCAAAATGATTATGTTCTTTAAGCCAATCTAAATTTGGTTTTGTTTAGTCTTTACCAATGAAGAAGCATCATGCCCTTGTTTAATCCTCTCATAATTGGTTCATGTACTCACTTAGCCATATGTCTCATGCTTTTAATTTCTTTTCCCAAATATAGTTTTATTATTAAAAACTTACTTTATGTGATATCATCAATAAAATAACTATTAACTATAAATGTCACATCATAATAACATCATAACTATGTATAGAAAAATAACCATGAATCATAAATCATAGCATAATGTCCATGATCATAACCATAATCATAAACATCATAGATATCATAAATCAACAAAATAAACCACGTCACATATCCATGATCATAACCATAAATCAAAACATCATAACCATATATAAAACAAAACATCACATCATCACATGCCTAAGATAGTGAGTCTACAACTCATGAACATAATCATAAGCATGAACATCAAAAATATGAATCATGAACCATAAAACCACATCATATACGTCATATCTCATCAACACAAAATAATACATATAATCATGTGCATCTCTCTCTGTCTCAAAATATACATCTCACTACATCATCTCATAGACTAATATAAAAATCATATACATCTATACATATCATATCATAAAACTATGCCCCTAGGGCACCATTATCATCTGGTGCCTACCCCCTAAAGTGCCTACCTGTTTACCCCCATAGCTCCTTGTATATCTAAACCAATAAAATTAGTGGCCAAAAATCCAAGCCTACCTACCCAAAACCTACCAAACCACCCCTTTTTAACCACTAATTATTCTATGTCCTCTACCCTACCCCTAACCTATATACCCTCCCAATTTTAATTTTTACCTACAAATTTTAACAAATAATAACCTACAGATATAAAACCTAGGGAAAACATACAAAACCCCTCCTTAAACCAATCACAAATAAACACAATTACAAACACAATGCCATAATTAGATCAATCTATCAATCTAATGAAGCCCTTACCTCATTCCTTAACCATCATCAAGGACGAATCCTAGGTCGTGCCACCTAGTCATACCCTAATCCACCTTACATCCTCAACCTAAATTAAGGTAAAATTAACATGAATCAATTCCTCAACCAAATAGAAAACACCTCATCAACACGTTTTCACAACACACTAAAGATCTTGGTATGCATGAGAATCAATGAGTTAAAAGCCAAAAGTAAAAATGACTTGTCTTTTGCACTTTTTATCTTCCATGCTTTTAGGGTTTTTCCCTAACTATTGATGGTTAGGGTGACCATCGATGGTCATTTTTGAGACCCCTAACCATTGACAGCCAAGATCTTCTCTTTTCAAAAAAATTGACACCAAATACCTTAGTGCCCACTTTTGAAGATTACCTTTTCCACCTACCCTACCAACCATGCCCATGTCAACATTGGCCATTTTGTCCTAAACTATAACACATTTTGGTGATGACATTTCCTTGGTCCTTTGACCACATTGACCAAGATTTACATGTTGAATATTTGAATTTTCACTACCTAGTTCACACCAAACCATTTGTGTTTTTCCTAAAAGCACTTCATACTTTGGATACCTATGAAAACACTGACCCTATCTAAGAAACTTGATGGGAATAACCCAATCATATGTGCCTAATGTTGTGGCCTAGTTACCCCACCAATTATCCTTCTGCAACTGACCTTATTTTTACCAATTATGGTAACTTAGTCTATGTGTGATCTTAGTTATTACACCTAGTCACATTTTGTATGCATGTTTTGCACTTCAAATGCCTAACCACCATTATCACCAACCTCATGACTCACCATAAACCACTCATCAAACTTGGAATCAATTTGGTTTCACCTTATCCACTCTTAGTTTGAGGAAGAACACCTCTTCCTATACTCAGGGAAACCAAACCTTTGATCCATAATCTATTTTATTTTTATAGTTTGTTGACATAAATTGCATAATAAAAAGGGGCAAAATGTAGACACTAAAAATCCATACATGATGGTTCTAGATATTAAAACACCCCTAGATTAGACCATTACCTAACCTTTAACCATAACCCTGAGTTAGTTTTCCTAACTAGATAAACCCAACTCACTAACCTACCCCTATTTACCCCACTTAACCTTCAACCCTTGACCATCAATAATCACTTTGACCACTAATGGGCACACTGACCATCGATGGTTAGGTCTCTTCCCTATCTGGCCAAAGACAACTTGAGCTATGTGTAAGATAACACATTAAAATTTAATACAAATAATAAGCTAATGCATCACAACCAATAAAACCTCCTATGGTGAAAAATGATACATTATATATTCATTTATCTAGGAATTTAGTAATTAGGTAATCAAGTTATCAACCATTAGTCATCAAGAGCTTATTCATCAAGAACTTCTTTATAGGTCTTCCCTTTAACAAGTTAGTAGCCATAATAATGACTTGAACCTCTACCAAAATTATTCTTCAAGCAAAATACCATTACTTTGCCAAAATTGATCCTTATCTTACTATCTACCATAAAGTAATGAGTTAAGTACATTTCTAGTTTCAAATTTTGTTTATTTAGTTTTTGGCATCTTTACTTGGACCACACCCTTCTACTTATCACCCTATGAGCTCCTATCCCCAAAAAGACCTTTAAAATTCTACTATATATATATATATATATATATATATATATATATCCTTTTCTAAACATACTTAGAACCCATAGCAACCATCAATGGTCACCCTGACTATTGATGGTTAACCTTAACTACCAATGATCACCCAATTACCGATAGTCACCTTAATCACTGATGGTCATCCTAACCATCAATGGTCATTATGGTAAAAAATAGAAGTAAAATATTTCCACCTACTTACTCCCAACCAAAATTCCACTTTTTGACCTTTTGCTTGATCATAGAAATCTCGCCTATTTTTTGAACCTAATCTGACCCATTTAGAATTAGTATTAAGCCATCATTTGCTATAAATAATCTATTTTCTTTATGAAAGAATTTATTTCTTCTTGCATTTCATTTCAATCTTTACTACCATTTGATGCAAGTATTTCATCTTTATTTATTTCAACTTAATTTATTTAAGAGTGTGGATTGACAGCCTCCTAGTAAGCTCACACTTCTTGGATATAGCTCATGTTAGGCAATCCACCTTGCTATTCATCTAATAACCCCTTTACATTAGTGATTTTTTATCTATAGGTCATTTTTCCTAAGATAAAGAGGATCTCTTCATAATCATCTAGATCATCATGTACAAATAAATAGGTTCTTCTACCACACCCTTATTACTAGTTTCTTACTACAACTAGAAAATAAATAGAAATTGAGAGAAACAAAGCCCTACTAGCAAGTATAACTTTATTAACATGAATGTGGCCAAGTATCTAAATGTTCAATCAAGGAATATCAAGGAGGTTCAATTAGATGGCAATAATATTTTAGTGTTTGAATATTTTAAGATCATTATGGAAAAATATGTTTTGCATTCAGATTTTTGTGCTTTGGATATGGATGTTGTGAATATGGTTCTTATATATCCATGTTTAGAGAATTTGGGAATAATCAATATTAATTTTCAAGAGAAGTTCACAAAGTTTTGGTCTAGGAAAAAGGTCAATTTATAGGATATCATATTTGTAAAGGCACAAATAAAAATCAATATAGATCATGAAGATGAGATTAACATAGCTAAAGAAAAACATATGAAAGATTTAGATGAAGACATAGATGAAGAAATAATACAATAAAATAAAAATACTTCATCTAATCAAGAGATAAAGGAACCACTAAAGTAAAAGGTGGAAGAGGTAGAAGAAAAGGTTGATAAGGTTAAAGTATAAAAAAAGTTGAGGTATATAGACACCCACATCATCATGAGAAGATACAATCATGGATCCATGCAAGGGAGTGTCATAATAATAGGCACTTTAGTTATATAGAACATATGAGTTCCAATAACTATGATTATGAATGGAATCCAAAGAAGGAATACTCTATCTAGGTATGGAATCAACATAGTAGAATGGCCTATAGAACATGGAATTAGTGGGGAAATCACTATGAATATGCATGAAATAATAACTACTATGGTCATAAATGGAATTAGAGTAGCACAGTAGAATATGGTACATAGAATCAAAGGAGGAATATTTATTCATGGACACTGAGGCATTATAGTTACGATCATAAATGTAATTAGAGTAGCACATTGGAATTTGGAAATAAGGTTAGAAATATATTAGTTACCAAGATCACATATGGGTGGTTGGATGATCGAGCTTGGAGAAAAGTGTGCAATGATTTGAATCACACTCATTATTTGGTTTCTTCCTATGTTTTAGGGATGAAACATGTCAAGGATGGAAGAATTGATATATACCTAATGATATGATATATTAATTTATATGGTTTTATAGAGATGACAACATGTGGCACACATCCACCTTATTTAGTTACATGGTTCCAATATATTAGGATGATGGATTAACTTATGGAATTAGTGTACTAGGTGATTATCGACTTATATTTGGATTAGGAGGTTACCCATCAATTTTTAGTTAGATAGAGGTCTATATAAATGAGGTGAATATCATTGTAAAGTAATCAAGTAAGCATTAAGTCTTATATTGTTAGAGTATATTAGAGGTTATCCCATTGAAGATAAATTATGTAGTTATTCCTTCTTAAAGGACTATTGTTTGGTGTTGCCCTGCCTTAAAGGTATCCTATTTATGCATATATTGAATATTTGGACATATTTTTCCACCAATATCTATTATTTTATGCTGATATATAGTATATTCTACATATTTTCAATTATTATAAGTGTGGATCATACCATAATACTTAAGTCTAGTGAGTGACTCCTTTTCCATTAAGGCCATAGAAGATGCATTAATTACCAGTTAATGATTAGTTATATGGAGTGATTGCCACTTAAGATAAATTAATGTGATTGGAAATTAAGGTTTATTTATTGAATTTCCACTCAATATTAGTTATGTGGCATGTATTTCCTCTTAATAACTCTCTCAATAGTCCTCTATGCCATTCTTTAGCTTCTCTTATTGACCAAGTAGGTCTACTAAGGAAATTAGGCCTAGTAGCCTATTGCTAGTACTTGATAGTTATGAAATATTGAATTAAACCATGAGAAAATAAAAATTAATTAGTATCAATCCTAAATTAACATCATACATCATGCCATAAGCCTTCTTGAGAAATAAACACCTACAAACTTTCCACACTAGGTGACTAGGTCACCTTTTCCTTCACATCTATAGACTGGCTGATGATAAGAGAGTTAAAAAAGAAATTAAAATAAATTTTTTGAACATCAAATTCCTTTATGAGGTATAAAAATTTCCAAACTTCATTATCCAATGATTGGCATCATCTTAAATTACCTTGTACCTCTCTTTCTGCACTTTTCCCCCAAAAACCACTATTTTTTGATAGGCCCATACATTTCCATAGGAAAAAATACCATGGTTAGTACCCCCTCTAATTTTAATTCATGATTCAAGTATTTATCAAGTGATTCATTAGTTTTTGGGTGAAATAATATTCACTTTTTCTCAAAACTAGTTTGTAGTAGGGTTTAGGGAGGGTTTTGAATGTCCACCATCTTAACGATGCTTCACAAAGTATAGAAATCAAAACCAAAAATTATTTTAATAAATATTTATTAAATATACCCATTCAACTTTCCTATTAATCTTGGGTTACCGTGCAAAATGTGTGTAAAGATACATATGTAGAGAAGTTGACCATGAGCTCTTTGCATGCATTCTAGACCTACTTATAGTCTTAACATTGATTCATAAACCTAAAATCCTTAATAACACTAAATATTACATGTATTTTAATTTTTATATGTTACATAACTCTTAATCAAATAATTTTACTCAAGCCTTCTTTTGGCAAAAGATATAAGCATCTAAATTGAGGGGTCAAACTGGCTTCCTAGACTGCATAATCTGAATTAGCCCTCAAGGACCAAATTTACCTTTACTCTTTTATTTTATAATAAATTCATCCATTTAGGACATAAAACATCTCTTTACACCTTATAAATGTATCATTTATGATTATGATAGTCTGAAGGTGTCTTAATGTGATGATGGAGCTTATAGGTCTTAAGACTATCTTTAAGACTAAAAAAACCTAATATTGAGTGTTAAAGGTTTGGATGTCCTGTAGGTGTTTCATATGAAAAACCATCATTATAATCCATTTTATACCTATTATCAATCTTATACAACTACCTTTAAGTTACTTGAACTCCAACTTTACTCCTCTCTCATGACTATGCCTATAGGTCTCACTATTAGGACTATGTGTTTGGGGTTTTGAGGTATGAGAGTCCTTTCTCATTCATGGATAAATTTTATGGAGTTTTAACTATTATAATAGTGTTATTACATTATTTTTTATACCCTAGCTCCACCTTATTCTTTGTATACCCTTCAGTCTTCAACCTTAGGATTGTACATAGACAAGTTTATGAAACCTTGATGGCTGGGTTTAGTGATATTTTATGCTAAACCTGATACTTATTATAAAAATATGTTTCCTAAAATTATCACATTTAATTTATTCAAAAAATAAATAATTAATTATAAACCCTATATCATATCTATTCGACCTCTAAAATAGTCCTCATAGCTGCATTTTTTAATGTACAAAAACTAAGTTATGAGTGTGAAAAATAGTGGATGTTTACACTAATAATATGACCTTAAAAAAAAATGTATACTTAAAAACACTCATAACCAAAAACCATACAAATTTTAATATCTATATAATTCCTATAGAGGCCTCAAGACTCATTTTCCCCAAAACTAGCTAGTGGGCTACCTATGTTTTCAATAAGTCTGTGATTGAGTTTTTATATAACTTTTATATTTGGGTCTAAGAATGATAATAAGGATTTTATTAGGATATAAAAATATTAATTCAATTATTCATATCCTCCTCTAGTAACTCCATGCTCCTATGTAATATATTAAAGCATCATCTCTTCTCAATAGACTCCCAAACCTTACACCCTACCAACACTTACTATAGGTGAAGATTTCAAATTATGCATTTTCATGTATCCCTAAGTACTATAACCACTTTTTTAGTGCTTATATAATTATTTATGATATTTTAATTCATCATGTTGACTTAAAATAGTCATTTTTTTCCATCTAGAACTCTATATAGTTAAACTCCTATAATTCCTAAACACGTTAAGTGACTTAGAGCCTCATGTAGACAATCAAGGAGTTATGAATGGTGATATATTAATTATCATTAAAATATCTATCACTCAATTATGTGGATCCAAATTTTTATTGAAAATATTGACCTCATTCTTCATTCTAAGGCTAACTGCGTCTACCTATGAGTCAATTAAGGCTTCTCACTTTGATACACTATGTGGAGTTAGTATTCATTTGTATACAATCAAGGTATTATTTTTAATTTAGGAAAGTTCCCTATACAATATTCTTTTCTTTATTTGGATAGTTGGAACCTTATCATAATGACTAAAACCCTATGTCCTCATCAAACACACTATTGAAGCCAACATTTTCACTAGGTGATTTTATGTGTTAGAGACCACCTTGATTGTACCATGCCTTGTGATTTATGAATTAACCTCCCACATACTTGACTTTTTTATGATCTTGAATTTTGTTTGAAGTCCCAATTAGGATAATGTGTCTCTAAAATAATCTTTCCATTCTCCTTTGGGTTTTAAATTGAGTTTTCCACTCAAATAGGCTTATAGATGCTTTGAGAGGGTCTTGATTGCACCTATGAACTTAGGCTTCATCAAATTAATGACTATTTTGACCCTCTAGATTTAATTTCAAACAATATATTTGTTATCTCTTTATAATTAAGACCAACTTATTCCATAAGTCACTTAAAAGTGTCTTAGGATCATCAATTCAATTCTTAGGACTCTTTTGACATGCCTAAATGGCCTAGTATCTCCCTCAAGGGTCCTAACATTATCAATAGTACATGAATCTATTGAAATCTTCCAATTAGGTTCAAACATATTTCATACATCTATCAACACTTTATCTTGAAAAATGGATGATCTTCATCTAGGCCTATAGGCTATCTTATGGTGATTGACTACAAGTTCATTGGTTGCCTCCTTAGACTCTTGAGATTTGAATTAAGTCCCAAATAGGGATCAATAACCTTTAAACTTTGATAATTCTCATGTATGAATCTATACCATGATATAATCTTCATAATTACTATGTACCATACCTTCACGATAACTTTAGGTGACTGCGTAGGGTTATTTTGTATGGACAAATATGGAATTAGACCTTGATAAGGTCACAAAACAATTTTTATAAACCTATAATTCATTAATTTCAACTAAATAATATGGTTTAAACAAAGTCTTTCAACGAACTATCTTCTAGTTTCTTCCCTACATTACTTCATGAAGCATCTTCTTGATTGTATTTGCCTTGGTTGTAGGTCATCATTCATCCCTATTTAGTAAGTTTTTAAGGATTTACAAAATTTGCATGACCATGGTGTTTATCAAACACTCTTAACTCCTGTTTGACAATGGATCCATGAGGTGAATGTGAATTAATAGTGATATGAATAATGGAACATGGAAAACATTGAATGGAGATGGAGTGATAAGCTTTCACAATGGTGAATGACATTGTGAAGATTGTGAAAATGGTATGAAACATAAGGGAAGTAGAAAGACTTATGAATCTAATTTCAATACCATATTGAAGGATCATAATCAAGAATATGCACATACCTTAACAAGATATAATAGTTTTAAGGATCTTAAAGGAGGTATACATAGTGCAAAAGAAACCTAACATTTTGTTAATAACCTTAACATATGCTAAACTAAGAGTATAAGGGTGTTTAAAGATTGATTAGTGATATGTAGGCTATGAATCTTGATGGAAATTTGATAAAAATAAAGACAAGACATATGGACAATAATGAGATCTCTCATATAGTCACCAATTATGTTTTGACATTCTAAAACCATCATGAATTATAAAACCTCTCGAAACTACCTATAGACTCTAAATTTATTAGTTTGTGCCTTATTTAGATACATATGCTTCACACAAGTGGAATGAAGTTAAATAATGTCATGGAAAGGTGGTTAATACTCTTGATAAGCTCTAAAAACTTCCATTTTTCTATCTTTAGGCTTGGGAGAGGAGAGAACTTAGAAAATTGTTTACTTGCATAAATGAAGAATGCATTCTGAGTGCATTAACTTGTAAAGGATTATTCATAAAGAAGAGACATCCAAGATAAATACCAATGACCTAATATATAATCTCTCTCAAACCCCTTCTTCTACCCGAAATTCTAGATCTTGATATTCTCTCTCATGGTCATAACATCCAAAAACTTGAAGGGCTCTCTCTTTGAAAAGAAGCTAAGTAGTGTAATAGAACTAGTTTTGAGCCTATATGGAACCTTATTTCCATGAATATTTTATGAAACACCTATCATGAAACCTTATTCAAATTATTGGCCTCCATTGTATGGAAACGTTCATACATTTACATGAAAACACCCTTTCTCTTGTATTTTCTTCACATTTCAAGCTTTGAATCATAAATTTAGGGAAATATAAAGAAGAGTTTGAGTCAAAGAGATTATTAAAACAAGTAATAGTTATTTTTGAGATAAAAATGGGATATTTTGACATGTGGTAACTCATTGGAGTCCAAACAATTCTTTTGACTTGCATGAGGAGATACTTCCAAAGCATAAGTCATTTGACTTAAAGTAATGACATGAAAAAGAATGTGTTTAAATGTATTATGAATGATTTATTGGAATTTTGACTCAAAATTTATCATTTAAAGTCTCAAAACCTTCAATTTAAGACCACATACAAATAATATAACACCATGTAGGGGATTATATCATTTCCATGAAAAGTTTCAAGTTATAAGGGTTTGAATTTGGCTTTGGCAGGCCAAATTACCAATAGCCATTCTACCATTGTGTCTTAATCTATCATGAGATCAAAACCCAAAGGTTTTAGAAGTGTAGATTTTATGGTTCCCACTAAATACACTCTAATTTATATCTCTGTTGATCCTACTATATCCTTAGCTCCAAAAAATGTAGGCAAGAAGCCCAAGAATAAACCAAAGGTAACACCTTCATAATCCTTTGTTCAATTTCTAGTTTCTCAATCTTAGCCCTCAATTCTAATTAATCCTCTCATGACTCCATGTTCCTCCATTTACATCACCCTAGGGACTCAAGGAGTTAGCTTTAAGTAACCAATTTCCTCATTCTTACTAAACACACCTCTCCTGGGCACAATTTGCCCCCACATCCACATGGCCCATGACTAATATCAAGCCCAATTATCCCCTGGACTTACTCATTTGTGATCCCTCACTTCACTCCCATGTGTCCTTCACATCCACTACTTTCCTCCATCTTTCCCTCTAATTCATATCTCCCTCCTCCTCCCAGGGCTCTACCTTCCATGTTCATTGTTTCCACCCCTCTTATTTTACCTTCCAACACCCTGGGGACATTGACAAGATCAATATAGGTTGGGTACATTGAGTTTTCAAGAGCACAAAGACTAGATATTCTCTACCATGAATATCTATATGTTTAGTGGCAATTCAACAAGATTTATAGGAAAATGAAGAGAGTGTTCAAGTATATTCAATCAGGAGGGGAACCTTATAGTATGGAAAATTGATTAGGATATATTATAACTCACTAAAATTAAGATTACTAGTGGAGAAGATAAAATATATAAGAACCCAATGTCTATGCTCCAAGATACTAATTAGGTAATAGAGAAACTCATGGAAGATATTTGGAGAAAATATGGGTTCTTAAAGCATAGGGGAAGATCACTTTCCCAATAGAATTTATTAGTATAGTTAAGGAGGCCCTTATATAACTATTCATATCTCTTAAGGATGAAATCATATACCTCACCATGAGTAAAGAGAATCTGCAACATGCACATATGTATTTGGAAAGGGTTATTCATAATGACAAAAAATGCAAAAGGCTTGTTATGGTACTTTAAAAGGGCATGTTCTTGGAGCTCAATCTCATACCTCTAGTAGTCTTGAACCTATATCAAAATTATGTCAATAATTTGAGATCCTTAATTAAGAAGTGGTTATTCTTAACACAAATAGTCATAGAGCCTTTTAAGAAGGGTAAGGAGCGGAGTTTGATCTATTTCAAATAGGTCAATATCATTATGTTATTCTATCCATGTGGCATCTTAATGAACAAATGAGACTTTAAGGTCCACCTATCTCAATTTGACTAGGTCATGATAATAAAGGTGGAAAAGGCCAATAAGGTTGTGACCAAAGTGATTCTAGATCTATCAACATAGTCAATAACAAGTATCACCCAAGTGTTTGAATTAAAGGTATCCCTTGAGGCCCCACTCCATGTACACCAATGGTAGTTAGACCAAGTTAAGGTGATATTTAGGGATCCTCCCATGAATATTTGCAATCTATATGAAGAATTCAACATAGTGGTAGCCATATTGGTAGCTAAGGAGGAACATCCCAAATAGTTGGGAAGCAGTCCCATTCTAAATTCTTCCTAAATTTGTTCTAGTGGGTCCTACGGATTTTATTTTACATATGTTTAGATGTGATATATTTTATGGTAAAATTTAGTTGTAACCATTTCAGGCCATGATGGCCCAAGATGGGAAATTGTGCTACTTGGAGATGGTACCGATCTCTCCTATATAAGTAGACATGTATTTTTAAAGGGTTAACATTTTTTTTTAACTAAAACTTTGTTGAAATAAATACAAGCTTTCCTAATTTTATCAATAGTGTTTCTACTTGCATGAATGTTTTCTATTAATTTATGTGTTTCATGAATGTATGTGAATGGCAAAGATTTTATAATGTTTCACACTACATATTATTAATGTAGTAATTAGAATGTTCTTGGATATTATAATTTTTTATTAACTTTATTCATTTTCTTAGAAATACTTAATAGTCTTTGTGCTTGATGCTTCAACATAACTTCGAGGGTCTTATGTGTAATTTAATATAAGTCTTTATTATGTGTTTATATTTTGTGGAATTTCATAGATTAATCATTGTCACTATCTCATCAAAATCCTTCCATATGTGATGATACATTTAATCTCCTTATGAAATTCAACACATAATTGTACAACTATGGTTGGGCACATGCTTGTTCTTAAAAAAATTGCATCTTTTATGAACCAAGAATACATTTTATATCTTACCCTACTCCCTCTCTCTTTTATTTTTTTTTTGGAACCAAATAGTCTTTCCTCTTTATTTAAAAATTGGTGAAGTGAATCCCACTAGTGCTTAAGGTTGAAATTTAGTGAACCAAGTGCGAGTTATAATTTTTTTGTCAATTCAAGTATTAGACCCTTGATGGTAACATTTAATCTCTCATATATTTATTTCAATAAGGCTATATCATGGATCCCAATACCTATAGCCTATGCCTAAGGTTTTTATTGAAGTAATCCTAAAATAGGAGGACAAAAGTCCCTTATTATCCCAAAGTCTTCCTTGAGTGCTTAATCTCATAAGTGTTTCTTGGGTTAGGATTTTGGAATAGATAATAGCTAGTGCTAGAATTAGGGATTCCCTAACTGGAGAAGTTTTAACCCATTATTTTACTCCTTATTAATTTGGAGATCAATACATAGATCTCCAGATATAGGTCCATTCTAAGTAGATTGATCATTTCACCCTTGCAATTCTATAGGATGCCTAAGTTGTTAGGAATAGACCTAGACCTACACTTGTCCCCATTAGCTCATACTCTCAATCTTCCCCAAACACATCACCCCTAATGGATTTCCCCATGGCTTAGTTATCTAGGTCAATTATTAATATTCCTAGAGTCATGCATGACCTTCCAAGAAACCCAAAAGGGTACCTCCCATAGTTCACACATGGTGTGGGGTAGATGATTGAGGAACATGTGAATTCATATAATATTGCCCTAATAATCCTAAAAATCAAACATGAGGATGTGGATTATAGGATATTTCCATTTAATTTGATGGATGTATACTATGATTGGTTCCTCAATCTCCCTGAAGACTCTATCACAGGGTGGGAACATTTTAACAATACCTTCTTGTATTAGTTTAGGTGGGTCATTGATCCTAGTATCTTTTATTAATAATTTTAATGTGTTAAGAGGGAACCAAATGATCCCATCATAAATTTTAATATTAGTTTAGAAAATATGTATATATGGGTCATCATGATTTATCAACCTAATACTCAACTAGAACTTGAAATGTATAAGATATCATTGGATCCTTATACACCCATGTTTTTAAGATGGGATCCCCTAATATTATATATTAATAAAAGGGCCAAATATTAGTGCCCATTACAAATTCATTGCCAATATTTCCTACCTTAAACCTCATCCCAAACATGATCCAAAATTTCTTGATGCTCCAAACCATACCCATGATAAATTAGCTTATGTTGAGGCATGTCTCACCCAACCAAAAACTAGGTTTCCTTACCCTAGTAAATACTAAATTCGTACCTCAAGCTCACAATCAGGCATTTTTTCCTAATGTGAATAATCTATAAATCATACACTAGGACTCTACTAAGAATGATTTAGATGTCATACAATGCATGGTGTAGAGGTTGAGCAATGATTTTTAGGTATCTAGAAATAAATGGGAAATACTAATGGTAAAATATCTAATATAAATGTTACCTATTAGAGACATAGTAAATCCTACAATCACCCCAATAGATAATCAAATACTTCACCTAATAGGATACCTAAAATCAACATTTGTGAGATAGCCCTCCCAAATTAGTGTTGGGTGAATAACATTTCTCAACATGGGGAACTTTATTACATAGATTTATGTAGTGATTTTGATATATTCCAAAGGAAAATGTAAGAATACAAGGTGGTATCGAACCACTCATAAGATTATAATGCTATTAGACCCTAAAGAACAATGATGATATTAAAGACCATGGAGTTTCTCAACCTTGATGAAAATGAGATAAAAGAGGATATAAATGAGATGCATCCCTTTCAATAGTTCTAAAGTAATAATAATGTCCTAAGAAACTGAATGCAATAATAACATCTCACTACCTCCACTTATTTGAATAATGGTGTGACCCCTCCTAACCCTGAGGCTAAGAATAACCCACTACCTCCAAAATATATAAATTTGAAGGCCCCCATGGATTTTTGACTTACCTTGAGATAAATAAGATAAAATATAGTGGAATAAATGAAAAACATAAAGGGCAATATCATGCTTCATCATCATACCTCCTATTGAAATCACTCACTGAGAAATTGACTCATCCCATATAAAAGGCTACCCACACTAATATGGTAATCCAAAAAGCAAAACTAAAGTTTCCCATTTTCTCCTCACAATCTGATTATTTAGAAAGAACCTACACAATTATTTAGTCAAATCGAGAGTGTTAGTCAATGCAATACCCATAATAATTTGTGATAAGCTAGGGTTGGACCTTATTAATTTAGATAAGGTGGTAGTCTATCTAGATAAATTTGAGGCTAAATTATTTGGTGATGTTTGTAATGTTAATATGAAAATAGATTTTGATTCTAGTATTTAGTAATTCATAGATATTAAATTTGTGTAAATCCTTGAATCTTATGGGATTATCCATAGCAGGGACTAGTTTAAGGCTTTGAATAGATATATGGCTACTAAATTCTCACATATGTGGCTATCCTAGAGGGGTGTGGCCACTTATATCTAAGTAGATAGGGAACCTAGGATGAAACACATGATCACATAGTACAATTCAATAAATGAAAAGGTAAACTCAGTATCCTTTAACATAGGAGTTTATACCTTGTCTAAAAAACTAGATAAGGATAAAGCTGAGGGTAACCTTGAGGTACTAGTTTTGTGATCCTTATACTTTTATAGGTCCCATTATAAGTGAGGTTTTTAGGCTAGAGTCATTTTTATTTACCCATAGGGAAAATGACATTTAACCACTTATAAACTATAATTCACCTATACTAACAACTAGGCATAACATAAATCCTTGATCATCAAGTTATAACTCACCATAAAACATAAATCCAAGGAAATAAAGGTATTTTGGGATTCTAAGTTAGTCATAAACTAATTCAGGATCAAAAACCAATGAAAACACCCTTATCTTAGGAAATACAAAAACTGAGCATGGGACTTAATAGAGATGTTTAATTCATTTAATGTTATTCCTATTCCAACATATAAAAATCAAGTGGTCAACTCATTGGTGGCTTATACCACAAATCTAACACCCTTAGATGACTCAAGGTTATAGGAGTTTTTTGTTGAACTAAACATGATCCTTTAATCCAAGATACCATAAAAACTACTAGGTCTTTGAAGATGACCATCATATTTTGGAATTCCTTAAAATTACTAGAGTATTTAAAGCCCATGTCATAAATGAGGCTAAGAGGGATGACCTAGGAGATGAGGATTGTGACCAAGATGGTGTCATGAACCTTGAATAGAATTGAGTCCTAAAATGAATGATCTCCCTAGAGTAGATATTCAACATGGATAGATATATGCACCCTCCTAAAAAACCAAGATATATAGACCAAAAATATAATATTATTAATCTTGGTTCATCTAATTAACCATATATATTCAATATTGGTCATAAATTTACAATAATCAAGATTGAAAAACTCATAAGGTTTCTATTAAAGCATAGGTATGTCATCTTCTAGGCCTATGGGGACCTCAAAGTCTTCAAACCTAATGTAATAACTCATACTATACCCCTCAATATAAATAAAAACCTTTTTAGATTAAGGTAGAGGCCTATGAATCCAATAATATAACCACTCATACATAAGGAGGTTCACAAACTCCTTTTAGTTGGGATCATCTTCTTTGTCTACCACTCCACCTAGGTAGCTAATTTAGTTCCCATTCTAAAAAATAATGGGGAGATCCAACTATGTGTGTATTTATAGAACTTAAATAAGGACTCTAAAAAAGATAATTATCCATTTCCCTCCCTTGATGAAGTCATAAAAATGGTGAGAGTATACTAGATGATGTGTTTTATTGATGGATTCTTAGGATACATTCAGGGTCTAGTAAACCCAAAAGATATAACTAAGACCACATTCACTATGAAGTGGGAACCTTCACCTATAAAAGGATGACATTCAACTTAATCAATGTAAGAACAAACTTATAGAGATATATGAAATTCACATTCAAAGGTTTGATAGAAATTTTAATTATTATTTACGTGGACACTTGATTATTTTCTCTAAATACAAGTTTGATCACATCTTCCATTAGCATAATTTTTTTGAAAGATGTAAGATATATGGTATATCACTAAACCAAAAGAAAAACATGTTAAGTGTTAACAAAGGTAAGATTATCAATCACATCATCACAAAGGAATGTATTTCTATTGACCCTGATTTGCTGATGTTATCTCTAAGTTACCTCTTTCCAAAATTAAGAAGGAACTAAAATATTTCTCTGGTAAAATTAACTTTGTATGCAAGTTTATTTCAGGAATTTTTTATATTTTAAAACCTTTGAATGTAATGTTAAAATAGGAAGTGAAATTATAAAGTAACTCTAAATAAAATAAATCCTTCCAAGAAATTAAATATTCCATCATGAAAGTGCAAATTCTAATAATCCCAAACTACACCAGAGACTTTTAGCTTTATTATTTTACTTCTAAGAATACCATACTTGTGGTGCTTACCCAAAAGTTGGAAAAAAAAGAACACCCAATTAATTTCATGAGTATTAGCCTAAAATATGTTGAGATTAGGTACTCCACTCTAAACAAATGTGCCTATACCTTGGTCAAAGTGGTAAAAATTTTCAAACACTACATTCTTAGGAATAAGGTGTACTCCATTATCCTAAACCCATCTATAAATTTCATGCTAGGATAAAATAAACTATAAGAATGTAGAGGTCACTAGATAGCCAATTTATATGAGTATGACCTAGAGATTATAAATTCTAAACTAGTTTGAGGCTAAGGCCTCATTTAGTTGGTCAAATAGATTGATCCCAATATTACTATCTATCAAAGTAGACCAATTAGAAACACTACACCATGACTGGTATGCTCTAATCATCTAATTTCTTGTCTATGAGAGTCCACTTTTAGGGCTCACCCAAACACATAAAAGAAATGTTAGGATAAAATCTACCCACTATATGCTAAGGAAAGGGGTTTTATATAGTAATAAATATGAGGGTATATACTTAAGATTATTATTATAAGAAGATTCTAAGGAACTCATGGCTTGGTTTTACAAAAAACTAGGGAATTACCGTTCATCTAGAAAAGTAACTGCAGATAAAATCTTGTTAGTGGGCTATTATGATACCACCCTATTCAAGGATATACATGCCCATGTATGTTTTTTTTATCAATGCCAAGCCTTTAATAAATGGGAGGTTCACATTTTAATTCATTTGTAACCTGTTATTAAAGGAAGATCGTTTACACAATGGGGACTCAATTTCATAAGAGTTATCAATACAAGATCCTTAGTAAGACACAAATTCATTCTCACATCCATTAAATAATACACAAGGTGGAATAAGGTATTAGCCACAAATAACATTACTTCCATGGAGGTAATTAAATTTATAGAGGAAAACATAAGCACCCATATTAGCACACCAATGTCACTAGTTTGTGGCAATGGACTTGCATTCCAGTCTATAGAGTTTACAGAATAAGCATATGAACATGGAGTCATTTTGATATTCTCATATAACTAATACCTATATGGGAATGGTTTTTTATATCCAATAAATAATAATTTAATCAATGTAATCAATATATCTATTGAAAAAATACCATGAGAGTAGTACTCATTATTGAAATATGCTCTTTGGGTCAATCGCACTTAATATAAATAAGCCTTCAAAAGTTCACCATTCTTTTTGGTGTATAGAATGGAGCATGTATTCCCAATCACCCTCATGTTGCATACTTATAAGTTTATGAAATATTACATGAGAGGAATCAAGAAGGTAGAATTTGGGTTATTAGATATTGTCCAACTAGAATATGCTAAGGAGGAGGATCTCAAAAAATTCAAAAAACACCAGAGTACTATTAAATTATGGTTTTACAAAAGGGATAAGGCTAGGTATTTTATAATTTATAAAATAGTGTTGTTATGGGATAAATCCCGTGATATAAAAGGGAAACACTCCAAAGTCACTCCATTTTAGATTGATTTGTATCATGTCTCTAAACTATTGGGTTAAAATGTGTTTCACCTCAAGGACTTAAAAGGGAAAAACCTCTTATTATCAATAAATTCACAATTCCTAAATCACTACATCTCAATTTTCCCATCTAGGGAAATATTAGAGTATCCCTCTAAGTACGTGACTGGTAATGTATACATTAGAATAGGTTTTAATTAATTTATTTATGTTGTGTGTTTGATTTTGTTCTTTATTCCATTTTGTGTCTTGTTTTATTCTTGGTTATTTTGGCCCCAATTTTGTGTTCCCTTTTTTCAACCCTTTTTCTACCTATAGTAATTTGGATTAAAATTAATGAACTTATCTAAATGTAGTGTGGGTCACTACACTATCTAATTTTGACCACTTTAAGGGTGACATTCCAGGAAGACTAGTTCTAGATTAGGAAATAAAGGACATACCGCAATATTGAACATAGTGATAAGCAAGGTAACTCCCTCAAATATACTATAGGAATCTAGATCCATTAATTTATAATAGATAAAATGGATTAAGAAAATATCTATGATGATAAAGGTCTTCACTACTCTCTAATAAAAGTACAAGTAATGTTGTGAACTATTGAGAAATCAAGAGGCAATTGGATGAATATAATATCATTAAACCAATCCAACACCTTGGATACATTGGTATACAACCCTCATGGGTAAAATATCATAATATCTAAACCAAAATAAATTTTAATCTCACCAAATAAAAGTGTTAAATCTATTTCTTAAGAAAGGGTGTTTTAATCAACCTCCACCTTATGATTTATAGCATGTATGAAAGTGGAGTAAGGCCTAGAGTGAGACAAAGGTATATATGTTTGGGATATATATATATATATATATATATATATATATATATATATATATATATATATATATATATATATATAGCCTAATATAAATATATCAATTATCAATCCCTCCTTACTAATCAAATAACCCATAAAATGCATGCCTACTTAAGAGGACTCAAACATCTTGATTTTTTTTAAGCTTGTAAATGAGTGCATGAAGAAAGATAAATAAATCTAGTACTATTTCACAAGGGGACCATTTAAACTATATTGAGACAAATATTTCATTTTATAAAAATAGACTCAAGTGATTTTGACTTATTTTATTTCATCAAAAGGAGATTCACTTGCTTTTCTACAAGTTTAATAACAGGGGACACAAATTAGGTTATAGACACTAAAATAGTGTTTTCCCTATAAAGTCAATATTTTTTATGGCCAACATGATCCCCACACCTTTTCAGAGAATTTTTGGACCTATCTAAAAATTATTATCTTGAATTTACATGTGGCTCCAATCAAGTTGCCCTAGGTCCCAAACTATTTGGAATCTTTGAGCCCTTTTTCACCTTGGTCTGTTGAGTGTTTTGTAACTTGTATAATGTGAAAAAAATATCCATTGAGATCACTTAAACTAATTTTTTTTATATAAATGTCTCCCTTTTGTGTTTTAAATAAAATCCTCTTCATACTTATGTATTATTTCACTTAATTTTGGTTCAAAGAGCTATTTTTTTTTAGTTCATCCCATAATCATGTCGTCCCAGAGTCCTACTTGGAATTTTATAAGGATTTGATAGTTGGTAGGTGAGTTTTTAAATTAAATACATATCCTTTATTATAACTTAGTATTTTTCCATAAATCTTATAAGGGATCCTAACAAAAAATATCACACCACGTGGAAGATATCAAACCTGCTAGCCTCCTAGGGTGTCAAAGCCCTAGGAGAGCTTGACCAATGAAAATGTCATGTAGAAGTTGTTGATATCTTTCTTCCCTTAGACTTAGAAAGGATCAAGTTTTTCTCAAAGAACTTTAATATTTTCCTTGTTATATTCATAAGTCTTTGGGATGTCATGATAGTCTAGGTGAGGTTTAATTGTCTTTAGGTTCATAGGCAACATGTCCATATGGTATGCTAATGTCAAAAAGTGTTGTGGAAGTCATCATCTCATCTTGTTTGAACTAAGTCAATATTTTATCTTATGATAACCATGTCTAAGAGTCTAAACCAAGTCCTAGTTTGTTCTTCATTGTCTAAAATCATATATAATAGGCTGACCTATAGTGTTGTAGTCCATGATCAGTCATGAGTCCATTTAAACATGCCAAGAACCTAAAGAATGTGGAAAAATTAAGGGTTTTGGATCTAGTATTAGGGAATCATGGTAAATTTTTTTGAATCATTTAGCATATCTTAAGGTTTTTTAGTAAATATTAAAGTAAATACTTTATTTGTTATTACATTTGATATCATCTATGTATTACCTTCAAGGGATGTTCAAACCATGTGAATAGTGTTAATATGGCCCCTAAGACATCATTCACTCATAATAAAGGGTAAATTATTCTAAAAAGGTCTCATAGTCATTAAAAAATCATAATAAGGTGGTATTATATTTAAAAAGGGTCTTTTAGAAGTCAAACATCCTTCATTCACCATAAAAGGTCCCCAAATGCTTAAAAAGTGACCTTTTATATTCCTTCCATCCATACTCTCTAATTTAAAAAAAAATCTAATCTCTTATTTCCCTCTTTTTAACCTATAATGGATTCTCAAGATCTCAAACATGAAAAAATGCATAGAAAAGAGGGTTTGTAGGTGTTTTCAAGACTTTTACAAACATGTACGATCAAATCAAGGTCAAAATAGGTTATAAATCTCATGGGGAATCTCTTATAGGAATCATAAAGAAGAATACATGCCTTAAATATGTATATATAGGAATAAAAGGTATAAAAGTCTCCATCAAACTCTTGGCAAGCTCACAAGGGCCAGTTTGAGTTGAATGTTATGGTTCATACAAAGAGAGTCACAAACTAGGCTCTTGTCCACAGGTAGATTCCCTAGTGGAATTGAAATTAGTGGAATTAGTTTTTTGATAAAATCCTTAGGATTTATGAACAATAATTAATACCCTAGGTGGTCCTAAACCCTTTATAAACCCCATAAGCTCAGTTATAAGAAAATCTAAGAGAGGTTCAAGCTCATTATGACAACTTGAGCATGGTAAAATATATTCAAAGGTCTAATGAGTGTCCTAAACTCCTCTAGGCATGCTCTCATGGCACATGTAGGGCTAGATCAACATCTGATCTTTCATGATTAGTAGGCTATATGTTTATGTGTTATAATTTTTATGTTTCATGAAGAAACAAAGCATAAGGATGATCAGTGAAGAGTTTTTATGCTATCCCCATTCTCCTCACATATTCCACATGGATACCCATGGGTCATATCATATCCCATTCAAGTTTCCTCAACACCCACCATGTAAAACAAGGAGAAGAGATTTAATCATACCTCATCTCGCTCTCATGTCAACCAATCTCAAGGTTAAAAGTCTATGAATGATGTCTTCTTCATATTATAGGGGTGATTTAAGAAGATGGAGGAATTACTCTTTCAAAGGAAAAAAACTTCAACATGGCTCTTAATACCAATATTCACAAACCAACTCCAAATGAATCCATTGGCTATTTAACATAGTTTAACATTTATTTGCATTATTTAAGGTTTTTGAGGATTTTTGGGTTTCATTTTCTCCATTAATATGCTTGACTCACCCACTAAAATGTAATACCTTGTTTGATACCTAGGTGGAAGATGTTTAGGTCTCAACAAGTGGTCTTGAGTAGAGATGAGGAGTCCATATGAGGTCTCCTAAAAACATATAATTCATAATGAATACATCAAGCAATTTTCACCTTATAGTGAGCCTTATATCCCAAAATTAGACCTTCAAAAGGCTACATAATATACCTATAGGTAGGGTAGGGCGATTTGTCATGAATAGTACAATAATGGGAGTGTTAATAGACTTATATAAGGCCAAATTAGTTGTGAATTAATTATCATGAAGTTAAAGTGTGTATCAAGGTCAATATCTCAATTGAAAGGGCAAGTTTCAAAACTTAAAACTCACAAATTCCAAGTCACACCTACAAGACTGCCTAGTGGCTCAGTGGCCTACAAACTAAAAAGAGAATGACCTACATAGTTGAATAAAAATAATAAAAAACTCTCCATAATGTAATACAAATCCTTGAATGTTTATATTTTTGTTAAATAACTCTAAATCCCATACACAATCAAGTCTCAAAAGTGACCACCTATAGGTTGGTCTAAGATAGCTACCATTGGTATAAAAATTTGAGGAATAGATGAAATTAATAATAAAATAGTTGAAGTGTAGATATATATCCATGTTTCAAGGATAATTAATATTAATTAGGGATTCTGAAAGGATAGTTAAAGATATTGGTTAAGATAGACCTACTTGACCCTGCATACATAGTTGATTTAGTGCACACAAGTCTGCCTAGTCAAAATTGGAATGCCTAATTAATCAAAATTATGAGATATATTAGAAGAAAAAATCTATGTGAAAATTACCCTATAATTATATTATAACCTCTAAATGGTCTTAAGTATCTTGAAGGCAAGGTCAGGGTTTAGAAAGAGCTACCCAAGCCTGACTAAGCACTCATAAAAACATAGTCTTGTGTGTGTATGGTTATAACAATGTGTTTGATTGTAATTAAGTGGGAAACCAAAGTTTAAAAAGGTTTTTATAGATCTAGTGAAACATTAAATGAGGGTTCTAACTCCCTTGAAAATGAAAAAAGGGGGAAACACAGACTACTAAGGTAATTTTCACCAGCTAGTTTGAGAACCTTAACATAAATTTATAATAGTCATAGTAGGTTTAATAAGGAGGAATGGAAAAAATAGAGATCTAGGACACTATGATATTATAGAGAGGTTTATATTTAAATAGGAGAGATGATAATAAGGATTTTAGATCACCATAATCACCTATATGTGGTCTTGTGCCTTGAAGATCAGTCTAGGCCTATAATGCCTAAAACCTTACATAAGCCCTTGCCTAAAAACTTGCATAAGCCCTTAGACCTAAGACTCTAATATTGTGATAATATGAGTTTATTAGGTAAATTTGGAGCTATTGTAGGTTTAATATAGATATTACAAGTCTTAAAACGGGTGTCTTAGGTAGTGAGAAAATGAAAAAAGCACCTTTTTGGATTAAAAGCTTTTCTCAAGTTCTCCCATCATAGTTTGTCAACTTGAGTTGAATATTTGGATGATCTCATCTTGAATAAAGAGGTGAATTAGACCTAGTGATATTAGGGGAATTTGAGTACCCCTATGCACTTGTCATCCATGGTAGAGAGAGATAAATTTAGGGGATAACTTTATAAATGATCCTTAAGACTATAAGCATGCCACCTTTACTCAGATTTCACTAGACAAGATGCACATGGTCAATATATATTAGGGATATTTGAGGGGGTCTATGAACTCAAGATTAATGACCTTAAGTTTCCAATCTAGGGCTTGTTATTTATGAACCATTGTTAAGATGGTAGGCCACTACAAACCTTCCAAAACCCTTCTAAATAATCTAATACCTAAGAAACTATTCATAATGACTCCAATAGCCCTAAAAACATTGAAAACATCAATATGACACTTATAATTCCTATGTTCCCCTTGTGGATCATGGATTTGGCATGTGTGAGGTAAAATATGTAGGCAAATGACTTATAATGTCTAGTTTTAGGATTATTTTCATGGTTACTAGGCATGTTTGATATCCTAAGTGAGTTGTAAGGTCTCTTGGACCTATGTAGAAATTTAATGTCCTCTAAAAAACCATTATTTAATGCATATAGTGTCACAAGAAATACTAATGAGAATACTTGAAGTAAGGAGGAGAGATAACTATCATTTACATTAAGAAAAGAGTATTGCAAGTCTAATCACATACTAAAAAGTCTATCTAATGTAGAAACATCATTGTATCCACCTATACAAGTCATTATCAAGATTAACACTAACTTTAATGTGTTTAAGTCTCATGTCTCTCACTCACAAAAGTGACTAATGTATTCTATAGACTATGAATGACATGAATGGTGGTATCTAGGTGACTAATGGTCATGTTCAAAAATGTAACTACCTTCCCAAAATAAGTGCATGATCTCTATTACATATCAAGGAGTAATGTATAAGTCTCAAGGAGCATGGTTCCTTTATAGAGTCAATTATGACCAGAAATAGGTCATCCACCCCACTTTTATGCCCAAAAGGCTCATTAAAGTCACTATGCCACCAAGACAATACATGGGGAGAGTTATGAGACTATTTTTATACACCTAATTCATGTTTGTAACTATTTTTATATGGTTGATGATCATTATGGCCTCTCCACTCCATCTCTATGTCATATTATTCCTCTTTCTCTCTCTCATGTTCTTTAAATTGGGCTTCAAAAGCCATGTTATGCATCCCTCAGTTGGGTATGAATAAACTCTACCCATTTGTATCTTATAACATTTAAGCTAACACATAGATTGATTTTACCTTATCCATACTAGTTTATAATGTTTTCGTGCTTGTTTGATTTTCATAAGTGGTTGAATAATTTTCCCTTTATAGGTTCTTTTTTCTTACCTAGATGCTAGTGGATTAGTCTTAAACATGTTACATGGTGTGTGAAGGTGTTAATGATTATGCTTATAGTGTTAATTGATTGGTAGTGTCTTAAATTAGACTTATCATTCATCACCCTCAATTTATATTTATTTAACATAAAATCCATGTGAAGTATTGATGTGTAGGAGTCTTTTTGTAAAGAGTGTGTTAGTAACTAGTCCTTGTTTTATCCATAAGTGTTGTTAAATGATCAAGTAGAGGAGACATATCATAGATGCATCACCTCCTATAGTATAGGACTTTATTTCATGTCTTTATTATATCCCTTTTCATTGTAAAAATAATTAGTTTTAGTTATTTAAGCATATATGATGCATTAGGGGAGCTAGCCCCAAACCTAGAGACTCACCTTATTCATTAGGCTACCAACACCTAATGGTGATTCAATTGTATTAAATGGGTGAGGTATGTTTTAAAATATTTTGCCTTAAGGGTGTTATCTATACTGAGAATAATTTTTGGCATGCCTAGTGGGATTAGAATTCAAGGAGGTTGGAATACTTACTCTCATCATTTGGTGACCTCAAGGAGTTTCAAACTTTCTAGTGGCAAATTATCACTCAAGTTTCATGCCAAAGGTCATCACAAGGTCTCAATCCAAGGGTAAATAACATTAATTTATTTAATTATATTTGGATTTTTATATAATGAAAATGCACACTAGGTTCAATCCCTTTCTTACACCCCCTACTTCTCCTAGTCCTATTCAACATAGCTTTGTTGCAACTCCTACATCTTAAATGGTTAGAGCTAAAATTTAGGCCTTTTTACCCTTCAATTGTGGAATACCATTGAACATAAAACAATTTGATTATATCCATATTGTTTCACTAAAAATCCTCCCACACTTCATAAGATAAAATTTTACCACTCCTATTGAACATACAAGAGACATTTCAAACCTTTTTTATATGCATAACATAAGTCAATAAAATGTAGCAATGAGGATTCTAGCTACCTCTTTGAAAGGTAAATAACTTTAATGGTATATAGGTATATCACCTACCTCCATCAACACTTTGTATGAGTTTGGGGACACCTTATACAAGTACTTTGAAGATATAAGTGACCACTTGTTTGTAGTAGAATAATTGACCATAATCAAAAGGACCCCTCAAGAGTTTATGGTGGATTTTAACTATAAGTTTTGTTGATGACTGGAGATTGCACTCGGTGGTAGGAAAATAGGTTCCTGCTCTCTCCCTGCAACATGGAAACTCCTCTCTCGCCTGTGGGACGGCGAAGTAGGAGAGGAGAGTCTCTAGGTATGGGCTAGTTCCCTCTGATGTATCTTGTTTGTTCTAGGCAATGCAAACTATAGATATATAGATATACTGGGGGGGATAAAAAGGGAGAAGAAAATGCATGAAAACAAATAGCCTACTCTAAAGAGGTGAAACACCAAAAATGAAATGACCTTCCCACCTCCACACTTAGGATCAATAAAAATGCGAATATACTCTACACATCTAGTAGAAGAACCAGGCTGCTAAGACTAATAGGGAGGCTATAATGGAAAATACATAACAGAGGTTTACCAAGGTGCTATGGAATGCACACTTGCAAGAAAATTCCTCTATTTTGTCCTTCTCAAATATTGCTCTTCTCCTTTCAGCTGTAGAACCGGTGCCTTGTAGATGGCTGGTCTATTGGCATTAACCTGTGCAAGCATCGGAGGTAATGACTAAACACAAATAATACTCATAACATACATAGACAATCTATCCAAGATGGAGGAAAAAACTATATTTTATTGATTTAGGTGGAGAATTTGGAGAGCTATGCTCTTTACAAAATTGGAGAAGATCCCTTTAAAATGGCCAAGTCTACCAATTTATATGGAAAAGCTAAGAGGAGTCTCATTGGGAAGAGTGAAAAACACTGTAGTTGATGTCATAAATCTATTGGGACCATGCTCGCTACCTCATTTTGCATGTAGCCTACTCCTCTACCTATCAGGCAGACCTTTTTCTATGTTCTACGGGCCTTTTTTACTGCCTAATGTTGTGAGTAGTAATTTTACCACCCAATGTTGTTGACTGCATGCAGAAATTTTGCCGACATTGGCTGATTTACTACCGTGCTTGGAAATTTTGCCGACATTAGCAGAGTTAGCTGCCAATTTCTTTTTCCCCACCACTACTGTGCATTGCAATTTTGCTGCCCATTACTTGTGTTGGTAGTTTCTTTTATCCTGCCACTACTGTGCACAGCAATTTTGCTGCCCACTACTTAAACTTTGAATTTTTTTCAGGACTTAGATGCATTGAACCATTAACTTGAACTTTTTCCTTTGAACCACGGTGCTTGAAACTTTTTGTTGAATTGAGCATGAACCTGAAGATGGACTGCAACCTAAAATTGACTGGCCTTTCATAGATTTTGAAGAGGGTGACCAAAATTTTGCTAGAGGGGCAAAATTGGGTCAACAAATTGGCGACTCCTAGGGGAAGCATGTCTGCTATGCTTAGAACCTAGTTGACTTACATTCCATTGGGTGTAGAGTCAGATGGTAGCTTTGAAGAGAATTCACAACAGCTTTGATAATCCCAAAATCAAAATATACAGAATTTACCCCCACACACAAAGGGAAACACACAAGGCTAAAAACAACTAACTGTGCAAACTGCACTTAGGGAAAACAAGGAAAATGACTGAAAACAAACTATTATATACAGCTAACTAGGAATGATCGCATCCCTCTTGGATTGAAAGGAAAGTTTCTCAAGTCCCCTTCTTGGTGAGAAGACTTATAGTGGCAAGCTAGTAGCTGAAAGAAAATTAGATTTGGTGACTTACTCTTCCTGCCCATCACCTGAGTTGGCTGGAAACTGAGGGGATCAAAATCAAACATGCCTCCAATATATACATATTCAAATTATCCCTGGAGGCCTATTAAATGTTGGTCTTTGATATTGGTGCTCCTCACCAAGAAATTAATTGATGTCAGCTCATCACCATAAGCCTTCTGATCTACACATTCCTTCTACAATGTATCGTGGTCTAACTTGTTTCCTTCTACCTTGTTGAAAAATCTGTTAGACTCATCCTCTACTTCTTCATGGCCTTCTTGAAGAAAGTTGACTGCAATGATGTTTGAAATGGGCTCACAAAATGACTACTCATCCCACAAGACTTCACTTTCCTATTTAAAGCTCAGTTCTTCAAGGCATTCCTCTAAGAAGATGGACCTCTCTTTTTCCTCTTTGTTGATCAGGTTCTTTAGATTTTCAAAAATATCCCCCTGATCCTCCTCTAACTTAGGGTCTTCAATGTAGTCATCCTCATCAAAATAGCAAGGAAGTTCATCAAATAGAGGAGAAGAGAGCTTACCATGCATTTGTTCCTCTTCGAATTGCTAGAACATCCACATATACGCAAGCCCTGCATCTTCTCCACTACTGATAAGGTCTTCACAAGGAGCATCAATGGCAATTTCTTCTTTGTTGTCACTTATGACAACCTCCTGAAGGACTATAGATTAGATCTTTTGTTCCTCTCTTGCCTCTTGCAAAATAGGTTCTTCCTTGAGAAGGGGTGAAGTGGAGAAAGCATGTGGAAGAGGAAATAGTCCTTGAGCTAGAATTGAATGATTCTCCTCTCTCCACTTGATCAACACTTCATCAATATTAGGCATGGCCTGATAACTCTCTTGGAAATGTGTAGGTGAGATGTGTTCAGGCATGGAATGTGTTATTTGGTCTGAACCATCCACCACACATTGGCTAAGGAATTTCTCTTTAGACTCTAACTCTGTAATTCTCTTACTCAGATTTTCTTAGAAAAGCTTTTCTTGGAGGTTGCCAGCATCACCATAGGTAGGGGCAACTTCAGCTTCTTCAAGGTTCTGAGAAAAACCTTGCTTTTCTTCTTCTATTCTGCCCCATGATTCCACTATTTTCCCCCAATTTAGGATTTTGAAATTAGAATTCTGCCCCTGCAAACAGGGAACAACTTTGTTTTCCATGAGGTCCTGAGGCTCCTCCACAAGGTCTAGAAATTTTATCTCTTTTTCAAGAAGCATCTTTATCCTAGCCTCTAAGTCTTCAATTTGTCTAGCTAGGTTTTCCTGGAAGAGTCTCTCTTGGAGGTGACTAGCATGATCCTCTTCAAAGCTCTAAGCTGGTCCCTGGCATTCCTTCCTCCAACTCAAAATTTGCACATCATGCTAGAAAACTTGGGGAGGCTGAGGAATGTAAGGAAAACACTATTGATGCATTGGAGGAGTCTTTAGAAGAGGGACGTGCTGGCTAATGGTATTATTCTCAATGGAAGATTCTTGATCTAAGGAGTTGAAAAGATTGATCTCTATGGGAGGTTGCTCTGATGCCATTTGGCATTGAAAGGCCAAGTGCACGAGATTGGGAACAGCTATATTAGATGAGCTGGAGTGAGCAAGTGCAATTTGATAAAATGGATTTGGTGTAAAAGAGGAGGTTCTCTTTAGGGTAAGAGGGGGCATGCAAGGTTAACTATCTTGAATAGATGGATTTCTCCATTTTGGCACCTCTTCCTTTATGTACTACAAGGCTTGTGCTTACCTAAACAAGCACTCCTCTTTATACATCAACTCCTACTGATATTTGTACTGCTCTTCCAACCTATTGATTTCCATTGTCTGCTTCTCAAATTCTAGCCTCACCCCCCTTATAGTTGTAGGGAAACTAGGAGAGTTGCTTGAGGGGATTGCATAAATATCTAAAGTCTGATCACACTCACATGAAGGAAAACAAGATCCATGATTTTGAGCAAAAGAAGTATACATACAAGAAATGGATGATTTCTAATGGCACTAGGCTACTTAACTAGTGGATTTACTCAGAGTCACCAGATGCTGAAGGAAAAATTTGATCTATTGTAATAAGACCAGCATCAATCCTATAACTTTACTGTGTTATCGAACTCGAGGTCCCACTAGGTATGCCAAAACTATTGACGACTAGAGATTGCACCTGGTAGTAGGAAAATAGGTTCCTGCCCTCTCCTCGTAACATGGAAACTCCTCTCTCACCTGTGGGGTGATGAAGCAAGAGAGGAGAGTCTCTAGGTATGGGCTAGTTCCCTCTGATGTATCTTGTTTATTCCAGGTAGTGCAAAATATAGATATATAGATATACTGGGGGGATGAAAAGGGAGAAGAAAATGCATGAAAACAAACAGCCTACTCTAAAGAGGTGATACACCAAAAATGAAATGACCTTCCCACCTCCACACTCAAGATCAAGAAAAATGTGAATATACTCTACACATCTGACAGAAGAACTAGGCTGTTAAGACTAACAGGGAAGCTATAATGGAAAATACATAACAGAGGTTTACCAAGGTGCTGTGGAATGCACACTTGCAAGGAAATTCCTTTATTCTATCCTTCTCAAATATTGCTCTTCTCCTTTTAGCTACAGAACTAGCACATTGTAGATGGCTGGTCTGTTGGCATTAACCTATGCAAGCATCGGAGGTAATGACTAAACACAAATAATACTCATAACATACATAGACAATCTATCCAAGATGGAGGCAAAAACTATATTTTATTGATTCAGGTGGAGAATTTAGAGAGTTGTGCTCTTTACAAAATTGGAGAAGATCCCTTTAAAATGGCCAAGTCTACCAATTTATATGGAAAAGCCAAGAGGAGTCTCATTGGGAAGAGTGAAAAACACTATAGCTGACATCATAAATCTGTTAGGACCATGCTTGCTACCTCGTTTTGCATGTGGCCTACTCCTCTACCTATTGGGTAGGCCTTTTTCTATGTTTTGTAGGCCTTTTTTGCCACCTAATGTTGTGAGCGGTAATTTTACTACCCAATGTCATGGATTGCATGCATAAATTTTGCTGACATCAGCCGATTTACTGCCATGCTTGGCAGTTTTGCCGATGTTGGCTGAGTTAGCTGCCAGTTTCTTTTTCCCTGCCACTATTGTGCGAGGCAATTTTGCCACCCATTGCTTGTGTTGGTGGTCTCTTTTTCCCCGCTGCTACTGTGCATGGCAATTTTTTCACCCACTGCTTGAAATTTTAATTTTTTGCGGCACTTAGACGCATTAAACCGTTGACTTGAACTTTTTCCTTTGAACCAAGGCACTTGAACCTTTCTGTTGAATTGAGCATGAACCTGAAGATGGACTACAACCCAAAATTGACTGGCCTTTCATAGCTTTCGAAGAGGGTGACCAAAATTTTGCTAGAGGAGCAAAATTGGGTCAACAAGTTTTATAAAAAATTGGATAGGATCCCAACAGTAGTTAAACCCAACTCAAATTATGCCTTCTTTTACTATTTGAGATCCAACAATTTTTATATGGAAATCATAATATAGTCAATGGGTGGGAACACAATATTTAATGCCTATGAAGTGGTAATAAGGAAATAAAAATGTCTTATTCAAATAGGAAAACTCACACCAAGGCCCCTTATGCCATTTTTCCTAGAGATGTAACCTCCTATGCCTACCATTTCCCCCATACCTGCACCAACCAATAATGAACAAATAGATACTAGTCAAGTAGATAATTTGGTTAAGCTTAAAGGGCTACTCAAGGCACAAAATAACAAGATAGTGGCCTTGAAAAGGTATAAACTTCCACCCCATAGACCTTATGAAGATATTTATCAAACTCTCTATCAAAATTATTAGTTTAATATACCTCTATACTAAGCTAATACTCAAGTTCAAATTCAGACCACTCATGCAAGGCCATACAACAATTTCAACCCCAACTTTGTCAACACTTTTAAAGCATTAGTTCCCACTCAAAATAACTATGTTCAAGAGGGTCAATAGTCTACACCTTGGGGATAATATCATTTACAAGGTGTCATCTTAATTTAAGGTGCTACTTAAGCTTCTCTAATTAAAAACAATCAAGCTCCTTCTATGTAACATAAAAAAGTTCCTCTTATGCAACATGGATAAATCCCTCTTATGACTCAATCTAAATTTGTAATTCAACAAGGAATGGTTGAAGAGTAGACTTAGTTCAAGGATACATTTTTCAACTTTAAATAAGGAGATAGTCCTTTTAGACATGTTGTAGTCAATCATCTTAGAGGTATAGCTAAACTAGACAACCCTTCTATAGCCAATACAAGGGCTAAAATAAGGGTAGTGACTGGTGATCTAGAGATAGGAAGAGCATATCCTTCACCTTCTCAACCACTTTATAATACCAATGAGAAATCAGAATCCTTTAAAGGTACACCACTTAAAAATGGTTAGAATTATAAGGGTCCATTTATACCTCATTTCACTCAAGCTCCAATTACTATTGTTGCTCCTAAATTATAGTCAAAGGTTGGTGGCCTTAATATCAACATTATAAACTATATGAATAATGAAAATATCACCATAAACGTGGGACACATTTCTTATTCTAGTGTAGAAATACCTTCTTTAGGAAGAGTTGTCAAAGCTCAACATCTCAAATAAGAAGATAAAAAATGAAGGTATAATCTTGACCAATGCTAGTCAGCCTAATTAAACCCAACTAACTAAGGTAAATAAACCCTCTCTTTTATATCATTATATCATAATAAGGGATAGATTGGTACATAAATATATGATAGATAGTGGGGAAAGTACATATGTTATGCCAAAGTCAATAGCATATAAGTTGGGGTTAAAATATGAGCCCAATTCTAAGGGAGTCTTGCAACTAGATGGGTCTCCTACCAAGATAGTTGGTTTAATTAAGGATGTAAAGCTTATCTTAGCTTCTTACCCTGATTAGAATATATTCAATACTGTTGTTTTAGTTTATCTACCCCTATTTGAAACTATGAATATATATGGACTTCATTGATAAGATAGTAGAATACCTATCATCTAACTAGTCTTATATGGTATTTGTAACTAGGTATGGGACCAAAGACACCATTAGGTTTGAGAAAATCTCTAGGTTTCATTTGTATCCCTACATTCCTAACCTATCAAATGTCAACTACATTATCATTGATGAAGATGAACACCCTAATGATAAAGATATAGTTATTCTAGTTGAGGACATATCAGACCTACTTCTTGATGAGTGGGGGAAAGATAACCATGGATATAATACTTACAATATCATTAAGTAATCATGCTTAGGGATATGTTATATGCATGAGGAGGAGGTAGTCATACCAATCCTTACCAATCCATGTCAAGATAATGATGGACTATGAAGACTATTTTTGATGGATATAGGTGGAAGAATGGAAGTGGAATAGGTGTTATAATTTTTTATCCATCTCAACAAAAAAAAATATATCATAAGGTTATAATTTAGATACACATTTTATATATTAAAGTATGAGGCCATAATTCATGGGATGTAATTGGCAAGGAGAACAGGTGTGAATCTATTGCATGTTATGAGAGATAATGAATTATTAGTCCATTAAATGAGAGGGTAGAATTCAATCAAGAATATAGTATTAAGGCATATAAACATTTTTTTTGACCTACTAGAGGAATTTGAGGCCTTTGACATCTACTCAATCCCAAAATAAAAGAACCAACATGTAGATAGGCTAGTAGCGATAGGGGCACAATATGACATCTTAAGTAAAGTCAAGAACTTAAAGGATCAGTCATAAATCAAGGTGGTATGAAGACCATTAGTACCTAATAATGAAATCATTTGGTAGTTATTTGATGGTGATAGGTAGATAGCATGCTTCTTTCAAGAAGAGGCAAATTTTTTCTTAAGGAACCAATGTAGACTACAACAATAGTATGGTGACCAAATTGTTTAGTTGAAGACAAAAAAACTCCCTACGGGATTAGTGACCCTTGAGAAAATATTCAATAAATATTATTATTTGAGAAAAGATAAGTTTAACATGTTAATCAAGGAATAACATTATGAGAAGGTCACCATTTTTAAGCATATGCTACTCAAACTAGTCAAAGTGAATACTATAGAATAAAAGCTTGCTTTCATAGAGATGTGTAAAGAATTTTTAGACATATTTGCTTATAAATATAGAGACATGAAAGGGTTTGACCCTAGTTTAGCTCATCATACTAATAATTGGAGGAAAGCGTCAAACCTGTATGGTAGAAGCAAAGACTAGTTAACCCTAAAATTGAGCTCCTCATGAAGAAGAGAAATGACTAAATTGATTGAATCCAAAATTATATTTCCCATTTAAAACTCTTTATGGGTAGATAACCTTGTGAATATAAGGAAAAATAATGGGGATATAAGGTTATATGTGGACTTTAGAGATCTTAACATGGTTTCATTGAGAGATCAATACTACCCCTTTCCATCCATGGCTCAGATCCTTCAAAAAGTTGAAGGTTCATAATGTTTCTCCTTGTTTTATGGGTGCTCAAGGTATAACCAAGTGTTGGTGAAGTAATAGGACCAACACAAAACTACCTTCACAATTAAGTGGGGCACCTATGCATATAAAAATATTCCCTTTGGGATATCTTATGAAAGATCCACCTTTTGAAGGGCAATGGATATATATTTATAGGGAATAATAAATGACATGGTGCTCATATATATTGATGATATTATAGTCTTTGAAAAGTATGATAAATACCACTTAACACAAATAAGGATAATATTTGAGAGGTTTAGGTAGTATGGGGTCTATTTAAATCCAAAAAAGTGCATTTTTGTAGTCCATGAGGGCATACTTTTAGGCCACATTTTATTTAAGGAAGGCCTCTCCATAGATCTTGAGATGGTAAGTGCATTAAAATACCTATCACTACCCAATCATAAGAAATAAATGTAGATTTTTTTAGGTAATATCAATTTGATTAGAAGGTTTATTCTTAGATTTGTTGATTTGGTCATACCCCTGACTTCTATGGTCAAGAAACATATGGACTTTACTTGGACTAAGGAAGGAAATAGGAGTTTTAAATCAATAAAAGAGGATATTGCCTAAGAACCCACTCTCATTAACCCTAATTTCTCAAAATACTTATTCTTGTATGCTTTCTCAACTAATGACACCATATCTATCATGTTGATGTACCAAAATAGTAAGGGCCTTCAGCATCCCATAGCTTTCGTTATCCAAGAATTAGAGGGATATGAGGAGAGTTAAACTTATGTATAAAATCATGTGGTTATTTTCATGAATAGCCTTAAAAAATTTAGGCACATGGTGTCTAAAAAAAATATCTATGTCATGGTGGACCACCTTAGCATCAAATACTTCCTTCTTAATAGATATTTGAGTGAGAAAAGAGAAGGTTGGGTGATCATATGCATGGAGTATGACATAAAAGTGAAGGTCACCAAGATAGTGAGGGGTAGGGGATTATGTGATAACTTAGAAATATATGTTAATGAAAATAAAGAGGTGGTTTTGGAAATTCATAGTGATCCCTAAGTAGTTGCACTTGCAGTTTCTTCTAACTAGACTCAAGACATGGTAAGGTTCCTTCAAAGAGGAGAATGTCATATAAGTTTAAATAGGAATAGAAGAAAGTGTTATATGATTTAATAAATCCTATATTTATTTATAAAAAAGTCTTATTTAATAAATGTCTTAATGACATGCTTTTAAGATATGTGGAGACTAACCAAATTGATAGGCTATTAGATCAGTTCCATGATGGGCCTACAAGAGGTCACTTTGTCGCTAGGACTACAATAGTAAGGATAATGAGAGAAGGATACTTTTGGACAAACATATTCAAAGATTCATATGATTTGGATAGGATATGTCTAAAGTGTGGCATTTTTACTATAAAATAAAATCTATCTACCTTTCCCATCAAGTCCATCTAATAAGAAAAATTATTCATGTAACTGGGCCTATATTTTATACACATGATATATTCTCCATCTAGTGTAATCCATAAATGGGTGTTGGATTCTATATACTACTTCACTGAGTGATTAGGAGTATCCCTTGAGGAATCAAATGACAACTTAGCCTTGGAGTTCTATGATATCCTAGTGACTAGATTTGGGGTCCCCTCCACAATCATATCAGATAATGCACTAGATTTTAGTGGTATAAGGAGAAGTGAATGGGCTCTAAATTATGGAATATATCTCAATACTTCCTTAAAATACTATCTTTAGGGTAATGGATTTATAGAGCAAACTAACAAGAACTTAATGGAGATCATAAATAGGATTATGTTAGACAACTAGAGGGTGTAACATACCAAACTGAGGATATCCTTGTGGGAAAATAATATCACCCCTAATAGATCTATTTGTCATTCTACATAACTTCTTTTCTATCGAAAAGAGTCAAGGTTACACATATCACTTGAGTTACTAGCTTTGAAACTCACACATCAGCTTGAGCTAATGGAGAATGATGCCATGGAAGTGAGGATAAATGAGTTGAGAAAGATAGAAGAGATAAGAGATGACGGTATGCATGATATATGGTCCTATCAAGATAATGTTAAGAGTTCATTTGATAAGAGAGATTTATTAAGGACTTTCCAAGAAGGTGATATTGTGATTAAGTGGGATGATGACTTATCTAAACTAGGTAAGCACAAAAAAATTGACATCCTATAGAGTGGACCCTACATTATTACCAACTACAAATAGCATAATGCATTCTAATTGTCAATATTGAATGGTGATGAACTCCTTATCCTAGTCAATGGGGTGTTCATTAAGTAGTGATATTGAAGAGCATATATTTTCCTTGTATATAGTAGTTTAGGTATGCCTTTCCTTTTCTCTAAGTGTTATTACACATCTAATTTGTTAGTTTCCATATTGAATTGTTACTTTCCTATGTGTTTAGGTGTTGGTGTTATTTTTATGTCCTTGTTGTGAGTGGTGAGGTTGTTTTTAGTCCTTGAAAGCCTATAAGGTGATAATTTTAATTGTTATTCCAAGTAGATAGGTCATCTCAGTTGAATCATGGCTCTGATATGTGAGACAACTAGTTCTCTTGACTAGTAGGTAGGTCAACCCCTATGAGTCACCATTGATGTTGATACCTTTCTACCCTTGGACTCAAAAAAGGATCAATTTTTTCTCAAATAACCTGAATAGTGTCCTTGTCATCTTCACAAGTCTTTGGGATGTCATGACAGTCTAAGAGAGGGTTAGTTGTCTTTAGGCTCATAGGTAGCATGACCATATGGTGTGTTAATGTCAAAAAATGCTGTGTAAGTCACTAGTGCATCTTGTTTGAATTGAGTCAAGATTTCATCTCATGTTGACTATGTCTAAGAGTCTACACCAAGTCCTAGTTTGATCTTCATTGTCTAAAATCATACAAAATAGGATGAACTATGGTGTTGCAACCCATGACGAGTCATGTGTCCATTTAAGCATGCCAAGAACCTATAGGATGTGGAAAAATGAAGGGGATTGGAGCTAGTATGAGGGAATCATGGTAAATTTATTTGAAGCCTTTATCATATTTTATGTTTTTTAGGAAATATTAAGGTAAATAGTTTAATTGTTAATACATTTAATATCATGTATGTATTGCCTTCAATAGGTGTTCAAACCATGTGAATAGTGTTAATATGGCACCTAAGATATCATTTAGTCGTCATCAAGGATAAAATGTTAAAAAAAGGTCTCATAGTCATTACAAAGTCATAACAAGGTGGTCTTATATTTAAGAAAGGGTATTTTTAGAGGTCAAACATCCTTCATTTGCCATAAAAGGTCACCACACACTTGAAAAGTGACCTTTCAGCTTACCTTCATCCATACCCTCTAATTTAGAAATGTTTTTGACCTCTCATTTCCCTCCTTTTAACCTCCAATTTCTTTTCAAGATCTCAAACATGAAAAAATGTAGAGAAAAGAGTTTTTTTAGGTGTTTTCAAAACATGTATGATCATGTTAGGGTCAAAATAGGTTAGAAATCTCATGAGGGATCCATTATAGGAATCACAAAGAATAATCCATGTTTCAAATATGTAGATAAAGGTATAAAATGGAGTAGAGTCTCCATTGATCTCTTGTCAAGCTCACAAGGGCCAATTTGAGTTGAATGGTATGGTCCATAAAAAAAGATTTGGATCCCAAACTCTTGTCTAGAGGTAGAATCCCTAGTGGGCTTGAAATTAGTGGAATTTTTATACATATAAAATCCTTGGGATTTATGAATAATAATTAATACCCCCAAGCGGTCTTAAACCCTTTACAAGCCCCATAAGATAAATTAAAATAAGATTTAAGATAATTTCAAGCTCATTATGACAAACTGAGCATGGTAAAATATCTTTAAAGGTATAATGAGTGTCCTAAAATCCTCTATGCATTCTCTCATGGCACTTGCAAGGATATATCAGCATCTAATCTTCCATGGTTGGTAGGTTGTAGATTTATATGTGTTAGAATTTATATGTTCCATGAAGAAACAAAGCATATGGATGATTAGTGAAGAGTTTATATGCTACCCCCATTTTCCTAACATACTCCACATGGATACCCATGGTTTATATCATATCTCATTGAAGTTTATTCAACACACACCATGTAAAAGGAGGAGAAGAGATTCAAACATAACTCAACTTACTCTCATGACAACTAATCTCAAGGTTGAAAGTCTATGAATGATGCCTTCTTTAGATTACAAGGGTGATTCAAGAAGATGGAGGAATTCCTCTTTCAAAGGAAGAAACATCAACATGGACCTTAATACTAACACTCATAAATCAAATACAAATGAATATATTGGATATTTAGCATAGTTTAAGGTTTCTTTACACTATTTAAGGTTTTTGAAGATTCATAGGTTTCATTTTCTCCATTATGATGCTTGACTCTCCTAGTCAAATGTAGTACCTTTTTGAATACTAGGTCGATGATTCTTAGGTATCAACATGTGGTATAAAGTATAGAGGATAAGTCCATATGAGGTTTTCAAAAAACATCTAATTCATAAAGATTACATCAAGCCATTTTCACCTTATAGTGAGCCTTGTCTCACAAACTCAGAACTTCAAAAGACTACATAATACACCTATAGGTAGGTTAGGGAGGTTTATCAAAAACAATCCTATAATAGGAATGGTAATGGACTTTCAAAAGGACAAGTTGGTTCTGAATGTATCTTCATGAATTTTAATTGTGTATCAAGTTCAATATCTTTGTTGAAAGGGTAGGTTTCAAAGCTTAAAACTCATAAATACCAAGTCACACTTACAAGACTACCTAGTGGTTTAGTGGCGTACAAACTAAAGAGAGAAGGGATTTCTTAGTTGAAGATAAATAATAAAAAACTCTTCATAATGTAATAGAGATACTTGAATGGTAATATTTTTTATAAGAACTCTAAGTCCAGTACATATTCAAGTCTCAAAAGTGACCACCTACAAGTTGGTCTATAATAGTTATTATTGGTCTATAAATTTGAGAAATAGATGCAATGAATAATAGAAGATTTAAATTGTAGATAGAGATTTAGGTGTTAAGGACATTTGAGATTAATGAGGGATCCTAAAATAATATTCAAAGAGACTAGTTTAGATAGACCTACTTGACCCTGCATACATAGTTGGTTTAGTATATACAGGCTTGCCTAGTCAAAATTAGAATGCCTAATTAGGTTGAATGATGAGATATATTGGAAGAAACAAGCCATGTTAAAATGACACTATAATTATATTATTACCTTTGTATGGTATTTAGGATCTTGAAATCAAGTTCAAGTTTTAGAAAGAGTTACCTAGGCCTGACTGAGCACTCACAAACACATAGGCCTATGTGTGTATGGTTATAAAATTATGTATGATTGCAATTAAGAGGGAGACCTAAGTTTAAAAATGTGATAATAGATATAGGGGAACATTTAATAAGGTTTTAAACTCAATTTTTAGTGATAAAAAGGGGAAACACAAAATACTAAGGTCATTTAAACCAACTAGTTTGAAAACCCTATCATGAACTTATAATAATCATAGTACGTCTAACGAGGAGGAATTAAAAAAATAGAGATATAGGAAATTATGATATTATAGATATGTTTAGATTTGAATAATAGATATTATAATAAGGATTTAATACCACCATAATCACCTATAGGTGGTTTTGTGCCTTGAAGATCAGTCTAAGCCTATAAGGCCTAAAACATTGGATAAGCCCTCAGACCTCCAACTCCACTCTTGTGATAAGATGATTTCCTAAAGAATATGTGGAGATATATGAAGTTTTATAGAGATATTAAAAGTCTTAAAATTGGTGTTTCAAGTAGTGATAAATAGAAAAGGGTGCATTTTTGGCCTAAAAGCCTTCCTTGAGCTCTCCCATCATAGTCTATCAATTTGAGTTATAAATTTAGATGCTCATATCTTGCATGAAGAGGTGCATGGGGACTAGTGATTTTTTGGGATGTTGAGGACCCTTATACACTTGGAATACATGGTATAGAGAGTTGGTTCTATCGGGTTAGCTTTATAAATTATCCTTAAGACTATAAACATCCATAAACTACCTAGAAGAAGCTTGAGGTGTACCAACCTTGAGTCAAATTTCACTAGAAAATATGCATGGGGATAAGATATATTAGGTAAATTTTAGGGGTTATATGTACTCAATATTCATGGACTTAAGTTTCCATTCTAGGGAATGTGCTTTATGAACGATCGGTAAGATGGTAAGCCACTTTAAACCCTTCAAGACCCTTATAAAGAACCTGAAGGCTAAGAAGCTATTCATAATGGCTTTAAAAACCATTAAACACATTAAAGACATAAATATGACACCTACATGTCTTATTTTCCCCTTGTGTGCCAATAATTTGGTGTGTGGGAAAAATATGTAGGGAAATGACTTACAATGTCTGGTTTTGTGATTGTTTTCTTAGTTCCTAGGCATCTTTGAGATCCTAAGTGAGTTGGAAGGTCTCTTGGAATTGTTTAGAGATGTAATGGCCTCCAAAAATCCATTATTGAATCCATATAGTGTCACAAGCAATCATATTGAGTAGACTTGAAGTCGGGAGGAGAGATAACCATCATTTACATTGAGAAAATAGTATTGTAGGTCTACTACATAGTGAAAAGGATCTCTAAGGTAGAAGCATCATTGTATCAACATATCCAATCCATTATAAGGATAAAAAATCACTTGAATATTTATAATTCTCAGGTCTCTTACTTACTAAGGTGATTATTTCATTATATGGGATATGAATGGCATGAAGGATGGCAACTAGGTGACTAATGGTCATGTTTAAACATGTAACTACGTTCCCAAAGTAGGTACATGGTCTCTATTGTATATCAATGAGTAATGTATTAGTTTAAAGGACCATGGTGCCTTCATGGATTAAATTATGACGAAAAATAAGTCATATACCATAATTTTATGCCCAAAAGGCTCATTGGAGGTTACTATACCATCAAGATAGTGCATGGGCAGAGTTATTAGAGTATTTTTCTACCTCTCATTCATGTTTGTAAATATTTTGGGATGATTGATGGTCATTATGGCCTCTCCAATCCATATATATGCCATATTATTCCTCTCTCTCCTTCGCTCATGTTCTACAAATTGGGCTTCAAAAGCCAAGGTATGCATCCCTCAACTACATATAAATAAACTTTACCCATGTATATATTTCATGTTTTTAGATAATACAAGCATTGATTTTTCCTTCTCCATAATGGTTTATAGTGTTTTCATGATTGTTTTATTTACATAAGTTTTTGAATATTTCACCCTTTGTAGGTACTTATTTCTCACCTAAATTCTAGTGGATTGGTCTTATGTAAGTTACAGAGTGTGTGAAGGTGCTAATGATTATGCTTGTAGTGGAAAATTATTGGTAGTGTCTTGAATGAAACTCCTCAATCATCACCCTTAGCTTATATTCATTTAAAATATCCTCCATGTGAAGCATTTATGTGTAGGATTCCTTTTAGAGAGTGTGTATTAGTAACTAGTCCTTGTTTTATCCATAAGTGTTGTTAAACAATCAAGTAGAGGAGACATAACATCAATGTATCACCTCCTATAGTATTGCATTTTATTTCATGTCTTATTTTATCCCTTTGCATTGGAAAAATAAGTAGGTTTAGTGATTTTATCATATATCATGCATCATGGGAGATAGTACCAAACTTAGAGACTCACCTCATTCATTAGGCTACCCACACCTAGAGGTGATTCCATTATATTAGTTAGATGAGGTAGGTTTGAAACTCATATGCCTCAAGGGTGCAATCTAGACTGATAATAAAAGCTATTAGACCTACCAATATCCTAAGGTTATTATATTTTTTAGAGCTTAGGGAGATCCCAAATAATAAAAGAGTGCCACATGGATGTTATTATACCTACAAGTCTCCTAGGGGTGTCAATTTTGTTAGAGTCTTGGGAAAACCTAACCAATGAAAAAATACCACATGGAAGTTGTTAGAACTACATGTCTCTTATGGGTGTTAGATTTTTTAGATCATTGAGAGAGCATTTCCTACAAAATTTTCCTACATGTAAGTTGTTAGACATACTTATTCATAATTTGGCCTCCCATGCCAAATGTTAACCCCTATAATCAAAAACCTTCATGAAGACTCCCATAAGCTTCTTCACGGTTCCTAAAACTTTTCATGATCTCTTAAATGCTCCTTGAAAGTCATTTTAACATTGATTAAGGTGTCATGGTTTGTGTTAGTCATTATTTTTTGAGATCATCATATATGCTAGCCTATTTTGAGGTCTTAGGTGATGCACTAGGTCTTCATGATGGTATTTTAATGAGGGAAAGAGCGTCAAGTGCTTTCTAGCTCTAAAAAGTGGTTTAAGCATTATTTGAAAAGATTAAGGATCATTAGTAGAAGTTAAGGTAGTTTGTAAGATTAAGGTTTCTATTTATCATGAGTTTTAAGACTATTTAAGCCCTTTCAAGAAGGAAGAGCTTTGACAAAATGATATAAGGATGTTTAAGCCTTGTTTTAAGTCATGACATGAGGTCCAAGATGTTCATATTGTTATTATTTATGAAATATCCACCCAAGCCTAGTTCAATCCTTGATTCATACTCTAAGTCATCAAATGACCCTTAAACACCTCATATATGGTCAAAATGCATTATAAAACCTTTGGAGAGGGTAAATTTTTAGGTGTCTCATTCTCATCATATAGTCATGACTAGGCAATTTCATATCCATAAAAGTATATTTTGGAACTCAAATACACTCCCCACTCACTAAATAGGTCCCACATATGGGAAATTACATTGCTTCAGCTCCCTTAGCCATACCACTAGGTTTGAAATGTTATTTGACTTATTTTTTCCCTCCTCCTACCCAATAATGGAATCTTAAGACCTAAAATCTTGTGAAATGAAAGAAAATAGGGTGTTTTATGGGATTTTATAGGTTGTACAAACATGTATAGTCAATTATGTATAGGGGAAGGTTAGAATGATGCTATAGATCTCATGATAGGTGTCCACTTCCCCATCAAGCTCTTTGGTAGACTTGGGAAAGATCTCAAGTTTTTTCTCAATCTATATAGGAGAGAGAAAGTGAAAATTTGATGATTTGGTAATAATAAGGGAGTCTCTTAACCTTTACATCCTTAGAATTAGTTTACAAATTCATGGCCTATGCTCTATGAACAAACACTAAGAATCTACATAGTCAAATCATCTCCTTCATTTGTGTAGGGGTCAAAGTTACATCAACTTTGGTGTACTCTTGAGATGATTTTGAAAACTTGAGTTTGTATGTGTGTTATAGAGGTCTTCATGGTCATTCCATGATATTTCACACCCATGGTTCACATGTTTGGGGGTGTGGGAATAAATAAAGATTCATGTTTCTAATTTTCTATATTGTAAACAATGTTGCTTCTTATTATAGACTTTGCAAAGCATAAATAGAGGCTAATGATGTTTTAAATTATTTGATGGACCCTTTGAATCCTTTCAAAATTTATCTACCTCTGAAGTTTAACTAGGTCGCTAGATGATCAAGTGGGACCTTCAAGTCCTATCTCCAATATGATTGATGTGTATGGAATGTGAGATTATTAGAAGTATGAATAGGTATCTTGGTAGTGACTATGAGGAAGCATCAAGTAAAGTTATAATGTTCATTGGAATCATCTAATGTTCATGTCCTATGATTTTTTTATCATGTCTCCCACTATCCTACATTTGGAATCACTCTCATCCTCAGCTTTTGAGGAACTAACCTTCCTTTAGGCACATTCAGGCTTTAAGCAGACCAATCAAATGAAGGACTATTAGATTGAGGATATTAAGGACATTGAGTGACCTATTTGAGTCATAAGTAATTATGTATAGTCATGGAAAGTGAGGTAAGAAAGTCCAACAAAGATCAAACCATCATATTCAAGCCTTTAAGAGATAAGCCTAACCTATCACCTAAAGGCCTATTTCATAGACTAGTCACATGGAATGTTGACTATTGGATGAGGTCTTAAGGACATTAAAGACCCTTATAGAGTAAAAAAGACATATAAAAGGATGTGGAAATGAATAAATCAAGGTAGATAGGGTCAATACCATCTCAACTCTCCCTAAAAGAATAACTCAACCAAGGATCCTCATCTCAACATCTACAAGCCTGACTATAAATGGAAAAAAGTGAGGAATCAACCATATTTAAGGATATTTAAAGGTGATAATGAGTGTATTTAGAGATGAAATATATATGGAAGAGTTTTTCATGGGAAGTAGTGTTATCAATCAGGTGAAAACATCACCTCTCACTTTCTCACTCATAGTCCAAAAGCCCAAGATTGCATCTACATGTTTGACTATAAGAAAAAGATAAATTGAGAAAATCAACCTAATATATGGTGTCTTTAAGTGCATCAAGTAAAAAATATTTAAAACTTAATAGGAATGACCAATTTTTATGAATGAGGAGAAGATTATCATAAATAGAAAGATACACTATTTCACATAAGTCAAGGCCTGACTGCCACTTATAGGCAAGGTAAGAGAAAGTGTGACTATGTTGAAACCCATGTGAGATTGAAGGGTTATAATGTAAAAAAGGAAATAATACTTTTTAAAATAAATCCATTAGTATTAATTAGGAGAGTGGGTCCTTGAGACATCAAAATATCTTGCATACTTAATTAACTTGGTTGATCACCTACATCCACGTAGGTAGGGTTATGAACAATAGAGATTAAGTTATGAAACACTAAAAAAAGTGAGATATATGATTGATAATAGATTATACATGGTTTTTTTTTATTATCTCAATGTTCTCATCCAAATTTTTTATCCCTTGAGATGAATAAAACAACTTAATGGCCCATTGGGCCTATTACGCATATAGACATATATAAGCAATCATGTGCTTAAAATTTGAAGTTATTCACATGTTATATGGAACCCTAATAATTGAAACCATATAAGGAGGGAATTTTTAAAGGAATAGTAATTTTTCATGATGTTAAAAGTCTTATACTGAAGAAATAAGGCACTAGACCAAAACATTAGGTTTTCATAAGCCTAATTACCCTCAAACCCTAAGCAAGAGTTTGGTAAGTATGTAATCAGAAATATGGAAGGAAAAACTATTGGAAAGGGTATTTATATATCTTATAAACATGATACATAATTTATTAACTCCATAAACATGGTGGAATGGATATGGGACTACCAAGATCCTTATAATACTACTGTCAAACAACTCAGATTAGGTAGTGGCATATTAGGCAGACCTATAGATTATGAGAAGTTTAAGTAGTTAGAGATAAGTGAAAAGAGGTGGGAATAAAATTAATAAGATTGATATAATTTTATTTAGGACATTAATTCACCTACAGGTGCCTCAGGGTCATGAGACTCAATTTAGGTCTGCAAGGGCTAAAGCCATTCTTAAGGACTAGAGACCCCACCTCCACCTTGTGACAAGTTAGACCCCAAAATCAAACATAGGTCCTTGATTAAGTATAAAATGATGTTATATGTCATATTTATATATATATATATATTTATGTATATATATATATATATATGTATATATATATATATATATGTATATATATATATATGTATATATATATATATATGTCTATATATATATATGTATATATATATATATGTATATGTGTGTGTGTGTGTGTGTGTGTGTGTTTTCAGGTAGGGGAAAGAAACAAAAAGGCCAAATTCAGCCTTAATATCTAACTAGAGTTATACTACTTCAGACTAGCACCATGATACATCATTTTAAGTACTCATATCTTTCATAGCATAATGAATCAAAGAAAATAATATTATAAGGTGATGGTAAACCATATGGACTCAATATTAATAAAGGAGAGAGTGTGTTTTAGGGGACCACCTCTGTGAATCATCTTGAAGATTGCAACCATGCCTAGTAAGCTTGTAAGGAGTTTGAAGTCCACCATCTCCATCTCATATCTCTCTATAACATATTCATGGTACAAAAATATTTTCAAGATATTTAGGAGGTATATCTAATAAACATCCATGACCATAATTTTTGGATTGGAGGTCTGATCTTTATGAACCATCATTAAGATTATAAACCTCCAAAACCATGCTTAAACCCTAAGATAGACCTAATGAATGAAATGCAGATATTTTTTCACTTAAAAACACTAGGTTGACCTGATAAAAACTTGAAACACCTAATAAACTTAGAAAATATTCCATCTATGGTACTTAGTTGTATGTAAAGGTGTATGAACCTCTTGAAATCATGTTTTTATAAGGTTTTTTGATGTTTATAGGGCAAAAAATTATTTTGAAGGTTGAAAATCATTGGATGGTGTGGTTTGGGAATTTTATTACCTTATAAGATCATAAATTTCTCACACTCCTTTGTGGAATTTTTTTTCAAGTATCCTATAAACAGGTAATCTAGGAAGGCTATTAAAAGGTGACCAAGTCACCTAGTCTGGAAAGGTTGTAGGTGTCTTCTACCTATAAATTCCTATATCATGTTATGGGAAATTTATTTAGATTTAAAACACATATATTCACCTATTCTAAGTGTTCTATTTATTTTCCATGTCCACTCAATTAGCCAACAGTTATATAACTAGGCCTAATGGCCTACTTGATCAACAAGAAGAGATGGAATTTGACATAGAGAACTATTAGAGGAGTCAATACATGATTATTTACAACTTTTAACCATAATCATGAATTAATTATTCATACCTCATGGTATTTATGAAGGAAATGAAAGTTTCCTAGCTTAGTCAACATGTACAAGGGATTGTGGACTATCTAATGACTCATAAAGGCCTAATTACACTTATTTTAAGACTTACTACTACCATAGGATAATTTATTGACCATTTTTGGCATGTTCATGACTTATATGAGTTCAAATAAGCTTGAAATAGCCTCCATCACTACACTTCAATGCCCAAATTTCCCATTGAAGACCATTAATGCATGGAGGGAGATAAATGAGGATTCCTTGAATACAATAACTACTATTCTAGCATACCATGGTCATTTATGACCTATTATATGACCTCCACAATATTTTTACCTCTCTCTATATTTTTATTATTCTATAAATTTAGGCCTTAAGGCCTTTATTTGCATCCCTCACCTGGGTATGATGAAACTCTACCAAGATTTACACTTTATAAACCTCTTAGAGTGTTATGGATTGTTGTCGATTATTAATGATTAGTATTTATTATGTATATGCTTGATTTTATACGAATTAGTGGAATATTTCTCTCCATTTTTAGGTCCTTGACTCATTTAGATGCTAATAGGGTATCTTGTGTAGGTCATGTGGTGTGTAGAAGTGTTAAGTGATTGAATTTGTAGTGAAACCTGACTGGTAAGTGCATTAAACTAGATGTCATGTAAATCATGTTATATCACCTAAATTAACCTCCATGTGAAACATTTTTGCATAGGAGATTTTGGAGATGGTAGTTTAGTTACATGTCTAGTCTACTAGTGTTGTTAGAAGTCAAATTGAGTGGATGAATGATATTGGTGCATCACCTCTAGTAGTATAGGTTTCCTTATATGGATTACTTCTACCCATTTCACCCCAAGATTAGTAATTCTTAGTGATTTGAGATAAAATATAATATACCAGGGGAGCTAGCCCCATAATCTAGAGGTCTATCCCAGTCATAGGTCACCCATAGCCTTGGTCTATTCCCATGTTACCCCAACCTTGGAGGTAGGATCGAACAACCTCTTACTATGGTGTAAGTTGGAGTTATAATAGTTTTGGCACACTAGTGGGACTAGATTCAAGCATTATATAACTCACTTATAGCACTTGGTCATCTCAAAGAGTTTTAAGCACTTGAGAAGTGGATTTGTAGTTAGATTTTATGTTGAGAGACATCATAAGCTCAACATCTTAGGGGTAAGAATAGTTGTTATTTATAGTTTACATTTGTATTCATGTTTTTTATGATGACTTATGGATGCATACGGAGTAAAATCATATCATACACCTCATTATAAACAACTCTATGACATATATGAGCCTTATTATGATCCCTATCAACCTTATATTGACCCGTATCAACCCTATAATGAACCTTTTTGATACTAAGATTATCTACACCCTTGTTAGCCTTATCAACCTTATTTTCAGCCCACTTATCTTCTTTGTAATCCTATTTAGTGTATCCATGTCTTGATCCAATCCATTTCAAGCCTTAAGAAAACCTTATTGGGCTATGAAATATGCATGGTGGGGATTGATACACAAAAGAGTTACTACTAAGAAATTCCTAGGCATACTATTTGGAGCATGAGAGATTTATTGTAATAGGACAAAAAGAGTGTGTATCTATTATGAGATAGGGTCATTCAATTCTCAATAGTGACATGTTGGACATAGGTGGTCTAATCTCAAACATGGAAGAGAGGCTAGTAGTACATCAGCGATAACAATCTCATTATCATAAAACTTATGTCTCCTCCTCCATTCCATATCAATACTTTATTGAAATTCCCATCATTACTTAAAAATCTCAAGAAAATGAATGTTAAGACCTTATAAATCCTTCAAAATACATTCCAACCTTTCTTACTTGGATTTTTTTCAAGAGAGATTTAAAAATAAGGAAGAAGTATGTGTTGGGAGGACTGGTCAACATGAGGAGATCTTTGATTAGTTAAAGCTTGATTATGAATCCCACCTTGCTAGAGAAGTTGAATTTGCAAATAAAAATTTGTTTTAGTTAGTGGAAGTAGCATAAAAAATGTAACCTCAGCTCAAGATACCTTCATTCATGCCCAAGGATATATCACCTACAAAAGAAGAGGCTCTTCAATCCAAGTTTGCAATTTGGAAATAAGTATTATATTCAAGGGAAAGAAAAGATGACTCAAGTATGAACCAAAGTGTTGAAGTTGAAGAAAAATAAAAAACACTCAATCCCCATCCATCCATCTTCAAGAACACAAGGTATTTACATCATGGAATAATGTACAGAAGAAAGAAGAGGTGATGGTTTTCAAAAGTGAGTAGCTAAATGAGGGGAATGAGGCATACATGATATCTCTCTTAAAGTCATTCCAAGGATCTTCCATTCCACTCATTGAGAAGGAGCCTATCCTTGAGGAGATAAGTGAAGAGGACCAAGTTAATATGACAAATTATGAAGTGACTTCCATAAAATTGAGGAAAATATTATCATTAGGACACCTCTTGTCAAGGAAGAACATAACTTAGATTTTGAAGACATAGAAGAGATTGGGTTATAAGGACAAGGTGGGTCATAAAAAGAATGCATACATGTTTGCCAAGAAAATCATAATCTTCATGACTTTATTGATGACATGATAGTTTCCTTCCATCATGATATTCCTAATGAAAATGAAACATATAACCATCTTTTAGCCATTGTAAAAGAAAAGTATAGACCAACCAATGAGGTTGATGAATAAGGTGACTTTGATATCATGAAAATTGATCAAGTTATTATTATGGATGAAGAAACTTCAAGTGATAAATTAGAGATGTTATAAAATTACTTGAAATCCCATGAACATGACTAATAATGTGAAGTTTCAAAATATTTATCAAACTATGATGTTCTTGCTCATACATCTACCATTATTCAACTTGAAGAGAGCCCAATCACATTTGAGCTATGTGAGGATAAGCCAATGTAATTGTTTCAAATAATAAGGTCAGGTTACTCCCTCCTTAAGACATATCATGATCAAGATCAGATTGAGGAGGATGGTTTTGTCAAATAAGAAGAAGGTATCACTCCAAACATATCATTCCAAGAGGCTATCTTATCTGAGAATGACTTGTTTGACGTCTTCAAATGAGGTTATCAACTCCTCCTCCCATTTGAAGATGCCTCCTCACTCTTGGTGAATATAAATAAACCTTACTATAATTAAGCATTCATGAAGTAAGATGCATCTCTTTTATAGTCTAACCTTTCATCCATTCCAAAAGATCCACTTCAAGCTATCCAAATTGATCAGGAGCAACATATGATTGAGGTAGAAACAACATTGATAATACAAGGTAGACAAGTATGGGATGAATATTATTGGGTGATTGAGTCACCTAGCCATATTATATACTTGAAGATAGAGCATGATAATCTATTTAACCTTGCCAAGAATATGTAGATGACTCTAAAATGTGTTCAAATTAGTTTTCTATAGTGGTTTATCATCTTGATTCTAATAAGTGTGTCCACACAAGTTTGGTGATGTTATCTACATTTGTTGCTTAGTTGTCATGTCTTATTGCTTTCCTTAGGGGTTAGGTGTTGTTATTAGGTTAGGTATTGTTTATTTGGTTTTATTTTGTGTGTGTGGGTTTTTTTTCAATCTTGATAGGTGTTATGAGGTGATAATTTATTTGGCAATCCAAGTAGATAGTCATCTAAGCCATAATGTCATGTTTGAGTCTTTTCATTTTCATAAAAAGTTAGTGGGTTCTCTTGACAAGTAGGATGGTCAACCTTATGATTTGCCAAAAATATTGAAAATTGACATCCTAGGCCAAATTTCAACCCTTGAATTACAAACCTTCATGAAGACCCCCCTAAGTTTGTTCATAGTGCCTATAACTTGTCATGATCTCCTAAATGCTCCTTGAAAGTCATTTTAACATTAATTAAGGTGGCATGGTTGGTGCTAGTCATTACTTGCAGATATCATCATATATACTAGACTTTTTTGAGAAATTAGGTGATGAATGAGGTCCTCGTGATGGTATTTCTGTGAGGTAAAGAGTGTCAAGTGCTTCTTAGGTCTTAAAAGTGGTTTAAATATTTTTTGACAAGATTAATTATCTTTAGTAAAATTTAAGGTAGTTTGGAAGATTAAGGTTTCTATTTCTCATGAGTTTTAAGCCTATTTAATACATTTCAAGAAAGGATAGATTTTTTGGCATGATATTAGGGTATTTAATCCTTGTTTAAAGTCATGACATGAGGTTGAAGATGTGGATAATCTTATGTTATATGACATATCCACCCAAGCCTAGTTCAAAACTTGATTCATCCTCTAAGTCATAAAATGAACCTCAAACACCTCATATTGGTCACAATTCATTATAGAATCTTTGGAGAGGGTAATGTTTTAGGTGTTTCACTATTATAAATGCCTTAAAATGGTGTCATTCTCATCATATAGTCATGACTAGGTGGTTTCATATCCATAAAGGTTTATTTTAGAGCTCAAATTCACCCCCCACTCACCAAATGGGTCCCACATGTGGGAAAGTACATCCCTTTAGCTCCCCCCACCCATACCACCAGGTTTGAAATATTATTTAACTTATTTTATCTGTCCTCCTACCCACTAATGGCATCCTAAGAATTAAAACTTAAAGATATGCAAGAAAATAGGGTGTTGTACAAGAGTTTTTCAAGTTGTATAGACTTGCATGATCATTTTTGTATAGGGGGAGGTCATAAGGTTGCATCAGAGCTCATTTAAGGTGTCTTAAAAGAGTATTATGACAAACATTTGTAGGACAAGTTCAAAACTGATCTACTTCCCCACCGAGCTCTTTGGCAGACTTAAGTAAGCTCTCATGTTTTTTCTTAGTTCATATAAGAGAGAGAAAGTGAAGATTTGAGTCTTTAGGTAGAGGAATGGGGTGTCTTGACCCTCACATCCTTGGAATTAATCTAAAATTCATGACCAATGATCTATGAATAAACATTAAGAATTTGAGTAGTTAAATTATCTCATAGTCAAATTATCTCCATCTATGAAAGGGTCAAAGTTGCATCAATTTTGGTGTACTCTTGAGATGGTTTTCCAAACTTGTGTTTGTAGGTGTGTTTTAGATGTCCTCAAGGTTGTTCCATGGTATTTCCCACCTCTAGTTCATGTCAATAATTTTGACCTCATAAGTCAAATTATCACCCCTATCATTTAAAACCTTGTCTCTCATGCTAGTTTGTCTTGCTGGTTAGTAGGTTAGTCTTGAAAATCCCTTAAAGTGATCATTTAAAGCCTTGATTAATAGTTCTTAATGTTGATTAGGTGATCTATGGTTTTGTTATTCATTTGTCTTATGTTTGTCTAATTATTTGTTGGCCTTTTCAAGATATTCTTAGTGGTGAGAAGAGTATAGAGTGTTTTTATGATTTTCATAGAACATTCTAAGGTAATTTTATGCCTAACATATGAACAATCAGGTTGATCACATTTGAGACTAACTTCATGACTCATTTCTATGTAATTTTGACCATTTTGTGACCTCTAGGGAAGGTTTAATAAGATTTTGATAGTATCTAATTATGAAAAAGCTCAATTTAATATTGATGCACCTTATAATACATTTAAAAGACTTAGAAACATATTTGACAACATTTCAATCAAAGCTCCTTAGTAAATTTAGCTTTTTAGTGCAAAAATAGGCCATTTTGTTGGATCCATATAAGTTTTCAAAAGATATTTTGTGTTAAAATCATCTTATATACTTAATTTAGCTTGCATAATGTCATATATTTGGTTTGGAGGGGGTTTTAGATGAAAAAATGGCAAAAACCTACTTTGCTCCTATATCACCCTTTTTAGGCAACTCTAGGAAGGCCTAAGGATTTCACTCAACACAGATAGGAGAGATAGAGTTAAGATAAAATATATTGGTAAGTGATAGGGACCCCAGTTAAATTACACTTTATGGTACTGGTTTTTATGTTCATTTATGCATCTTTATGAACAATTACTAACAGTGTAGGGGTGTCTAGATGGCCTATTCATCCAAACAAGGTCCATGTTCTCTTTTGTTTCTTTGATTCAAAATTATATGAGGAAAGGTTTTAGGGTATTAATTACATGGTCAAATATGACCTATTACACATGGTTTCATCAAGTAACTCCTTCTAAGAAGGTAATTATGGTATAAAACCTATTTCTTATGTTGTCCTTGTGAATGGTCCATTTGTTTAGATTTGGATCAGGACCTAGATTATCAGGAAAGTGAATTTATCTTTAGGATTTATCAAGTCAATTATTAAGAAACTTCATGCTTCATTCATCCAATAAAATCAATATATGCCTCTAGATTGAACATAGTCTCCTTTAAGATGGTTTTGGTGATTTATTCTCTTTAATAAGGTACAACTATATTTAATGAGTTTATAGTGTTTAAGTGGTTTCTAAATGATGTCACCATATGTCTAATTTAGTCATAAAAATTAGTTAAAATGAGGCTTAGGAGGGTAGAATCTCTTAAGGTACTAAGAGTACTTTAAGGTCTAGTAGTGTACTTTCATCTCTAGACCTTGGTGAGAAAGATAAGAAGAGTGTCATGACAAGTGAAATGAATGGAGTGAAAAAAGGTTGAGAGGTTTATATAAGATTAATTTAATTATATAGACCTCTTGATATGGTAAATGAAACTCATAAGGACCAAAAAACCTAAGAAAAGTTTATTTTTCAATGAATGTACTAATCAGGCCTATGCTATGATCATGTAGACTAATGATGAGTGTGTGTGAATAATAAGAGCCTAAGTTTGACCTCTCCACCTTACCCAAAGCATCAAGTGAACACTATGTGGAAATATCAAGTCAAAAAGTTTGTGAAAACCCTTCAAAGAGTCATATTTCCAAAAGGTTAATAACTAATGTTCACCTACAACAAATAAGGAAGTTATAGAGGTCTAAAGCAGAAATGAAAAGTTTTGAGGATCCAACATGAGGTTATAAGAATACTAATTGATTTATCATCAACCAATGTATTAGAACATGGAAACCAAGGATATAACTCAATAATTATAAGCTAGTTGATGGAAGGAACAATGTTGAAGTTCCTCTTGTTAGCAGAGATTAAGGTAATTTTGAATTGATTAAGGTATTTTTTGTCTTTTGTTTTCATGACTTATAAACCGTCTTCATTGAAAAGAGGGTGTTCCTCTAGTCAAATGTGGATGTTAAGAGGTTTGATTATAATATTATAAAAAAATCTATTCTTTAATCCAAATTTCCCTTTTCCATCATTCTGTACACAGTGTGAAACCTTCACCTACATCCATCCCCATGTATCTCAAGCACAACATTGAAAGAGAATTTAATCTCCAAAGGTTTTCAATGGTTTAAGAAGGTTTGTGGAGTCTTGAATGAAATTTAATGAATCAAAGATACTAAAACACCAATTCATCCCAAAGTCAAGTGACGATATGTTAAACATTTCACCTTAAATGGAGACTAAATATTTACCTACAACTATCAATTATAATCAAGCTTATTGGATGGGTGCTAAAGTTTACAAAGAATCCTAATGAGATAATTGTAATTGAAACACATAAGTGATTAAAGAGTTGAAATAATTTAGACTAATACTCTTACCTTCTCCCTCTAAAGGTTTAAACTTAGGCAAATGACCATCTACAACTACACCAAATAAAGAACATGAAGTACAACTAGTTTGGTATTGTTTAGAAAAGGTTAACATGTTGATGATATGAAAATAGAGTTACTTTGATAGTGTGAAGTGTATCAAATTTTTTGGGAGGAATATTAAGCCTATTTTAGGACAAAGGAAAAAAAATCACCTACAACTATGAGAATGATCAACACCTACAACTATCTTGTTTGTCACTTCAATCACTAGAGCTAGTTGTTAATGAGGCTTCAAGGTAGAGTCGATGGTTAAAATTATCTTATAATCTATCAAGACAAAATGAGGAATTAAAAAGGTTTGAATACACACACACACACACACACACACACACACACACACACACACACACACACACACACACACACACACACACACACACACACACACACACACACACACACACACACACATATATATATAGAATATTAAGCCTATTTTAGGACAAAGGAAAAAAAATCACCTACAACTATGAGAATGATCAACACCTACAACTATCTTGTCTGTCACTTCAATCACTAGAGCTAGTTGTTAATGAGACTTCAAGGTAGAGTCTATGGTTAAAATTATCTTATACTCTATCAAGACAAAATGAGGAATTAAAAAGGTTTGAATACATACATACATATATATATATATATATATATATATATATATATATAGAATATTACATTCCAAAGTGATAGTCCTAAACTCCAAATGCTTACTAACAACCATCATTGTTTGGCTTGGATAGTGCTAGAAACTCAAGGTTAGAAGTGGTTAAAGTGTTCAAAGACCAAATGGAAGATGAGTAAAACATTTATAGTGATTATATTATATTTAATTTAAATTATTATTCTATTATGTACTCTATATTGGTAATTTCAATCTGTACAAAGACATAATAGTGACCTGAAGCCATCTAGTTTTAATTCATCAAGGCAATTTTGGAGAGATAGGGTAGGAGATAGTGAAAACATGCATTAATGGAGGTGATTAATAATGAAAATAGGAATAATTATAAATTAAAGACACTAATATATATACATCACATTAAGGTTTAAATTACTTAAGATCTCAACCCATAGTAGTCAATCTTGGAGTAGGCTTACTTCAAGAAGCATCATATTGAGATCATATGAGGGTGCTTACTTCAAGAAGAATCATATTGGCATCATATGAGATTGAAATTATGTTATTAATAAATTGATAAGGTGGATTTATTTTTACAATAATTAATTTATTAGTATAATAATGACTTTATGTCATAAAACCAAAGGGGTATACAAATCAAACAAGCAAAATGACCACCTACAATTATGTTCCTACAACCATCTCTATATAAGATAGTCAAGTGGTGAAGGAAAGAGTGAGATAAAAGTTGGAGCTAAAGGGAATATAATGAGTATATAGATATATATTTAGGATATATAAGGTTTAACAACACCATGATAGGCATCTAACATCAAGACACCTAAAATAAGCACCTACTCTTACAATTATGATGGAAGACGACTTACAACTAGCTTGTCAATTTTCACATTATGTGATAATGTTGTATGATGGAGAAAGCCTTAGTAACTATGGGTTTGTATTTATTATAATTACTTTTACATATTTTTTAAATTAATTTCAAATGGTAATAAAATAATTAAAATGGCTCATACATTCCCTTCTTTGAAGATCAAATGCAACTATATAGTCCTTTTACCAACACCTACAATAAATTCACTTTTGAATGTATGTTAAAAAGGTGATTTAAAGTTATTTAAGAAAAAATATTGATCAAAAATATTTATAATATGTGTAATTACACTTTAAATAAGTGGAAAGATGGTGATTAGGTCTTCATTAGAGGTTAAACTTAAGACACAGTCCTAAGGTCTAAAAAGAAGACAAATTTGTGTTATAAATGCAAGACAAGAAGCTTGCATGAGGGAATGAAGATGGATATTTATGCTTACATAGGTGATAATAAATTTATTAGGTCATTATAAACCTATTACATGTTCTTAATATCACAAAATACACTTAAAAACTTGAAAACATCATATCACCACCTACAGCTATTAGGACTACCTACATGGCTAGTGAAGCAAATAGGCCTTATGGGGCTAATAAGCCATTAAAGGACAAATTAAGATTTCAAATTGAATATTGGGTCATGTTTCATGATCATGGATATTTCCTATCCTTCATCAAGTGTTCATTATAGGAAGAAAAGGGCTAAAATACAAAGCTAGGGTAAAAATGATGCTTTGACAAGAAACCCTCATTCTCAGCCAAGGAAGTTGTAAAGGGTCTAAAGGTAAAAATTTATTAAGGAGATAATAAGATATGTTAAAAAATAGTTTTATAGACCTTTTTTTAGCATTATAACTCAAAACTAAGGTCTCGGATATCAATTATAGTTTGCTTTATCTCTTAGGCCTCATAGAATGCAACTTTTCTGCCTAAGGAGCTTCAAATTTTACTTTGATATTTCATGGTAGTATGAATGGTATGGAATTATATTAGGGGGATTTAATTTCCCATATTCCCTTGAAAAACATGTAGAAAAATATTTCATTTAAGGCCATGTCCTTTATGACCTATCATTAATAAGTTTGGGCACTCACAGACTTCCTAGAAAACTACTCAAGGGAGATTAAATTTAAAAGCACACAAAATAACCTGAATGATCATAAAAAATACCAATTTTTTTTTGTAATATCTATATATCCTTCACCTATAATTTGGTTATACTTTCACTTGTATAGAATTGTAAAAAACTATATATTTTCATGATTTTGAGCTAAAATAGGGGTTTTAAAGAGTGTGAAATGATGAAAATAAATGGGGAAGGTAGTTAAAGAATTTTTTTACCTATAAAAGTTTAAAAAATTAAATAAAATCACTGAAATTTTCCCAAACCATTCAAATCTTTTAGGCTAGTCTAAAAATGCTTCAAAAGGGAAAGCTTGCTAATGGCCATTTCAAGGTTTTCATACTTCCATAGTGTTCTAGATCACAAAATTTGACATGGAGCTTGGTTATATTATAAATAAAGTTAATCAAGTAATTTTTGGTATTTTCACATGTGTGGGAGCCTTTAGGAGCAATATTTTCACTTTCTAGGCCCAAGAGGGCTAAATAAACCTAATTTGACTTTAAAAATGAGCTAGAAACTATATCTAAACTCATATTTATGTCACCAAATTTTTTGTGGAGTTTTAAGGGGATAAAGGGTATCTAAAACTATGATAAGGTTCTAATTATCATCTCCATATTCTCTCATAAAATTAGCTTGATAAAAAAAAGTGTACAAGGAGTTGAGGAGAAATGTAAGGTTTTGGTGCAGAACTAGGTTATTTTTAGTTATTCATGACTCCACTAGCCTTGTTATAGGTTTTATATAATATTGAAGAGCCATCCATGGAAGAAAGTTTCAGACTTGGAGAAAAAAATCACCTTTTCCCATCTATGCCTTGGTGAAGAATGAGATATTTAAGGGGCTAAAAGACTAAATCAATGTATATGACTCCTAATAGGCCTTCGCACATTGATACATGAAATGGTACACAAAATTTGTACTTGGAATAAGCCATGAAAGGATTTGAATTAAAGGTGAAAAAGTGTCAAAAGGTTTCCAATCTCCAAAATAACTCTTCCTCCTTCCTACACCATCTTTGGGGAATAAGTCAAACATGGATTGGAGAGTCTTCTAGGAATCTCATAAAGTTGAAACAATAGCATTCAAGAGTTTATGGTTGAAGAATACTTGTTCCAATCATGAAAACCTACTTTCAAGGGTGATGACTTCTCCAAGAATATAACGAGTTTAAGAAATAATCAAGGCACTTATGTGGGTTAAACACCATAAATCAAGTATGAGGACTTCTTCCATCTTTGAAAACTCTTGAAACAAGAAATGATATGTTATATTTCCCAAGGAGAGGAAAATGGAATAATAGAAATTCTATGTATCATTTTGGAGAAGCTATTTTTGAAAGGCAAATTTCCAAGTTTTGGGGGCTCTTATTTTCTTCTCTCCTCTCTTTCAATTTTCTATATATAAGACAATGTTTGTAATTTAAAGGGATCCTTAACCTAAGTTATAATATGGAAATTCTCATAAAAAACTTGTATTTTCCTATTTTTAATGAATAAAATAGAACTCATACCTCCTCAAATCTTGGTTTAGTGTATTTTCATGGTTTGTTGATAGATGATAGTGATAGGTCATGTTTCATCTCATCTTGAACTTTACTGTTTACCTATTTGTAGGTATTAGATCATCATTATAGGTTTCATAGTGTTCTCTAATCATTATATATGTTTGGAAAGTGTGAGCTTTCCTTAGTGTCTTTGAGAGACCTATCAATTAACTACCTTAGATCATCCATCAAGTTGAACCTCTATGTGAAACATTGATGTATAGAGAACTCTAATTTGAGAAGTGCAATCAAGTTTATGTTTATTCATAATTTTTGTGCATATTACACAAGTGGAGGTCATATTTTGGTTTATCACCCTAGTTAGATAGGTTTTCATTTTAGTTTACCTTCTTACCTTGTCCCTTACAAGCTGGTAGTATAGAGTAGGGATCCTAACTGATATATCAAGGGTAGGCAGCCCTTAAAACCTATTTATTCAATCCACATATTAGGTCATCCATAGCCTAATATTTTCTCAATGTTACTTTATACTGTGAAGGCCTAAAACTACCTTCATAAGGATGCAATTCTAATAGTCAAATTTTTTGGGTATGCTTGGTGGGATCTAAGTCCAAAGTAGTAGAAGGATTTTTTGATGTTTTTATTATACTAAACATTATTTAGATGAATTAAAAACATCAATGGTGTCTTTAAGTTTTATCAGTTGTTTCTAGTAGCTTAGGCATGTGTTCAAGTAAGTGGTGTTTTTAATTCATCATCTTCATGAAATTTATTGGTTGTGTATGAAGATAATTCCTATGTTATACTTCCTAATTATCCCTATGATTATCCATATGAGAATTTTCATGATCCATATGATCTTTGTCATGATCCATATGATCCATGTTATGAGCCTAATCAACCTTACCAAGAGTTTTATCAAAATTATAATGAGCCTTATCAAGTTTATCATGATCCTAACTATCAAGACTATGACTCTGACCTTACTTATGAATCATATTATTGTTATGACTAGTTTTAACCTTTTCCATATGGATATAATGTTTTGTATGAGCATCCTTATTTCCAAGAAAAAATGGATGAGATAGAGATCAAAATACTAGCATATGTAAGAAAAGTTTATTCAACATCTCAGTATGAGGAAGTGAGTGAGTTATTTCAAGATGTGTCTAATGATCCATTGGAGATGAATGAGTTGTGTAATCTTGTATTGGAGAATATAGGGGCTTGGGAGAGGCAAAAAAGTGAGTTGAACTAGTTGTCTCAAAATCCCTCTTGTATTCCTTGCCAGTCTTCTTGTGTTCCTTATTCTCATGAAGTTATAGCTATGCTTAATTTGATCCAAGGGAACTTCTTAGTTAGAGTCAAGAGTAGACTCATATGCCTATTAAATATCATATTCAAGAGACTAATCCTTCTTTTATCTCCACTTCTTCCTTCCTCATCCCTCAAGCTCAAGTTGTCCATGAGGACAAGGAGTGTTTATATTTTGATGAGGTGATGGCCAAGTGGAAGGAGTAAAATGTGGAGGTATTTAAGAATTTATATTTCCCTCTTCTCTAAGATTCCCTAGATGATTCCATTTCCCTAATAATTTCAGAAAAACAAGTACATAAGGGTGCCTTTACTTTGTTAACCCTTTTACAATGTAAACATGGATTTATATAGTTTTTACCAATGACCGGTAAAAACAACTAATCTTATAACCAACTAAATACGGGAAAACAAACCGTAAGGTAATTCTAATTAATAAATATAAAACATTAAAACTACCTAATAATTAAACTAATTTTATTTTATGGGGGTTTCTTTACTAAAAGATGCATGCCCCATTTACAATAATTATTTATTACCTACCAAAAATCTAACCTAACGTTAAGACTTTAGAACAAGTCCTAACAAACCCCCCTATGATCCAAAGTCAGGTCTATGGACACATACCAAGCATTTTTCTAAATTTTTCAAATTTGGTTCTATCAAGGGGTTTTGTGAAGATATCAGCTATCTGATCGATAGTTGGGCAATACATTGGATCAAGAGTTTTCTTTGCCACCAACATTCATAGATAATGGTATTTGACATCCATATGTTTTGTTTTGGTATGAAAAACTAGATTCTTGGACATCTTGATTGCACTTTGATTATCAATATATAACTGTGTAGGCGCAAACTAAGAAACTCAAAGATCTTGAAGAATATGACAAAGGTAAACAATTTCTCTAAAAGCATCTCATGCTGTAATATACTCTGATTCTATTGATGAATTTGCCACTGTATCCTGCTTCTTACAACACCAAGTAATGGCAACTGAACCCATATGTATAGTGTATCCTATGGTTGACACTCTATCATCCACACATCTACCAAAATCTACATCACAATATCCAACAAGTTTTAAGTTCTTGTTGCGGTGGTATTCAAGGCCATATGTTTTCATTCCCTGAAGGTAATGAAGTACTCATTTTGCTACATGCCAATGAATTTCTCTAGGCTCATGCATAAACCTAGATAAAATTCCAACTGAAAATGAAATATCAGGCCTGGTATTCATCAAGTATATCAAACCTCCCACCAATTGTCTATATGTGGTGCCATCCAAAAAGGCACTGCTATCATCCTTAGACAATTTCAAGTTACTTTCCATGGGAATGAGGGTAGGTTTGTAATCACTCATGCCAAACCTCTCTAATAACTTAGAAATATACTTAGTTTGTGAAATGAAAATAATATGCTCTTTTTGAGTTACCTCTATGCCTAGATAGTAGTGAAGAAGTCCAAGATCTGTCATCTCAAACCCATATTTTAATTCCTTCTTCACAGACTTGTTATGATTTTCATCATTACTTGTGAGAAATAATTCATCGACATAGAGAACAAGTATCACCATTTTCTTACCGTACACTCAAAAATAGAGAGTATCATCAAATTCACTATGATGAAAACTAATGGATTTTAAGTATGAATCCATTTTCTCATGCCAAGCCTTGGGTGCCTGTTTGAGTCCATACAAAGATTTTATCAATTTACATACTTTGTGTTCAACACCCACTTGTTCAAAACCCTAAGGTTGTTTCATATAGGCTTCTTCCTGTAAATCACCATTTAAAAAAGCACTTTTAACATCCAATTGATGTACTTTCCAACTATTTTGTGCTACTAAGGCAAGTACCATACAAATAGTGTGCCATTTGGTAGTTGGTGAAAATGTTTCCTCATAGTCAATACCTTATTGTTGTGTATATCCTTTTGCAACAAGTCATGCCTTATGTTTATCAATGGAGCCATCTAATTTATACGTAGTCCTATAAACCCATTTACATCTAATGGGTTTAAAATGTGGAGGAGGATCAACAAAACCCCATGTATTATTATTAAGTATGGAATCATTCTCACATTTCATTGCTTGTTGCCAAACATGTTCAGTAGATGCCTCCTCAAAAGTGGATGGCTCAGTGGAAGAAGTATTACCAACTTCATCTGTTGTCAAGTCAAAAAAAGTACTTTGAGCCCATTTTGGGTACTTAGACAATTTATTCAAATCAGGGACTCCAAAATTCTCAACATGTGCATCATTCAAAGGGGGACTTAGAGAATTTTCAACAATTTCTAAGTCATCAACCTATGAAATTGTAGATGAAGGAGAGGAAAGTGAAGGAATTTGAGTCTCATACCATAAATTTGAAGAGTTATCCCCATTATTCAAACCCTTATCTCTTTTTGTATTTTTCCTCTCTAATCTATCAAGTTGAGAATCAATCTCTGTAGTGTTCATAGTCCCAAACTCATCAAATATTACATCTCGACTCACTATGAATTTGCTTGAATCCTATGCAAGCAAACGAAACCCCTTTGATCTTCAGAATAACCAAGAAAGATGCATTTTCAACTTCATGGTTCCAACTCAGTTCTATGTTTAATAGGAACCAAAGCAAAACAAACACATCCAAACACTTTCAAGTGTTTAACTTTTGGTTTAAATCCATACCATGCCTCTTATGGAGTTTGTCCCAAAATTGTAACTGTGGGGGACCTATTTCTAAAATACACTATAGTACCAATAGCTTCATCCCAAAATTTATCATCAAGCTATTTATAGTGTAACATGGCACGTGTTGTGCCCTCTAAAGTTCTATTCATTCATTCAGATACTCCATTTTGTTGTGGAGTATAAGCATTACTATATTGTTGATGAATACCATGTTCTTGACAATAATCTAAAAATTCATTAGAGGTATACTCACCTCCATTATCTGAATGAAGAGTGGCCAAATGTGAACCTGTTTCTTTTTTGACTAAGTGTAACCAATCAACAAACTTAGTGAAAAATTCAAATTTGTTTTTCATAAAGAATACCCAAGTCATCCTAGAAAAGTCATCAATAAACAAGACAAAGTATCTACACCCACCAATGGATGACTTTTTCATGTCACATACATCACTATGAACTAACTGTAAACATCTGTTAGCTCTCTAAGATGACTGTTTAGGAAATTTTTCTTGATTTTGTTTGCCTAAAACACATGACTCACAAAGAATACTATATTTGCAAAAATTGGGCAACCCATTCACCATACCATATCTCTACAAATCCACTAAAGAGTGGATATTCAAATGTCCATAGCAGAGATGCCATAACCATTATGTAGACATAGTACTTATACCTATGTCAACAACTGCTGCAAGTTCTATATTGGGAGGAAGCACCTTATAATGCAATCTAACCAAGTTTCCATCTTCATATCTTGTATACATTGTTTTATAATCATCCTTCACTAAATTGATGTAAATGAGCCCATTTTCAAGCACAATTTGATAACCTTTCTTTTGAATAGTTACCAAAGAAAGTAAGTGTTTCTTCAATGTGGGAACATACCAAACATCCTCCAAGTATTTTATAGACCCATTAAGAAGAAGAATCTGAATAGATCCAAGTCCTAGTGGTGTATGCATAGACTTATCTGCTAAGACAACTAGAGAGAGAGAATCTTCCTTATAAGACCAAAAGAAATCTCTCCTAAATGTCATGTGTTTGGTTGCTCATGTGTCTAAAACCCATACATCTATGAGCTTATCTCTAGCCTCATATTCAATATAATCAATGTGCCCCAAAGTAGTGAATGCAGATTCATGGGCAACAGTACTAGATTCATCATAGTCATGATCGGCATACTGAGTAGAGTTAGTCTTAGTAACTTTTTGTGGCCTCTAAATTTTATCAAAAGGAATCCTACATTGTGAGGGAATATGACCAAATTTTCCACATCTATGACACTGAATGTCTGATCTACCTCGACCTCTGCCCCTATATGAGTTGTGACCATGTCCTCGATCACTTGTTTCATGTGAATGTGATTGATTAGATTGTTGATTATTTGAATGACCCCTACCTTTATTTTGATATCTGCCTCCTCTGTAACCTTGACCCCCTTTATAATTGTTTCCTCTATTATTTTGATGCCCAGATGAAGATGAACTAGGCTTTGACTCCAAAACATGTGCTTCTTCAATTTTATTAGATTTCTTAGGTAGAGAGAGGTCATGTTGGATGAGAAACTCAACCAACTTATCAAAGGTGATGCCTGTGATCTTGTCAGAGACATGCAACATTTTAACAAAATTCCCATAGGACCCTGGTAGTCCTTTCAAAGTAGCAATAACTATGAGGTCATCATCTAGTTTTCCAAAACCAGCCTTAGTGTACTCAGTAGTGATATTTTTCAACTTAGACATATATTCTCCCATATCCCCATCTTCATCTAATGACAAAGTAAACAATTGCATATGAATATCTATCTTCTTTTGGTTAGGTTTCTTATCATACAAATCTGACAATGTTTTCCATGCAGTGTAACTATGAGGAAAATTTTCAATATGAACATAAGTATCATGAGTACAACAACATTTAATGAAATATAAGGCCTTAGAATCATGCAAATTGAATATATCTAATTTAGCCTACTTTGTTGGCAATGTGGGATTTTCATTCTTAATAATATCCCATAACTCATTAAACACTAGTGAAACCTCCATCAATCATTTCCAATCTAAATAATTGGAAATTGTTAATCTATCACCATCTAAAAGCAAATTCTAAATTTTTGGCATTTTGAAATGAAAGCAAGTGTAGTAGAGAAAAGTGCAACAAAATGCAAAAGAAATGAAACAAATATCACACTCACTTCACAAGACATTGCTTCTATAGGGTTTTGCACTTAACCTCTGCATAGAGTGTAAAGGAAAAATAAGTATTTTTTATGGGTTTTGCACTTAACCTCACCAAAAATCAATGATTACACCCTTATTTTGCCAAATTACAACCTTATCTCACCACAACAATGCAAAAGAAATATGATTGAATTTCCCCTTTTTCAAAAAATTAAATAACACAATATAATAAGTATGTGTTTTAAAATATTCAAATTTAAAAAGGGAATATTCTTTTTTCAAAAAAAATATTCCAAAGCAAAAAAAACTTTCTCCAAAAAGAAGGTATTTGAACCCTTGACCTCCTCCTTTGCAAGCTTCTAACAAAATAAGCTTAACTAATTGCTCTAAGAGCATTTGCAAAACATTATACTCAGAAATTTCTACTTATTCCAGATTTTGTGTATGAGGGAAAAAAAATTACATGAGTAAATAAATTCAAAATTTTCCCTTTTTACAGCCTTCTCAAGCAAGCTTCTTCCCATGGGACCCACTAAGACAAATTTTTGATATAAAAAAACATTAGAAATAGCAAAAATAAATTTTTGAATTTTATTGCAGCACCAAGTTTGCCTGGGATGCCATGGTAGCTCCTGGGAATTTTCTTTTCACCTATTTTCTCTCTCATAGGCCATACAAATCCATACAGGCTGGATAAAAAGGATTTTCACTGAGTTTATGCAAATTTTTTGAGGTGTATTTATAGGGAATGAGATCAAAATAAATCTTGGGCATTGGAAGGCTATACAAGTTCAAAAAAATCTCAATTTACAATTTGAATGCAAAAAAAGGGGTTTAATATCATTTGATCAAGATTGGCAGGTGTTTTAGCTATTAAGAGGCCTGAGAATGAGATGAATCAATAATGGCAACCATGAATAAATATTATAAAGGTTATTTTCAAATAAATAGGCCATACAAATTTGGTTTTGGCCAAAAAATAATGAATTTAATAACATTAAAATGCTAAAAATTCATTTTTATATTAGATGAGGAGGTTTGAACACAAGACAATGGAGTATGAATGATAAAAAAAGACCAGACTATGGTATATGGAAAATAAATAGGTTTAAATATAAATAATATTTGAAAAATTAAAATAATTTAGTAATTTTTCAAAATATTTAAACCAATAATATATGGCATACCTTATTTCATGCCAAATGATATCACGTGAATTGATTTTTCACCTTGCTCCTTTGAATTCACCAAGCTCCCAAAATAACCACGCTCTGATACCACTGATAATTTTAGAAAAAACAAGTACATAAGGGTGCCTTTACTCTGTTAACCCTTTTACAATGCAAACATGGATTTATATAGTTTTTACCAATGACTGGTAAAAACAACTAATCTTATAACCAACTAAATATGGGAAAATAACCCGTAAGGTAATTCTGATTAATAAATATAGAACATTAAAACTACCTAATAATTAAACTAAGTAAGTTTATTTTATGGGGATGTCTTTACTAAAAGATGCATGCCCCATTTATAATAATTATTTATTACCTACTAAAAATCTAACCTAATGTTAAGACTTTGGAACAAGTCCTAACATTCCCTCAAGATCCTAAAATATTATCATGATCAACCTTCCATGTCTCATACCCCCTCTAAAAAAAATGAATTCCATCACCCTTCCACCCTCTCCCTTATTCAAGAGAAGCATGTTCTATGGAGGATAAATAAGTTTGTATTTATTGGTGACTAGTTTGATATTGATGACTCACTTGAGGAGATGTTAAGAGAATTGGTAAGAAAGAAGAGTGGCTCATTAAAGGTCATGTTCAATAAATACCTTGCTTTGTAACTTGTGCCATCTCTTAGAGGAAGTAAGTTCATGGATTTCCCTTTTTATCCATGTGGATCATGATTTTCCTTGGTTAGTTAGTTTTAGTTGTTTGTTTATGTTTTTTCTTAAATAAGTGCTTTATTTTCACATTTGTTTTGTTAGTTTCCCATGTTTTGTATGTTTATTTACTTATTTTGGAGGGGATGCAGTTGTCTTATTTCAAGTCAAGAGTCTTGTAGTCATTGATTAGATTTTTTACTATTAATTTCAGAATGTAGGAGTGGTCTTAATATTTAAAATGTTTGTTCTTAAGCATATCAGGCATGCTTCTTAGTTGAGTCACCAAATGGTTGATAATTTTAACCTCATAGATCAAATTATCACCCCTATCAATTAAAACCCTGACTGTGATGCTAGGTTGTCTTTTTGGCTAGTAGATTAGTCATTAAAATTCCTTAAGTTAGTCATTTAAAGCCTTGATTAATAGGTTTTAAGGTTGATTAGGTGAGTTGAGGTTTTGTCTTTCATTTATCTTGTGCTTATCTAGTCATTTTTTGGCCTATCCAAGCCATTTTCAATGGTGAGAATAGTCTAGAGTGTCTTGATGAGTGTAATATCACGTTTCAAGGTCATTTTATGCTTAACATATGAACAATCAATTTGATCACATTCAAGACTAACTTTATGACTCATTTACATGTAATTTTGGCCAGTTTATGACCTCTAAGGAAGGTTTTATAAGGTTTTGATAGTATATTATTAGTAAAAATATCAATTTAATCTTGATTCACCTAGTCATACATTTTAAATACTCAATAACACATTTTATAACATTTCAATAAGAGCTCCTTAGTAAATTTGGCTTTTTCAATGCAAAAATAAGTCTTTTTATTGGATTTGTATAGGTTTTTAGAAGGTTTTTTATGTGAAAATAATATAATAGAATTAATTTAGTCCCAAAAAGGTTATATCAATGCTTTGGAGGAGGTTTTATATGAAAAAATGGCAAAAACCTACTTTGATCCTATATCATCCTTCTTAGATAGCTCTAGGAAGGCCTAAGGTTTTCACACGAGACAACTAGGAGACAGAGTTGACATATAATATCTTGGGAAGTGATATGGAACCTATTGAAATTCCACTTTGCGGTATTGGTTATTAGGTTCATCTACCCATATTTATGAATAATCACTAAGAGTGCAGAGGTGTCTAAATGGCTATTCATCTAGATAAGGTCCAAGTTTTCTTCTATTTATTTGCTTAAAAATTAAATGAGGGTGAATGGTTTTAAGTGATTTATTATATGGTAGAATAGGACATACTACAATTAGTTTCATTAAGTAACTCCTTCAAATAAGGTACTTATGGAATAAAACTTTTTTCATTTGTTGTCCTTGTGAATGGTCCATTTGATCATTTTTGGAGTAGGACCTAGGTTATCAAGCAAGTGAATTAATATTCAGGGGATCTTGAGTCAATTATTAAGAAATTTAATTATTCATTCATCCAATAAAATGTCCATATGCTTTCATATTGAGCATAGTCTTCTTTGAGATAGTTTTGGTGATTCAGTCTCTTCAATAAGGTACCTTTGTAGTTAATGAGTTTTTAATGTTTAAATGGTTTATAAATGATTTCATCATGATATTAACAATAATAAGTTACCAAATAAGTCTAATTTATTCATGAAAGTTATTTCAAATGAGGCTCAAGAGGCCATACTCTCTTAAGGTACCAAGAGTACTTTAAGATCTAGTAGTGTATGTTCATATCCAGACCTTGATGAGCAAGATAAGAAGAGTGTCATGAAAAGTGACATGAAATAATGAGTTAAAAAATTATGAGAGGTTTGTATAAGATTAATTTAATTATTTAGACCTATTGATATGGTAAATGACACTCATAAGTAGTAAAAGACCCAAGAAAAGTATGTTTTATAATGAATGTACTAAGCAAGCCTATGTCATGATCATGGAGACTAATGATTAGTGTGTGTGAACATGAATAACATAATTTTGACCTTTCCACATTACCCAAAGCATCAATTTAACACTATGTGTAAAATCAAGTCAAAAATCTTATGAAGGCCTTTTAAAGAGTCATCTTGCCAAAAAGTCAATAGTTAATGTTCACCTATAGTAAATAATGAAGTTACAGAGGTCTGAAGAAGAAATGAAATTTTTTTAGGAATACTAGCTGATTTATGATCAACCAATATATGAAATCATGGAAAATAAGGATAAAACTCAAGCATGGGAAGCTATTTTATGGAATGAACAACATTGAGGTTCCCATTATTAGTAGAGATTAAGGTAATTTTGAGTTGATTAAGGTATTTTTTTGTCTTTTGTTTCCATGAATTATAAACCTTATTTAAGGAAAATTGGTATTTACCCAAATCAAATGTGGATGTTAAGAGGTTTTAGGAGAATATTAAAGGAAATTTTTATTCTTTAATCCAACTTTCCCTTTGCCATCATTCCATACACAGTGTAAAACCTTTAACTACAACCATCCCCATGTGGTTCAAGCACAACATTGAAAGTGAAGTTGGTATCCTTATGTGTTCAATGGATGAATATGATATGTGGAGTCTTGAATAAAATTTAATGAATCAAAGATAATGAAACACTAGTTAATCCTAAAGTCAAGGGACTATATGTTGTACATTTCACCTTAAATGGAGACTAAATATTTACCTACAATAGCCAAATGACCAGTTGAAGACAATCAATCTTGTTGTATGGGTGATAAAATTTATAAAAAATCCTAATGATCTCATTAGAATTGAGAAAAATAAGTGATGAAAGAGTTGAAATTATCCAAATGATTACTCTCACCTTTTCTCTCTAAAGGTTTAAACTCAGTCAAATGACCATCTATAGCTACACCAAACAAAGCACATGAAGTAGAACTAGTTTGGTATTGTTGATCAAAGGGTAGAATTTTGATGCTATGAAAATATAGTTACTTTAATAGTTTTAAGTGTATCAAATAGTTTTGGGAGTATTATTAAACCTATTCTAGGCCTAAGTCAAAAAAATATTCACCTATAGCGATCTTGTTTGTCACTTCAATCACTAGAGCTAGTTGTAAATGAGGCTTCAAGGTAGAGTTGATGGTTAAAATTATCTTATAATATCTCAAGACATAAGGAGGAATTAAAAAGGTTTGAAGACATATTAATATAATATTACATTCTAAATCATATAGTCCTTAACCCCAAATTATTACTCACATCATCATTATTTGGCTTGGACAATGCCAGAAGCTCAAGGTTGGAAGTGGTCAAAGTGTTCAAGGATAAAATAGAAGGTGAGTACAAAAAATTCAAAATCAGTATAGTGATTATATTATATTCAGTTTAAAGTCTTATCCTAGTATGTACTCCATAGTGGTAATGTTAGTCTATACACAGATAGAATAGTGACCTATATCCATTTAGTTTTAACTCAAGTTAGTTTTGGAGAAGTAGAGTAGTAGATAGTGTAATAATTCATAAATATAGGTGTTTCATAATGAAAATAGTAATAATTATAACTTGAAGGCTTTTATATATATACCTAAAATTAAGGCTAAAAATTATTAAGATATTAACCCACAACAATCAGTCTTGGTGTAGGATTATGTCAAGAAGCACCATATTGAGATAATATGAGAGTGCTTACTTCAAGAAGCACCATATGGAGATGGTATGAGGGTGAAATTATGTTATTAATAACTTTATATGGTGTATTTATTTGTAAAATAATAAATTTATTATTACAATAATGACTTTATGTCATAGAAACAAAGTTGTATACAAATCAAAAAGCAAAATAGCCACCTACAACCATGTTCCTACAACCATCTCTATATAAGATAATCAAGTGGTGAAGGAGAGGGTGAGATAAAAGTTTATGATAAAGGGAATATCATGAGGGTATAACTATATGTTCAAGATATATAAGGTTAAATGAACCCATGATAGACATCTCACATCAAGACACTAAAATAATCACCTACTTCTATAGCTATGATGAAAGACCACTTATATCCAACTTGTCAATTTTCCCATTATGTGATAATGTTGTATGATGGAGAAAGACTAATTAACTAGGGCTTTGGATTGATTATAAGTATTCTTAAATTAATTTCAAATGTTAATAAAATAATAAAAGGGCTCATACATTCCCTTCCTTGAAGATCAAATGCAGCTATACATTCCTTTTCCCAACACTTACAATAGATTCACTTTTGACTACATTCTGAAAAGGTGCTTTCAAGCTATTTAGGCCAATAAATAGGATCAAAAAGGTTTATATGAGGTGTAGTTACACTTAAAATGAGTGTAAATATAGTGATTAGGTCTTCATTATAAGTTAAACATAGGACACATTCCTAAGGTCTAAGAAGAAGACAAAATTGTGATTTAAATACAAGACAAGAAGCTTGTATGAAGGAATGAAGATGGATATTGATGCTTCCAGATGTGATAATAAAAATATTAGGTCCTTATAAACCTATTACATGTTATTAATATCAAAAAATACACTGATAAACCTAAAAACATTAGATCACCACCTATAACTGTTAGGACTGTCTACATGGCTAGAGAAGCAAATAGGCCTTACATGGTTAGAAAACCATTCAAGGACCAATTCATCTTGAAAATGGATTAGGGTTTCATGTTTTATGATCATGGAGGTAACATAACCCCAATAAAGTATTCATTATAGGAATAAAAGGTATAAAATACAAAATTAGGGTCAAAAAAGATGTTTTAACAAGAAACCCTCACTCTCAGCCAAGGAGGTTACAAAGGGTATAAAGGCAAAAAGGGATGAAGGAGATCATATGAGGTTAAAAAAAGTTTTTTAGACATTTTTAAATAATTTTAACTAAAAAATAAGGTTTCAAATATCAATTCTAGCTTTCTTTCTCTCCTAGGCCTCATAAAATGCAAATTTTCTTCCTAAGGAGCTCCAACTTTTGCTTGGATATTTCATGAGAAACTACATGGTAGGTGTTGACCATTTTAATCACAAGTCAAAATGGGTCAACCTAATTATATCAAATACTTATATAATGGTCAAATATAATGTTATAGGGTGTATTTAATGTCATATATTGTGTTCTTTAACCTTGGTCATGGTCTAATTAAGTCTTATGTCAATTTGAGTCACCTAGGGGTCATATATGCAAGTGGAATCGTTTTCAAGGTGTCCAAGTGTTATTTTTTTCCTTTAAACATCTAAGAGGTCAGATTCCATATCATTAATGTTAGTTTCATCTAAAAATTTTAGGTTCTTTAACTGAAAACCATGAAATCAACTGAAAAAGGAGTTTGGCACTTGTACAGGTTATATGAGAGTGTGACACATGGGAGAAGGTTTTGAAATGATAATTAATATTCCTAAGACTCATATCAATTCTTGAAATTATTTTTAAGTGATAAAAATTTCCAAAACCAATATACTCCTTCTTCACCCTTATAGACATAAAACCAATCATTAGGTTTATGTTTGCTATGGCTAGTTGGATAAGTTTCAAACCAAATGCCTTTGGGGGAGATAGTATACTTAGATTAATTTTCATAAAAATAGATTAATTTTCACAATTATCTTTCTATCCACTTTCACTTGTAGTCATGTGTATGAAGATTGTCTAGTGTGCTCATGGAGGTGTAATTAAGGTATTTAAACTTGTTTAAAGTCATTAGGAGCTAAAGAGAGTCCATTTTAATGTTTTAAAAAGATACAATATTGGTTACAAATTCATGCACCATAAAAACTAGTCACTCAATTACCACTGCTTGATTTATAAGTATGTAAGAAGGATATCACATTGGAATAGATGTTTTGAAACTTATTTCAAGATATTCATAGTGATAAACATCCATTTGAATAATTTTTAAGTATTATATGTTTTTTTATGACATCCTTCACTATACACATTGCTCATATTCTGATCACTACCTACATGTAACTCAAAGTGCACCTACATGTATCTAAATATGATGTCATGTTAGAATGGGAGCCTTAATACTTGTTTCAAATCCTTTGGATTGTTAAGAGTGAATTTGGAGACTTTATGAGAGCCTAGATTTTATCATAAGCATGTATTTGTGTACACTATCTACAATTATACTCACTGCATGTCTATGAAAATGTCCACCTATAGGTGGCATGATAAATATATGAAGGTTATTATGCAAAGGATATTTAACATGAGGAAACCTTTTTGAGGACTTGGGATGTTACAAATATCATTAAAACTATGTTATATCACTATGAAAGTAGGTAGGATTTAAATATATGGTCAAAGTGAAGGACCTATAGATTCAAAGATCAAATCCCTAAAACATGAAAATAGAGCACCTATCCATATTGTGTAGATTACATGACAAGGTTAATAAGAGATTTAGGGTATATTAATGACCATATAAAATCCACATAAGAGTATAACTTTAAAAAATAAAAGAGTGATTTGGTCTTTTGGTTTTCTTGATAGAGAATCCCAAAGATGCACCTTTGACCATTGAATTCAGATAATGTTATCTACAGGAATTGAGCTCTATGTAGACCTTTTCACCCAATGTTGTAATAATAGACAATGTTTCCATGATTTTATGGATATCAATATTTTAAAATAAAATTTATGATCTAAATTATCATGAAAAGAGGTTTATATGTAATTTTTTCTACCTATCCACACCTATAGGTGTGCTTGAGTCCAAAAAAACCCACCTAGAGCCAAGTGCAAACTACTACACCATCTATAACAAGGGATTAAGCATGGATATATCAAATTTAGCTGATTTAATATGATTAAAAATGACTCATAGGATCCCAAGTTGATGTGAAACATATCCCAATAGGAATCTTCACCTACATGATCTTACTCATTCCAATATAGTTGACTTTGTTTGACTATGGTGAACAATGAGCAAGTTTGGGGATGGTAAGTGTTGGAAGTGTATAATTATGATAAAAATTGGTGACAAAAAATATGTAATGATCCTAGGATATTGGAAATATGACCCTAAACATTGCATTTAATCTTGAATCATGTAGGACCACCTACAAGAAAGAGGAATATAGTCATAGTCATATGACCTCAGTCTAGGCCAATCAAGGTAGTGTGTGAACAAAACAAATTTTAAAGGGAGACTAATGTTAAATGTGTTTGAAATACATACAAAATTATTTAATTCATATAAATATATCCTCATAATATGGGAAAAAATGGAGGAAGGGTTCTAATCAAGTAGTATATAGTCTATATCCCAAATCCTACACATAGTCTCTTTCCTAATAGTTTATCTTGGATTTTGAGAGAGTTATAAGATATAATTATAATAATATGGGATGAATTTTTTTTAATAATGTCTATATAAATTGGATAATCTCATACATAATCAATTTTTTAAAATAAATAGGGTAAGTACCCTTTGTTAAGCATAAACCCTACAAGTCTTGAGGGAAAAGATGATCAGAGGATCTAGAAGCTGATTAGGAATTTAAAATAGGTTTATAAATATGAAAAACACCAATGAAATCATGATAAACCTTTAAAAAAAATTAACCTTGACAAAGTGGTCTAGACCATCAAGGATACAAATAGGCCTATTAGGTAGAGTTTAAGCCTAGAGCCCAAATGGGAAGTTAGTGTCACTTTCAACCTCATTTAACAACTAAAATGTATTATATCATTTTTATATGGTCAATTAATATGTTTCCAATCTTTTATAATGCATATAATTCACAAGGAAAGCTACTTTTGGCTTAGAACCAATTCAAGCCTATAGGGAATGGAGAAAAGAGCTCAAGTGGGAAATTTGGGATGCTCACATCTCCTTTGAAACCTTTCATGGAGACTAAAGGGGATAGGATGAGTTGGAGAAGGTCATGAACAAAAATATTGTGGCATTATTTTCTCTATCAATGTTAAATATTCATGAACAATCATTAAGGTGGAAATGACTCAAAACACTCATGAACCCTGAATCTAGACTTGATGAAGGAAATTAAGATGGAAATATATCCAAATAGACTATAATTTCTTGGTAAATTATTTTATATAATATATGACTCTCCAAATACCCTTTCCATCTAATTTATGCATTCCCTATCTTTATGTACAAGGTACAAAGTTTATTTCTTTGACTATTTTATGAATTGTATAGGTTCTAAAGACTTTCAAGAGGAGAAATTAAATTTAAGAGATATATTGAGATTTATTATATCTCAGTATTACCATTTAATGTTTCATAAAAAATCCTAAGTGTTCTTATAGGTGCCTTCATCTCATCTATTCAAAACTAGCAAAGTGAGCAAGATGATGAGAAGTGAGAAAACTTTAAGTGAGAGACTGTTTAAGATGTACCTAAGTAATATAAGTCCATGTATGGTATTTAAAATTTTAATACATTAGATTTCATGTATTTTTGTGGAAAATTGAAGCTAATTTTGAGGCCAAGTGTGAAGGGTGACTAAAAAAGGATTTTTTTTGACTGCAAGTAGTGATGGCTCACTTTCAGAGGAATCCAAATCATTAAGAATGAAAATAATTCATGGATAATAATGTATACATCCCATCCATATTATTTAAATCATGAGATATATACCTAGTTATTTTTTTAAAATGGTGAATGATGAAGACAATTTTCTCTTGCAGAATGAGAACTCTTACACCAATTTTCTTGAGTTTCATGACATAAAGGGCCATTTTTCCTATCAAACCTTGCATGTTCTACCTCATACTGCATTATAATTCTTATTTAAATATTCCTATTATCATTAAAAGTGTTATACTGACATTTGGACTTCTATTTTCCCACTTCTCTCTCAAGTTCTATAAGTAGTTGTCATTTTGGCCTTTAAAATCTAATTCCACTGCATGTATGGTGAAGCATTGCTATAATGATGTCATTTTTTTCCTTTGAATATCAATAATTTTTTTTTTGAGTTATCTATAAATTTTATAAGTTTTGAGGTTATTTATGGTGATGTAAAGTGATATTTATATATCCTTTCTTCCCTTATCCTTTAATGTTTATGCAAGAGTTCTTATTCTAACAAGTTATACAAAGTGTCATCAAGTGTATGAGCCTATATTTTAAGTGTATAATGAGACTTAGTGTCTAAATATATCCTATCTTTCACTTAACTTGGATATATTTCATACATCTCACCTTCATATTGAAATACTCATGTTAGAATCCATAGGACTTGAAAGTTAGTTTTTGTGCCTTGTTTCTTAGTGCAGGAAAGTATGATGGTCATATGGAGGACATCTTGGTATATCACCCCCTTATATTAGGTTCATTTCATTCAAATTATAACTCTTTTCCTCATAATTAATTACTTAATTAGGTGTGATCATAACAAGATACATTTAGGGAACTAGCCCTTTAAATCTAAAGGCTCACTTCCACTATAGGCACACCCACATACTTGGAAGTGTTCCCATGTTTCCCAAATCTAGAATAGACTTGAACACCCTCTTCTAGGGTGAAAATTTTTGTGATAATAGTTTTTTCATGCCTAGTGGTACTAGGTCTAAGAGAGTGGAAATATTATTGGTGTGTCTTTCCTATATCATCTTTTAGAAGCAAGCAACCTAACACCAATGGTGATTCCAAATGATAAATTATGGTTATAGCTAGTTCAGGTGTCTTTATTTGATGTTTTGATTAGTTTTTACATCTAATTTTATATATGAGGTTGATATGAATACCTGTGGTAATTAATCCTACTATGAACCTCCTTATTAGCCTTGTTATGAACCATAGTATACTCCCTAAAAATCATATCAAAATGGATATCAACCCTATAAGGCATGGCAGCCATATAGTCCTCTATTTTTCCCCAATATATACACCATATTATTGGACAACCCTATGAGGAAGGATACCAAGATACCTATAAAAAAGTGCCTCCCTATCAGTCCCAATATGAACCCTATCAACCATACCATGATGTCTATGAGCCTCAAGAGTACTCATATGAGTCTTTCCATGAGAAATTATATGATTATATGTATTATACACAAATATGTTTCAAGGAATGATGTGGAATATTATAGACTAGAATACAACAAGCTAATGTTGATCTTGATCCACATTACTACCCACCTCTTAATTTTTTCCATCTTATATCAAGTCCTTGTTGGCATCCATACCATAGTTACTAATTAATGAATATGAAATGATAACATGGGATGATAAGTATGATATTCTCCCTAATCATCTCATGTAATAATTTAGAGGTGCAACCCAAAATTATATTCAAAAGTTGGAGACATTTGAAGAATTAGAAGGAACTCAAAGGGAGGTAAAAGAAAAAAAAATGGAAAAATAGTTCCTTCAATGTTCAATAGATAGGTTAAGTATTTGGGAGGATAAAGAGATAAAAAAATGAACATTTTTTTGTTGAATAAAATCAAGGAAACTATTTAAAAGATACAACTCTTACTTATGTACATGTTTGTCATTGTAATCATCCTAAGAAGTCACTTCCTTATGAGCTTACTAGTTCTTTTCTCTTTCCTAAATCTAGTCATAAGCCTTCTCCTTCACCTGATACTTCATCTCCAATTCATAAACCTTCCAATACATCTCATATTCCATATCCTTCACATCATCCCATCCATCAGCCTCCCACCTCACCCTTTCTTGAGGAAGAGCCCATCTCGAGAGAAGCAAGTGAAGAAGAGTAAATCCAAGACATGGTTAGATAAGAGGATGTCATGAGTGAATATGATGAACAGATCATCATACAAACTGCCCTTAATGAAAAAATGCAAATATTACCTTCTTGAATGAATAAAAACATATTTAAGACTCTTTTGTAGTTATCCATGAGGAATTTGGCCAAGACTTGAAGAGAAAGGCATTTGAAGAAGAATCCATGTCTAATCATGAATTTGTGGATAACCATATCAATCATGAAGTGGATTGTATTATCAAGGAGGAAGGTTAGGTCACTCTTCAAGAATTTTCATTACTAAGAGAGTCTTATGAGACCAAAGTAGATGAAATAACTCTTGAAGATTGCATTCATAAGAAAGATGATTTATGGTAGAAGTTTAATACCATATGCAAGGAATTTGAAAATTTGGGTAAAACTCTTCCTTATCCAAAATATCTCATATATGATGACAATTTTTCTAATGAGTATAATAAACATGATCATATTGACAAGTATTTCATCAAACATAAGGATGAAGGTCATCCTACTAGTCATGAACATGATGTCATGAAGCCATTTGATGATGGTAGTGTACAAGAAGTTGTAGACATGGATAATGAGGTCAAAGTATATCTTGGTGTACCTAAAGGATATTCAAGGGATCCATATAAGGTAAAAACACATTTAGAGATATGGGAACATGGTGAAGGAAAGCTTGATTATCCCAAACATCAAGTACATTTTGTCAAGGAGGAGAGTAAGCCTGAGAAGATTATCATATCTTTAAACTTTCACATTAAGAGTCAAGTAAATGAGAAGGTATTTATTTTTAAACCACAATTGGATTTCATATTTGAGGAGTTGTGTGAGAGAATTGAGGTTTTTTTAGTGCAAGAATAGTTCATTTCCATAGCTAGCCTGTTTGGAGCTACTTGTTTCTCATTAAACATTATGCCAATGAAGTTAGAAAACACCATGAATAAGATGGAGGAATAAATGTCAAGGATAAAAAGAATACATGCCTCTTTCATTCCCTCATGTCATTAATCAAGATATTATTCAAGCTTCCCCTTTGATCCAGAAGGGAGTATTTCTTTTAGGCTAGTTTTTATTTGAGTTAGTTTAGTTTAGTTTGTGTGTGTTCCATAAGTTCTCATGAAGCACACTTGTTATTTTTCATAGTTTCTTGTATTATGTGTTGATTATTTTTGGTTTTATTATTTTGTGTGTTTTCAAGGAAATTTGTGTGTCAAACTTGGTTTACACATGACTCCATAGCCCAATAGACAGGATTAGGAAACTACTCATGGCATAGTAAGCATACCACTTATTATCACTAAATATTACACCCTATAAGAGTTTTTTCAAGCCTCTTCTATATTTAGGAAACATGGCAACACTTCCAGGTATGTCGATGTACCTATAGTGGAAGTGAGCCTCTAGATTTAAGGGCTAGCTCTCTGAATGTATCTTGAAATGCTCACACCTACTTAAGTAGTTTATTATGGGGAAAAGAGTAAGAATTTTCATGAAATAAACATAATTCAATGGGGTGATACAAAATTATGTATTCCATATGATCATCATAATTTTTGACACTAAGAAATAAGGCACACAAACTAATTTCCAAGTCCTATGGATTCTAACATAAGTATTTCAATATGGAGGTGAAATTCATGAGATATATCCAAGGTAAGTGAACCATAGGCTAGTTATAGATACTAAGGCTCATTTTAAACTTAAAATATAGTCTCATACACTTGATAAAACTTCATATGACCTATTAGAACATGAATTCTTGCACAAACATGAAAGGATAAGGGAATAAAGGATAAAGAATTATCACTTTGCATCACCATAAACCACTTACACACTTAGATAATTATTCAAGAACTCAAAATAAGATTTAAATAAATGTTAAAATTCAAAATATGACATCATTATAACAAGGATTTTCCATACCTAGAGTGGAATTAGATTACAAAGGCCAAAATGGTAGCTACTTATAGCATTTAAGAGAGAAGTTGGAAAATAGAAATCCAAAGGTCACTTGGATACTTGTCATGATGAGAGGAGAATTTAAATGTGCATAATAATGAATTAGGATATAAAAAATTAAAATTATGATAATATAAATGGCTCTCCAAACTATACAACTCATGAAATGTGGTGTGGGAGTTCTCATTTTGCACATGAAAACTACCTTCATCATTCACCCCTTTTGGAACATATAACAACTCACTAGGTTTATATCACATGATTTCAATAAGGGAGAGTGGTTATAAACATGACCTTCCATGCATTATCTACATTCTTAATCATCTAGATTCCTCTAAAAGTTAGCCATCACTGCTTGTAGTCAAATAAACTCCTTTTTCAGTCACCCTTCAAACTTGTCCTCAAAATTGGCTTTAGTTTCCCATGAAAATAATTAAAAGAGGGTGAATTAAAATTTTAAATACTCTCCATGGCCTTGTATTTCTTAGGTAGACCTTAAAAGGCCATCCACTTGAATTTCTCACCCTTCTCACTATCTTGCTCACTTTGCCAGTTTTGACTACCTTAGATAAAATTACTAGTAGACACATTAGGAGTGTTTATGAAGCATGAAATCATCATAATGAGATATAATAATTCTCAATAACTCTCCTAAAATTTATTTCATCTCTTGAAACCTCTTAGATCTTGCATAATGCATAAAATAGTCATAAAAACCAATTATGTACCCTATTCGTATAGATAATAAATGCCTCAAGTAGATAAAAGTGATATATAGAGAGTCCCATTTAATATTTAGAAAATTTAATCCCCATTATATTATGGATATCCATTTTCCTTCATTTCCTTCATTGGGTCCTTATTCAAGGTTTCGTAGGGTTTTAGGCTCAATATGTTCTTAATCTTTATTCATAAATTTATGATGTTATAACTACAAAAAAATTCCACAATAGTAATGTTTAGGACCCTTTTAAACCTTTGAAAACTCCTTGGATCACCATGCACAACCTCCAAGAGGATATGAGTCTTCAAAATTACCCTATCAAGCTTAGTTTCCCATTTTGCATAAGCCTAATGTGACTTTAATCTCAAAAATGGATTCCTTGTGAAATTTTATGAATTATAAAATATTGGGCACATATATTATGATTACATAAACATGTAATAATACATTTGAGTGATTTCCTGAGGTTGGAAGTGACATTGGTATCCCATTTGGTCTTTAGGCTTAATCCCTACTTAACAAGCTTGTCTACAACTCTAAGGGTCTATACCACCCTGTTGAGGTTATTACTTCTAATCAAGGTTTATAATGTTTCAATAGGTGTGATTAACCATCTCACACCTCTTTTAAATCTATTATAAAACCCTATGTCTCATCCCCTTATCTCCCTTTCTCAAAATTATAAGGTTTACACATAAGGGAAGTACCCTTTGTCTGAGACAAAACAAAGGGTACTTCCCCTACTCTCTCAGACAAACTAATTATTATAAGATATTATCCAAGTAAAATATATTATATATACAATATTTGGGATCTTTTTAAGGTTATTTTACCCTCTAAATTTCTCAAAATTCAAGACAAACCCCTAAAAGGTAGAATGTGTGCAAGATTTTACCATGTCGATTGTTGACTGTGTTACTTGGGTCTTTTTCTACATGATTTTCACATGTTAAGAGCCTATTTAAATTGAAAGAATAATTTTTTATGTCCTTCAATAAAATTTATCATCTCAAACCCTTCTAATACTTCTCATTGCATACCTTTGCATTAGACTGTCTTGAACTGTAGATTTTATCCCTATTTGGGAGGGGGCCTACAGGTGGTCCTACATAATTGGACCTATAATATAGTGTTATAAGACCTCCTTGAGGATTTAAAATATTTTTTGGAATTTTTTTAATCTATTTTCTTCATGTTCATGTTGTATCCACACTTAGATCACTAATTTCTACTCATTGTCTACAACAATCAACTACAATTGACTTTTTAAGGCAAAAGGGCTTATAGGCAACCATCACCTTTTGAAAGTTATGTAAAATACTCTTTGGAAACAATTTGGTTCATACATATACATATTTAATCAACCAAAATTTGTATCTCCATGCTCAATCTATTCATTATGAATGATATAGAAGATGGCTCTTAGCTGTAGGTGAGTAATTTCAAGGAATAAACACTTATAAGTGTGAATTATACTTTAAACACCACATATTAACTTATCCTAATTGAATTTTAGATCATAAATTCTATTTTAAAATTTTAGAACCATTTAAACATGTAAACATAGTTTAGTATTGCAACCTTGAGTGAAGACTCTAGTTGGATCTCAGATTCTATAGATGATACTATCTCAACTTAGTGGATAATGGGCATATTGGAGCTTTTTAAAAAATAACTTATACTGATCATCTACCATCCATCTATTGTATATATATTATATTATGTGGATTCAATAATAAAAATTCATCAATATGCATCAAAACCATCGGTAACCTTTTGTTATAATATATCATCAAAGTAAAAAGGTGTTCTATTTTTGTATTTTAGGGAAAAAGTCCTTGAATACAATCATTTCACCTTATATACAACCGTATAGACTTGTTTGTAAATATATCATCCTAAATTATCCTATCATAATCTCTAAAAAATACTTAGGATTTTAAGAAAGGTTACATCATGTCTAATTTCCTCTCTCAAGCATTCTTAATTTTTTGTGTGCCACATATAGGTAGATATGCCAATGTGCAAGCAGTGAATATAAGTATGGATAGTACTATCATGAATCTGAACCTATGACCAAATCCATGATCTGAAAAAAGGATAAAATGAAATATTATGATATCATAGATCTTGAGACAAGCTTCCACACTCTATTTCAATGTCTTAGCTTCTTACATGCATCATTATAGTGGCATGCCAATGGTAGAAGACTATGTGAGTGACTGAGTTGAATGTCACAGTCTCTCTTTTACCAAGTAAAAGTATTTTAATTAATTTTTATATATTATAAATACATTTTCAAAATTTTGAGACTTTCACTACACTTATATGAATATGCTAAATAGGATCCAAACACATGATTCTTCATGGTTGTAAGTAAAAATGGGTAGAGAGCTGACTGAGTATGATATGACTGAATATTTGATCAAGGGATGATATTATGAGATAAAAAATTGAATGGAGGTGATAATTATGGAATTTAAATATGTAAAACATAATATCCCATTCACATGAATCCCTTATAGAGAATCCAACTTTCTGCAAGTAGTGAACTTGATTGTCATTCCACCTAGGACATCAACTTGTAAACTAGATTGATTAGCCCAAGAGATATTTACCAAACATGGAAATAAGAATTTAAATAATGAAATGAGGTCCCAAAATCATCTATAATCAATATTAATAACTAGATTATATGGAATTATTCAAATAAAAGCAAAACCTATAGAGCATGGGAAACAATGAGTAGAAAAAACATAGTCAACTTGTTAGAGATAATTCATAAAGCATAGTTGAACAATATTTAAACTCTTATTATTAAAATTAATCTATCTAAGTGTACTACCAACTAACAAAGGTGTTTTGCCTAAAACATCAATAATTGGTTATACTAAGCATAAACCTATTGATTGGTTTTACATGTTTAGAAGGGAGAAAATGGAGAAAATGGTTTTGGATATTTTTATCACTTAAAAATTATGTAAATTTATGATATTAGTATGATTAATATTAATATTAATCTCACAACCTTCTCCCATATGTCACACTCTCTTATGGGTTGTACAAGTGCCAAACTCTTCCTTTTTTAGTTGATTTATTAATTTTTAATTAGATAACCAAAAAAATTTAGATGAGCTAACATTCTTGATATGGAATCTGATCTATTGGAAATTTGAAGGAAAATTAGGACACTTAGACACCTTGAAAACCATGCCACTTGCATGTATGACCCCTAAATGGCTCCTAAATGACTCAAAATGGCATATAAATTAATTAGACCATGACCAAGGCTAAAATGTCATTATATTACATAAAATAGTCTATAACACACCCTATGACAAAATATTATACCCCTATATAAGTTTTCACTATAGGGGGTTGATCCATTTTGACTTATGGTCAAAATGGTCAACACCACCCTTGAGAAATCACCAAAGATGTTGACCATTTTGACCACAAGTCATAATGGGTCAACCCCCTCTATTAAAAACTTATATGGATCAAATATAATGTTATAGGATGTATTTAATGTCATATATTATGCTCTTTAACCTTGGTCATGGTCAAAATAAGTATTATGTCAATTTGAGTTACCTAAGGGTCATTTTGGGGTCATATATGCAAGTGGCATAGTTTTCAAGGTGTCCAGGTGTCCTAGTTTTCCTTAAAACGTGCAAGAAATCATATTCCATATCAAGAATGTTAGTTTTATTAAAAAAAAAATTAGGTTTTCTAACTAAAAATCAAGAAATCAACTAAAAAAGGAGTTTGGCACTTGTACAGCTTATCAAACAGTGTGACACATGGGAGAAGGTTATGAGATGACCCTTAATCTTCCTCATACTCATATAAATTCTTGAAATTCTTTGGAAGTGATAAAAAGGTCCAAAACAATTCTCCTCCTTCTTCACCCTTCTAGACACACAGAACCAATCAACAATTTTATGCTTGATATAGCTAGTTGGAGAAGTTTTAGACCAAACACCTTTGGGGGTGATAGTACACTTAGAGAGATTAATTTTCATAACAATATTTAAAGTATTGGTCAACTATGCTTTATGAATCATATATAACAAGTTAATTATGTTTTTCTACTCATTTTTTCCATACCCTATAGGTTTTTATCTTATTATATCAATTCTATATAATATAGTTGGTGATATTGATTCTAGATGATGTTAATCTTTCCTCTAATTCTTTACATGCTTAGTTTCATGTTTGGCAAAGATCTCATGGGATAATTAGTTCATTTTTCAAGTTGATGATCCAAGTGAAGTTGTAGTCAAGTTCACTACTTATAGAAGGTTGGATTATTTGTAAGGGTTTCATTTGAATGGGATATTGTTTTTTATATGTTTCACTTCCATAATGGTCACCTACCTTCCATGTTTGGTCTTACAACATCGTGCTTTGATCAAACATTTAGTCATATCATACTCATGATCAACTTTCTATCCACTTTAAATTAAAATAATGTGTATGAAGCTTGTCTAAGTTGATGATTGGGGTTTAATTAAGTTATTTAAACTTGTTTCAAGTCATCAATATCTGAAGAGAGTTCATTTAAATGTTTGGAGAAGATACAAGATCGGTTGCAAGTTCATGCACCATACAAACTAGTCACTCAATTACCACTACATGATCTATAACTATGTAAGAAGGATATCATTTTGAAATATAGGTTTTAAAACTTGTTTCAATATATTAATAGTGATAAACATCCATTTGAAGAATTAATAAAGAGTCTAGGTTTGTTTATGAGATCATTCAATATGCACATTGCTCCAATTCTGCTCATTGCTTGCATGTGACTCAAAGTACACCGACATGTATCTCAGGATGATGTCTTACTAGAATGGGAACCTTGGTACTTGTTTAAAATAATTTTGAGTGTTAAAATTTCATTTGGAGAATTTGTGAGGGCCTAGATTTGATCATAAGCATGTAGTTATGTTCACTATCTATAGTTCTACTCACTACCTATATATGAAAATGTCCACCTATAGGTGGCACCAAATATATATGAAGGTACTTGTATAGAGGATATTGAACATGAAGAAACCTTATTGAGGTTCTAGGATGTTAAAAATATCATGGAAACTATTTTGGATCACTAAGAAAGTAGGAAGGCTTTAAATCTATGATCAAAGTGAAGAACTTATAGATTTAGGGATCAAATCCCTAAAATGTGAAAATAGAGCACCTAGACATATTGTGGAGATTACATGATAAGGTTACTAAGATATTTGTGGTATCTTAATGACCATACCTTATAACCTCCACATAGGATGCCAACTTACAAAAATAAGAAAGTGATTTAGTCATTTGGTTTTCTTGCCAGATAAGCCCAAAGATGCACCTTTAACCATTAAATTTAGAGTGCCATCTATAGGAATTGAGCTCCAAGTAGACATTTTTAAAAAAGGTTGAAATAATATACCATTTTACCATGATTTTAAGGTTTTAAATATTTCAAAGGAACATTTATGATCTAAAATATCATCAAAATAGGTTTATATGCAATGTTTTGAGTCTATCCACACCTACAGGTGTGCCTAATTCCAAAACAACCCACCTACAACCAAGTACAAACTACTACACCATCCATAACAAGGTATTAAACATTGATATATAAAATTAAATTTATGGAATATGATTCAAAATGGATCACAGGATCCCAAGGTGGTGTGAAACATATCTCAAGAGGAATCTTCACCTATAAGATCTTACTCATTCCAATACAATTGATTGTGCTTTATTGTGGTGAACAGTGAGCAAATTTGGGGATAGTAAGTGTTCAAAGTGTATAAATATGATATAAATGGTTCCAAAAAAATAATTAATGGTCCTAAGTGATTATAAATAGGCCCTTAAATATTTCCTTTAATCTTGAATCATATAAGACCATGTAGAAGAAAGAGGAATATATTCATAATCATATGACCTCAGTCTAGGCCAATCAAGGTAGGGTGTAAACAAAACAAAGTTTGAAAGGAGAATGATGATAAATGTGTTTTAAATACCTCCAAAATTATTTAGTTAATATAAATGTATCCTTATAATATTGTAAAAAATTAAATAAGGTTTCTAATCAAGCAGTATATAGTCTATATCCCATATCCTATACACAGTCTCTTTCCTAATAGGCTATCCTGGATTTTGAGAAAGTTAGAGGGTATAATGATAATAAAAATGGATGAAAATTGATGAATAATGTACATATGACTTTTATAAGCTCCTATAATAATCAATTAGTCTAAACAAATAGGGTAAGTACACTATATTTTGTCTCAAATAGAGGGTACTTCCTTAGAGCACAAACCCCACAAGTCTTGAGGGAAAAGATTATTAGAGGAGCTAAGATCTGATCATGCATTAAAAATAAGTGTATAAATCTAAATAACACCTAGGACAACATGATAAAAATTTAATGGAAGGGATAATCTCAATAAAGTGGTCTAGACCATCAAGGATTCAAACAAGTCTGTTAGGCAGGGTTTAAGCTTAGATCCCAAATGAGAAGTTAGTGTCACCTCCAACCTCATGTAAGAACTCAAATGGATTAGAGAATATTTATATGGTTACTTAATATGTTTCCAATCTTTTATAATGTAGATTAGTCATAAGGAAAGCAGATTTTGGCTTAGAACTAATTTAATCCCATAGTGAATGGAGAAAAGACCTTGAGTGGGAAGTTTGAGATGCTCACATCTCATTTGAGACCTTGCATGGAGACTCAAGTGGATAGGATGAGTTGGAAAAGGTCATGACCAAAATTTTGTGGCATTAGTTTCTCTATCTAATGTCAAATATTCATGAACAATAATTAATTGTGGAAATGACTCAAAACCCTCACAAATCCTAGTTCTAGACTTGATAAAGGAAATGAAGATGGAAAGCTATCCAAATAGACTAAAATGGCTTAGGAATTTTTTATCCTATAGAGGACTCTCCATAGACCCTTTCTATCCAATTATGACATTCCTTATCTATACAAAAAGGGTATAGAGTTTATTTCTTTAACTATTTTACGCACTGCGTAGGTTCTAAGGATTTTCAAGAGGAGAAATAAATTTTAGGAGAGAGATTGAGACTTATTATATCTCACTATTACCATTTAATTCTTCATTAAGTCTCCTAAGTGGTATTATAGGTTCCTTCATCTTAGCCAATTGAAACTGGCAAAGTGAGCAAGATGATGAGAAGTGTGAAAACTTCATGTGGGATCTTATATAAGGTGTACCTAAGAAATCTAAGGCCATGGAAGGTCTTACCAATTGTCATCAACTCCCTTTCATGTATTTTCATGGAAAACTAAAGATAAGTGTGAGGCTAAGTGTGAGGGGTGACTAAAAAAAGGAGTTTCTTTGACTATAGGTAGTGATGGCTCACTTTTAGAGTAATCTAGATGATTAGGAATGTAGACAATGAATAGAGAATAATGTCTAAAACCCCTCACTCTTAGTTCAATAATTATATCTATCCATATTTAGTTTTGGGATGTTGAAAAAATGGTGAATGATGAAGACAATTTTCTTGTGTAGAATGAGAACTCCTATGCCACTTTTCATGAGCTTCATAACTTGGAGGGCCATTTGTCCTATAAAAACTTATGTGGTCTATTTAATATTACATTATAATTCTTATATAACACCTTCTCTCATAATTAAAAGTGTTCTATTGACCTTTGGGCTTCTCTTTTCCCAATTCTCTCTCAAGTTCTATAAGTAGTTGCCATTTTGGCCTTTGTAATTTAATTCCACTCCATGTATGGTAAATCCCTACTATAATGATGTCATATTTTTCCTTTGAACATGAATTAAAATATATTTTTTAGTTATTGAACAATTTTATAAGTGTGAAAGTGACGTATGGTGATGCAAAGTGATAATTCTCTATCCTTTCTTTCCTTATCCTTTCATGTTTGTACAAGATTTCCTATTATAATAGGTCATATAAAGTGTTGTCAAGTGTATGAGCTTATATTTAAAGTATAAAATGAGCCTTAGTGTCTAAAAATATCCTATGATTCACTTACCTTGCATATATTTCATGCATCTCACCTTTATATTGAAATACTGATGTTAGAATCCATAGGACTTGGAAGTTAGTTTGTGTGCTTTATTTTGTAGTGCAGGAAAGTATGATGGTCATATGGAAGACATCTTGGTGTACTAACCCCTCATATTAGTTTAATTTAATTAAACTTGTAACTCTTTTCCCCATAACCAACTAGTTAAGTAGGTGTGAGCATTTCAATATACATTCAGGGATCTAGCCCTTTAAATCTAAAGGCTCACATCCACTATAGGTACACCCACATACCTAAAAGTGTCCCCATGTTTCCCAAATCTAAAATAGGATTAATAACCATATTATAGGGTGAACTATTTGGTGAAAATAGTATGTAATACTATTATGGGAAGTTAATTACCCCTATTCCCTTAAAAAACATGGAGAAAAGAGTTCATTAAAAGCCTTATCCTTTATGAACTATCATTAAGAAGTGTAGGCACTCACAAGCTTCCTAGAAAACTAGTCAAGGGATATTTACTTAAAAATAACACTTAATGTCCTGAAATTATCCTAAAACCTACCAAACACTATTATAGACTCTTTGGGGATCCTTCACTTGCAATTTTGTTGCACCTTCACTTGTAAAAAATTGTATTGTTTCATGATTTTGAGCTAAAATAGGAGTTCTAAAGAGTGTGAAATGATGAAAATAAAAGGGGAAGGTATTTAAAGACATTTTTTACCTAATAAAGTTAAAAAAATTAAAATAAAATCACTTAGAGGATTCCAAACCATTCAAATATTTTAGGCTAGTTTGAAAATAATTCAAAAGGGCAAACTTGCTAATGGCCATTTCAAGGTTTCCATACTTCCATAGTGTTTAAAATCACCAAATTTGACATGGAAAATGGTGATATCATAGGTAAACTTAATTGAGTGGTTTTTGGATTTTCACATGTGTGGGATCCTTTAGGATCAAGATTTTCACTTTCTAGGCCTAGGAGGGCTAATTAGGCCTAGTTTGATTGAAAGAATGAGCTAGAAAGTATATCTACACTCAAAGTTAGATCACAATTTTTTTTGTGAAGATGTAATGGGATATAAGGTATCTTTAAATATTATAATTTTATTATTATCATATCTATATTATACCATACAAGTATATTTGATGAAAAAAGGCTATAAGGAGTTAAGAAGAAATACAAGGATGTGGTGCAAAACTAGGTATTTTTTAGTGATTCATGGTTATAATGGACTTTTTATAGGTATAATATGATATTTAAGATCAATTAATGGAATAAATTTATAGATTTGGAGAAAAAACCACCTTTTCCCTTCTATGCCTTGGTGAAGAATAATAAATTTAAGGGGCTAAAAGACTAAATCAATGTATATGACTCCTGATTGGCCTTAGCAAGCTGATCCATGAAATGGCACACCACATTTGTATTTGTAATAAGTAATTAAAAGGGTTGAATTGAAGGGTAACAAGTATTAATTTTTTTCCAAACTCCAAAAGAACTCTTCCTCTTTCTTACGCCATCTTTGGGGACTAAGTCAAACTTGGCTTGGAGAGTCTTTTAGGAGTCTAATAAAGTTAAAACAATAGCATAAAAGAGTTTAATAGGTTAAATAATAATTTTTCCAATAATTAATTATTACTTTCAAGGGTGATGACTTATTCTCCAAGAGTATAATGAGTTTAAGAAAGAATAAAGGCACTTATGTGGGTTAAATAACATAAATCAAGGATGATGACTTCTTCTAGATTTACAAACTCTTGAAACATGAAATGTTATGCCATATTTTTTGTTGAATATTTTGAAAATAATTCAAAATAATTCAATCCCCTTATATCTCAAAACTTGTATAGGGTTCTTATAAGGGTCTTAAATGGTGTACCATAGTCTTATCAAGGTCATTTAATGTGTCACTACCTTAATCATATTCACCTTTAGGCATATGCCATGTTAAGGGTATATTTTGAGTCATTTATGAAGGTTTTTATGGTTTCCCTAGTATACAAGTGTTTAAAATTCCTTTTCAACATCCCTTATGTCAATTCCTTGTTATTTGTTAGTCCTAACTAAAAAACTTCAAGGTTCTACATTGAAATGAAGAAAACATTTGAAAGAAAGGAAGTTTAGATAGTTGTATAGTTTTTATTAGAGTTTTGGCACATGTGGGAAACCATACAATGTAATTTCAACTCCCCTAAGCTCACTTCTACATTTTATTAGATTTAAAATACATAAAAAAGGGTCGAAAACCATTTCATTCTTTCATCACTCTTCTTTGCATTCCAGAAGGGTCAATCAATTTTTGTTCAATATGGATAGAAGAAGTTGAACCAAGCTAAATGATCTTGTATGATTATATTAATACCTATCCTATTAAAATTCATAGGAGTTCTAATATTGGTCACTTTTGTTGTATGAACTAATGTTAAGAAGTTTACTATTTCTTTTTGCTTACTCATCCCCATAGCCTATAGGTTTCCCCATTTTTTGAGCTGATACATAAAATAAAATTAATTCTCATGTTGTTATAGAGTGTATAGATTCTTATCAAGTGGTTATTAATCTAGTTTTCACTTGTGAGATGATAGATAAAATCATAAGTACTTCAGCTTACTATTTAAGCTCCATTACTAGGCTATACACATTTCCCCAATTATAGAGGGTATATTTTTCCTATAATGTTTTCAATAAAAATTTAGTTGTGTTTCATAGCCCTGATAGTCTTGGTGATAATTTTCCTTTTGGATTTTTAGTCTGAAATATTAACATGTTGATGAAAAGCATAATCATTTTTCACACAGTCATTTCCCTATAGGTATCCATCTATATCTAGGTGAATGAGATTTTTGAACATTGCATAGCCATGATGAATATGAAATGAATATTTTTCCAAGATATTTAACACAATCTTCAATTGTGAACAACAAATTTCAGTTATGCAAATGGTTGAGATTAGTTAAGATAACCAACTCTTCAATGAACATAGTCTTGTAGCCTGATGTGCACCTACAAGTGTTCCAAAAAACTAATCATGTTTAAAATGAAAGCATTGGAACTAATTTTAAGTATTTAAATGTTGAGATGATCAATTTCAAGACTAATAGGACATCTAAGATTGGTTATAGGAACATCCACCATGCACATTGTTTATATCATATCCTCACTATCCAATGTCTTGCATATGCATCTACCAGAAGCTCATATAGAGGATTAATAAGTTGGAGTGATAGTGTTTGATCATTTTTTAGACATTAAAAGAGGTTTTAGAAGTTGATTAATGTCATAACAATCATGGTGAAGCCTAGAGGTGATATACAGACTTGATAATCATGCTCACAAGATGATGAAGTGACTTAAGGAATAAGTTACCTTTAATTCTCCAAAATAGGATTTTCACCTTTATTTCAATCCTTCCATAGTGAAATGTGTAAATTATAAAAATTATAAAATGATTCCATGAGGTAACCCAATCATGAGGGTAGCGTTTTGACATGGTAAGGTGCTTGTTTGTTTGGGTGAAGGTAATATATAAATTCTTCCATCTTGAACATTGTCCTATTGTAGAATGGCAATATTCTCTACAGTATTATGAGTTGAAATGGTCTTATATCACTATGTAATGTACTTATAGAGGTTTATAATATTATAATAATGAATAGTGGTTTAATACCACATGCATAACGAGTTGGGTAGATAGGAACTAGTATAAATAAAGGGAGCATATAATATTGTAAGTCATCCAAGAAGTCATTTGTAACTAAGCATTGCTTTTAAAGAGGTATACCTCTCAAAGTGGCTCATGATTTAGATTTATTCCTTCCACAAAAGGAATACATATATAATATATGCAGTACTTGTTAGATATTCCATATTGTAACATTTGGGTTCTTAATATATGGTATTAGAGCACTTTCTAGGGCCATTTCTATGATTGTGATTTGTATTGAAAGTATATTTGGTAGCTTCATGGATCAAGTCTAAGAAGTTTAGATTTTCATTTTCTATCCTCAAAAAACCCAACTATTCTTCTTCAAACTTGTTGTAAACGGTAATAAATCTAGCCAATTTTTTTTGGATTTTGTGCATCTTTGTCTTAGATTTTCAAAACGTTTTAAAGTTTTGAATTTCATTTTTTATTTTTAAATCTATTGAAAATTTGGTGAATACTAGTTTGTAAAAAAAATAATAAAAAAAGTAAAAAAAGTCATGGATAATTTTATTTTATCTAAATTAATGCATTCATTAAATAATATCCATAATATTTTTTATAGAATTGAGCTTCACTTCCATATAACCAAATAATATGATGGAGAAATTAATGAATGGTTAAATTGGGAGCATAACTATAATGAATGGTATGTGGATTCATTTCCTATAGTTGAAGAATATGAAGTAGAAATAAATAAATGGGTTGAGTTAAAGGACACTTGCATAACATGGTATGTTGATCACTCTAGAGTGATTAATTCAGTCGATCTTTTCTTCTCCAAATCATCCCTTCATAGAATATAAATTTATTTTATTCTACCTTAAATATTTATAGAAATTTGATACATTATTTGATGGGGTTAGTCATTGTAAAAAATATGTGTAAGGAACAATGCTAGGGAAGATGGCATGTATCCTCCATTTGTTTATCAAGCTAACTATTTTGAGCACCCTTTCTCTCATTTTGAGGAGATGATCACCATTATTACAATTTAACTTCAAAATTTTATTATGGTGATCATGTTAAACTTATTAATATACATACTCATATCCCAACATCAGAAGAAGAAGCAAAACCAAAAAGGGATACATGGATGGGCTTCTATCTAGTCTTCAACATATTTTAATATTTATGTTTGGTCCTTAATTTTTTCCTCCTATTTATTATCATGTTTCAAGGTTGGAACATTTATAAGGGGGATGGAATTTAATTTACGTAGAGAGGGTTGAATAGTAGAATAATGAATAATAAATAATGGTTTAGTACCACATGCATAAGAAGGAATTGGGTAAATAAGAACTAGTACAAATAAAGGGATCATATAATATTATAAGTCATATAATAATTCATTTGTAATTGATAATTTATCTAAAGGAGGTATCCCCCTCAAAGTGGCCAATGATTTAGAGTTGTTCCTTCCACAAAAGGAATACACATTTAATATATGCAGTACTTGTCATATTATCCATATTGTAGGATTTAGGTTATTAATATCAAATGAGAGGTACATTTCTATGATACTAGATGAGAGGTACCTCATAATTAAACTCACATAATAACAATATAAACTACATATATTTAATTCAAATGCTAATTACACACACCATATTCCTTTTGTGGATGGAATAACTTTGAATCATGGGCCACTTCAAGGGGGATACCTCCTTAAGAGCAATGATCAATTATAAATGACTTATTGTATGACTTATAATATTATATTATCCATATATTCATAGTATTTAATATCTACCCAACTCCTCCTTCTGCATGTGGTACTAAACCACTATTCATTATTCTACTATTTTATCCATCTCTAGGCACATTACACACTATAAAACCAAATAGAGGTAAACTTGCAAGAAAGAGACTCTATTGAGATCAAAAATACATTATTATATAAAGTGATAATCAAGGGAGTTGGAACATAGGTTTTAACTCATAAAAACTACTTACAAGGCTCCCTTTGCTCTCAAAACATGGTCACCTATAGTCTAGAGGTACCTATAGAATTGGTAATAGGAGACTAGAATTAGAAACCCCAAAAATATGAATGAAAACTTTAATTGATAATGATATCCATGGGATATTTGGATGTGAAACACAAATTTAAGGAGTTAATGACCACCTATAGGGGTCTTTATGACCTAAACATGGTCACCTATAGCTACTATAGTGGAGAAAATAACCTAGGATAATATGATAGAAAGGTTTGAACATTGAACCTAATACATGATGTGGAGTGAGTCCAAAAATTTTATTATAGGACCTTAAGGAATTAAATGATATATTATAACATTAAATATATGGTCTATATGAGATTTACACCTATAGGAGTATCACGTTTTTGAGCTAAGCCTAGGATTGGAGAAATTTGAGGAGTTATAAGAAGTTGGGAGTGTTAAATTTTTTGAAAACACCTTCAAAATGATAGTGAATATACCTCATGATTCTCGTCACAAGGAATCATATCAAAAAGGGTTTCAACACATAACCTATAGTCAATAAACAAGCCTGATGCATAGTTAGTGAGTTAAAGAAGCATAACATAGGCTTGTTGAAGAGATGATACCCATAATGAGGTAATAAAACATTTAAAATTGGTACTTAATGTACCAAAGACTTAATTTATACCATCATATATTCATTTAGGCTGGGAAAATAAGGTAAGTTCCCTATGTTTTATCTTAGATAGAGGGCACTTCTAGAAAGTGCAAAACTATAGTCAAGGGTAAATAGGAGATAAAGAGGTGAGTAGGGAAATGTTTAGACATTTAAAAAGGGTGTATAAATCTGTTATTAATAATAATATGTGTTTAATACCTCATAACCATTGGAAACCACACATAATAGTTTTAGACATCAAGGACACAATCAGGCCTATTAGGCCTAGACTAGGCCTAATGACCTAAAGGGGGTATAATATAATTTATATCACTAGATTAACCTTCAAAATCATTTAATAATATTCATGGGGAGATATTATGTGAGTTGGAACCATTAGGTTGTAGAAAAACAAGTACAAAGTCATTATTATCCCAAATCTATGATTGGGTATGTAGAATACATGCACAAACTTGAGAAACCATCTTTAGATGCCCACACTAGTATGGATACTTATAATTGAGGTCAAAGGAGTTTGGATATGTTTAATATGGTCTTAAACAAGATTATAGTGGAATTTTTTTAAACTTTCAATGTCAAGATTGTATGAACAATCTTTAAGAACCCAAACATCCTAAAACCCTCAAAACCCTTGCTCATGACTCAATTGGAAAGAAGTGGATATAAATTCACTCATAAGGGATATTATGAATTTAAAATGATTTTTTAATATTATATAAATCACCCAGGCTCCTTCCCATCAGATTGGCTTCTACCCTATTTATACAGATAGGGTATATAAATGGTTTTATAGACATATATTGGTGTTTTTTAGGTATAGGGGAGTATCAAAGGATGAGGATAACTTTGGGATATCAGGTGAAACCTAATATAACTCATAATATCCATTTTTTGTTCATTAAATCACAAAATTACCTTTGAAATCATCTTCACTTTAGGTAGTCCAAACTAGCATAGTGAATGGAAAGTGATCAACAAGTGAGAAGGTGATAAATCCAATTGGGAGGATTTTTAAGGTCCACATAATGGATTTGGGGACAAAATGACTCTTTAAAGGTGTCATATCACCCCTTACATGGATTTTATTGAAAAATTGTTGGGCATCTTTGTGCCAAATGTGAGGATAGGTCTTTAGAACTAGTGATGGAGACTACAGATGATGAGAACACTTGTCTAGAAGAAGATCCATGATTAGGGACACATACAATGCATGTTAGAGATTTTTATTAACCCATAAATAATATTTAAAATTTTTAATATCTCCCTATTCTAATTTGGAGTGCTCAAGATAGGTTAAATGATGAGGACAGTTTCCAAGAAGGTATTTAAAGGATCTTACACTAGTTTTGAGGATTTTTCATGACTTGGAAGGACATATATCCAAAGATACCTTTAATGGTATATTACATAATATAATACTCTAAAAGATAATTTATTCTCATGAATTTAAAAGTGTCATTATGACCCTTCATATCCATTTCTCATTTTCCTCTCACACATTCTATAAGTACTAGCCATTTTGACTCTTATACTTTGGTCGAGGTTTGGTATGATGAAGCCCTGATGGTTTAAATACTAATATTTTTCCTTTAATAAACATATGAAGCTATTATTTCTTATATAATTCCTTTCATATGTTTTTATAGTAGGAAAAAACCAAATGATAAGTGTTAATCACCTAGCCTTACATTAATCTTTCTCTCTCATAGTATGTGCAAGTAGTTCACTCTCCAATAGGTCACATGGAGTGCAGTTAATGTCCTTGCCTATTTATAATTGTGTAAAGTTATATTAATGTCTAATATTTCCCCTCTTTCCCTTTCACTTTGGGAAGTATAGTATATATCACCTCCGTGTTTGAAATACTTATGTTGGAGTCCCATAGGAATTTAATGCCAGTCTTGTGAGTAATATTTCATAGTGCAAATCAAGGTAGTCTAGTGGATATCATTTTGGTGTATCACCTAGTTATATTAGTTAATTTACACATTTATTTATATCTCTTTTCACAATAATAATCAGTTAGTATAGGTGATAAACACTTAAATATCAATCTAGGGAGGTAGTCCTTAAACTTAGAGGTGTACTTCTACTATAGGTAACCCACATATGTGTTAGAGAGTATAGGTTTCACTCTTAATAATTAAATGATTGTTCATTTACTATCCTCAAACCTAATATAACATGGTAATGACCCTAAGTTGTGGGTTACCTATTGCGTGGGTTAAACCTCTAGATTTTTAAGGGGCTAATTCTCCTAAATTGTTGATTCTAATTCTCTTTATAAGACCTAAACAATTAGGATGGAAAGGGTAAGTAATATTCATGAATTAAACCTATTCTAAATTTTGGTGATGTAATTTATGATAATTATGTCCACTCATTTAATTTTTATCTCTTAACATACCAATGACCTAATCACAACTATCATTTTCATGAGTCCAATGTAAAAGTGTTTCATATTAAAGTTGGTATATATTAATGTAATACCAAGGTTATTACAAGTAGGTTTTTTAAAAGACTCTCAATAGACATGTCACGCTTCAAGACTCCACCATCTACACTTCAACACTCCACATGACCTTCATAAGACACTTTCCTTACATCTAGGTTAATAAGGACCTACAAGGGAAATGAAACCATTAAATTTGCATATCAAAAAACATGAGTACAGTATAATGTCACCATTAAAGATTTATAAAAGTCTATTATTCATTTTAAATGGATGAACAAGTAAAAATATTGGTATATTCTCCTCATACTAGCTTGAGGGATCTAAACTGAGGGAAAAAACCTTCAATATATAGAAGACATGAGGAGATAAGAAGGATAATAAAACATATAATAGTGGATAAGGGTCATTAATGACCACATTCAACTCAAAATAATAGTTACAATAGTTATAAGCATCTTTTCTATCCCTTTCCATGCATAACTCCTCCTTAATGACTCCTTGAATGGGGTGTTGACATTGAAAATCAAGTAAAAGAGGCTAAGTCAACCTCATTTGTCCTTATCCAAGGTTTTAACATACTAAACATAGTACCTCACACTCCCTTATGGTAGTTATAATCATGAATTGGGCCACCATGATCATGTAGCAACCCATAATCCTCTATATAAAGGTGACAAAGTCAAGAAAATAGCCTTGATCTTCATCATAGACATGAAATGCATATTGATTGAATTTCATTGGTCAATTTATCAAGCATAACATCCTTGTGTTAACTCATTCCACTAGTCTTTCAATGCTAACTAAGATTTCCTTGTTAACCAATTAGGCCTAATTATCTAAGTGTTGAAACTTGGCAGTGACTAGAGACCTATAAGAATCTTAGAAACCTATGTATGAGTGTGATAAATTCCTATACAAACACCTATAACCATGATATAGGTTTATAAAATCATTATGAACTTGAAACTCTACTTCCCCAAGTTGATTGGTTCACCTCTCTCATGCATTGGTAGACTGGTAGCTTGAAGGTACTTATAGAAATATCTACAATTGAATCCTTGATCATGTTAAGATTTTAGGAGTTAAATTAAGTATCAAACCAACCATTCCAAGGATTGGAATTAGTTTTTATTATCAAACACCCTTCATTCTTATCAAAACTTTAAAATAATGAATATTTTTGATATTTTTGTATAGTTGTCTATAAACCAATAGTAAGGGTAGGACCTTTTGTGAGTGTAAAAAATAATCTATGTATTAGAAAAGATAAATTAACCCTTTAGAGTTCATTTCCTTCATCAATTTGTCCATCAATCTCTTGAAGGGGTTTAAAAAGTGTTTAAGGTTGTTTAGGGTCTTAAGGTTGTTTTATATAATATGGTTATCCAAGATCAAAATAAATGTCATGAATATATAGGGCATAGATATACTCAGCTTTCAAGAATGTTTTAGACTCCCATTCAAAGGATGGATGAATATTTGAATGTCACAAGTTGACCCTAGGGTATTATGTAATCCATTTCTAAGTGCCTAACATCTTAGGGTTTGTTCATGAAGACTATCCCCCCAATGATAATAAACCTATCATGGATTCTTAGTGTATAGGGGAACCTAAAACATCTTATGAACCTTGATCTTGAGATCTTATGTGGTGGAGTGTGTGAGTGCTTGAAGTTGGTCTTTAAACTACATATGCATAAGGTTAGGTGCTTTGAGTGATATTTTGAATATATTATAATTTCTCTACACTCATTTATACCTAAAATCTCCTCTAGTATGTCTCAAACATCCTCATATTCCACCACTTAATCATAAAACTGACTATAGAAGCATGGAGGAACCTTGATGTGATTGTAGGGTTTACAATTAGGCCTTAAACTTATCAATTTAACTTGTGATCAATGAGTATGATTGTGGCTCAAAATTTTAAAACCCATAGAATATATTTGAGGGATATTTAATATAATATCTCATTATTTTAGGACCATTTATGGTCCTCAAAGGGTTTTTAAACTCTTCCAAGCATGACTTTACTTATTTAACCCCAGACTACATGTCTAGGCATATCTTGGTTTGAGATAAAATAGTGGGTACACCCATTATTTTTTTGACCAATACCATGACATGAGTACCTTGGAATGGTTTCAAGGAAAATATCCTTAAAAATTCAATATTTTAGTATGATATAAGGGCTTCAAATGGCCATTTTGATCAAATTGGTCTTAGACTACCTATAGACTGTGTTGGCATAGATCCTTGAGTTTGAGGCCACTATGGATGGGATAAACACCATAATTCCTTTCTTATATATCTTAAATACACCTTCCTTTATCACAAATAATGATTTCATGGAGTGATTATCCATTTTAAGCATCTAACTTACCTATGAAGGGTTTGGAGATTGGGGGCTTAAACAGACCCTTACAGATCTACAACATACTTTATAAGGGTTCCCTAAGGTCAAACCTATTGAATGGCCTTGGAAATATTATTTAGTCTCTTTCAAGTCTTACCAAATTTATTTCACCATTTTTTATTAACTCACTTGTCATCCCCTTTACATATAAATTCCCTCTTAGGGAAAGATGATTGAGGTTTGCATGAGACCCTACATATACCTTTTCCTTGATCCATGACTTGTTTAAGAGTGTGATCTTAGTTTTGAAAACATTTTTTTCTTTTGTTTTCATATAATATTTTTCTCATATATTTAGAAAACTTCACTTTCCCTTGGCCTCTGATCCATTAAGATAATAGTGACTTCCATCCTCAAGTTTACCATGGTGACTAACCTCTATGTGTCTTTTATGCCTTCTTCGATGAATGAGGTAGTAAGCTTACTTTATGTGAGTTTATTTTACCTCATTAAGAGCATGTATTATTTTGGTAGGTATTTATGAGTTAAATACTTTCTCCAAATTATCTCAACAATGATTTTCAACCCCTACAACTTAGCTTTCTTGGTATTCATGAAGTGACTATAGGTGGATACAGTATTATTATATATGCCTATTAAAGAGAGTATTTAGAATATTAAAGTACCATATTATTCTCTTAAATTCACTATATTTTTATTAATGATAATATTTCACAACCTCCCTCTTTGAATCATTTTTAACATAATCATTTGGAATCATTTGCTTATGCATAGTCAATAAATGAGGAGATACATAGCTGTAGGTGCTAATGAGGTTGAGTTTTATACTTAGATAACTAGACCTTATTATTGAGATAATATTCATAATGATACTTTCCCATAAATATATCCTTATGGACATGTTTATTTCAATTATATTTCCTATAATCTTCTATACCTTTCCCTTAATATACTGACTATAGGCTTGTGTTAGGGTACTGCTATAGGTGTTAGGATATGTTAAGATTTCCTAGGGTTATTAAGGGATATAGTATACATATGGTAGGGAATTTAACATAAATTAACATCTAAACCCCCCATAATAATCTCTACATTCATAAAATATAACCTTCTACTAGATGTTTTCCTCATAGACTAGGCTTGGGCCCATCAATTAGCTATAGGTGCTTATATGACCTATGTGAGGTGGTGGATTGATGGATCATGGGTTAATGATCCATATAAACATTTTCATCATGAATTTAATGCCTCATTATTCATATTATATCTATAATAAGCCTTGATTCTTTTCAAACCCTCTAGCTTTCAAGAACCTCTGGGCCTTTCCCACTGTAGAAACTGGTATAATCCATATGTGCCATGGGAGGTGGATGATCTAGGCCACTTATGGGGTTCAAATTGCATTAGGTATTTATTTGAGTCCATCATAAGTTATCACTTATTTCCTCTATAATTTCATTTTAATTGGTCTCCTTAGTTATTATTTTTTATTACTCTACTATAGTAGCCTTAGAAGGCTGATTGTATGTATGATTTGCCTTCTTTGATTGGGTTCGTGCATAAATGGGATCATCACCTTATGACTCTATTATGTATTGAGGATTCCAAGGGAGAACATATGTCCATTATCATGGCTCATGTTTAGGAGGGAGTATGGGTAGGTGAAGGAGCATGGATTTGATGTGATAAGGTTGTTAGAACATGAAAATAGGGGTAGTAACATAGAAAAAGGTAGTGAAGGAGAATAAAATGGTGGAGAATATATAATGGCATGGATGACATATAAAATACCTCCTAATTTTAATGAAATTAAATTTTGAAGGACCTTAATACATATACCTAATAATTTATGACCTTTTAAAATCATAAAAACATCATATAGGGGCTTAAGATGAAACCTTAAGAACTCCAAAAACCTTAATTTTCTCAAATAGACCTTAAACACTGCTAAGAAAAAAATTAAGTAGGTCTGCAAATAAGGATATAGTTAATAAGCCTATTGAGGTTTATAAGGATGTAGATAAACCTATTGGAAAGATCATGAAATTTTCTCATCATCAATATAACTTTCCTTTTCATTTTCTTGAGTAACCTTTGAAGTTTTGTAGGTGCTTTTGGACTCCACATAGTCCATGTCAACAGTGACCCTCACTTATGTATAAGTCCTCTTATTTAAGATATTATAAGATAATAATAGACAATTAAGCATTTAATTTTATCAAGAAGGTATTGGAACAATCAAAACACCTCTAGAACTCTCCAAACAAATCAAAGAAACTACTGATGAGAACCTTCAACCTAGTCTAATATAATCAATTTTCTTGCAAACTACACATAGTGGCTAGTCATGGATATTTTCAAGAGATGTGGATCAAACATGTGAGATAAGTTCCCAAATTTATAATAAACCAATTAAAGACCCGAGATAATATCATCAGTGATTGGATTGAGAAAACTAATCAACAATCTATGAAAATCATATAGCTAAAGTTGGCTTGTGTAGATGTGAGAGGCATATACATTCCTTAACTTCTTAAGAAAGTTTAATAAAGTTGAGGAGACAAATATTTAGACAAATTACCATAATTGGAATTTAGTTGAGTCTAGTTTTCATGTCTAAGATCTAGGGCATCCAGTCTCTCTCCTTTTTATGATACCATTAGAAACCTGAGGAGCTATCCAAGCTTATAAAAAAGGATTGATGAAGTGAAGAATCATTTTGACCTTGTTTGGAATACATTTCTCATGAAAATTTGTATTGGAATAATACATGAGCTTACTTTCATCCCCTAATCTTCTATTATATATTATAAACTATAAAATTCTATACAAATATAGAAAATCTCCAAAATAATGTGTTTTCCCACCATTTTCTCCACATTCAGACTTTACAATGTCATATGGGGTCAAATGAGTGGAACCACTTATTAATAATAATTTTAAAAGCAAAATAAAACCCAACAGGAAGTATAAAGGTCATAAAATAACATGTGGGGCCCACTTGGCTAATGAAAAGGATGTGAGAGGCCCATAAAGGGACTTTATGTGGCATGAAATGCATATGGATAGTATATATAATGGATATAATATATTTAATACCCCCTTTCAACATAATTAACTAATTAACTTTCCCTTTTCTAAGATTTATAAGATAAAATAGGCTCATGAGGGGGGTTTGAGGGGTGACCAATGGTTTAGGAGGGGTAATGAAGGGGTTAAGTGAACTTAGATGCATACATCATAGATAAAGTATTTTGTATGCATTATGAACTTCATATTATATCCCCAAACCAATGTTTAAACATCTTCACATTAACAAAGACCACTATACTCCTAAAATAGGGCTAAGCACTCATTAGACTTCATGACTTCTTGACAATGGTATCTCTCATTCAAGGACATAATGACACCTACCATATCATCTTAAGGACTTGAAGACACTCATGAAACTACGGATCAAATGTTAAACTATGACATATGATGACATTCATAGTAAGGATTCCAAGACTCTCATTAAGACATGATAAGACCATGGTGGGAGTAATCATAAGTAGGCTATAAAGATGGTCATTAAAATTATTTTATATAGGGGGTTTAAATTTCTGCCATGAGGACAAAATGTCAACATTTATGGTGACTCTAATGGGTGACAAGCCTATTGGTTAAGATAATCCATGCATTGTCATGATAAGGTGACTCAAATGAAGAAACATGACATGATGACCACTTGGACTATCCAGCTAATTTGTAATTTTGACACCTTAAAGACTTATAGAATATATAAGACACACAAAAATAAGAAAAAAAACAAACCTAACACTAAGAAAAATACATAATAACTAAGGAAAAATAAGGAAAATAATTGAAGCAACAATGCACTAACTACAAACTTATGAAAAACACTTATTTAGAAAAAGATTCTAACTACTAAAAAAAAACCTAAACTAGAATTCATTACCTTAGGATCAAATTTTAATGTACTCTAACCACTATGGTGTCATGACATGTAATTATCATTTGATGATTTGGGTTAATTAGACTTTGACCCATGTGTGACAACTTATACCTATAGTTATCACTCTCTTGGTCACTTTGAAGAGTGAATGGACCATCTATATTCATTCTTAGGTACATGGGTTGAGTATGAATGTTAATAACCCAATTATATTCTTCCAAAATCTTCTTATTTTGTATTATTAATACCATCTCTTCTTCAATTAGGGGATGTAACTGATTCTACTCATTGGATCTAAGTGATCAACTATTGAAGTATCTTTGACAAGGTTTTCTTCAATATTTTATTGGTGTAAAGGTGGGGTTTATAAATTCAATAAATCCTCTAAGTCCTCCCAAAAATACATATCATCATGATCACTTGATAAACCATAAGGTCCATTTATACTCTTACCATCTACCTATAAGTCATCATGTTCATTAGTCACCTTCTTCACTTGGATAGGGTCATCACAAGGTTCTTGGTGTGCTAAGTCTTTATTCTCTTCATCCTCAATATATAAAGGTATCTCTCCGACCAAATGAATATCTAAATCATCTTATTTTTATGCTTCTTGGATTGCATTTTCTTTACAATTTATAATTTCAATCTACTATCCTATTACATCACTCAAGTCTACCTTACTATGTTACTCAAATTCATTCAAGAAATCCACACATAGGTTCTAGAACTAGTCACTGACCTTATTCTCAATAGCATTATCATGAATTTTATCTTCTCATTGGTCTCCTAGGGAAGAAGTCACTTGTGTTTTATCTACATTAGCCCCAATGGCATGACATTATAGCTATCTCATATCATTTAAATTCTCCTCATGCCCATATTATGATCCATTAGAGTGCATAGGAGTTTCAATCTAAATCACTTCTTCATAGACACTGAAAGTGTCTTCTCCAATGTTCTCTTGGGATTCAACTACAACTATCACATGGTAAATTTATTAGATGACTGCCCCTTCATTGACCAATCTTGATAGGTTGTACACCACACTTGGGTACTCAAGTTATGATTTTTATGTGGTTGGCTTATATTTAAGAGAGGAGAGGGTAGGTGGGTATAATATTTATTTAGTCTAATTGATAGATACAAGATTATTCCTACAACTAAAGATCTTATAAGTGTTATGATTGAATACAACATCCTTTCCCTTGAAACGTTTAGTTGCCTTATCATTTTCTAATATTATTAGATTTTCTTGAGTGACTAAAACATGAAGTACTGAGGATGTGTTTGGAGAACTTGAGAGGATCATTGAAATGGACTTCATACCTTATATTCCTTCCTTATTCTCCTTTTCAAGAGTGGGCATGATGAATTTTGGGTCCTTGGCCCATGAAGGCTTCCAAGTTGGGATCACTTTAGGATTTTTATAAGGCATAGGATATTGACCACATGTATATTGATTTTGGATAAGGATGGTGAAGTCATTATGAATTTGAGGTGATTAGAGTGTAATGATGAACGTGGAATTTAAAAAGTGAATCACACTAAATTTTCACCCCTACACCATGCTCAAATTTGTATACCATATGAGATAAGTCATTAAACAAAGACCCCCCAACCTTAGCCATAAAATCACCATAAAAACATAAGGCAAAACAAGGAAATAATTCTAATATAATAAGTTCCTCCACAACTAAATTCTTGGGGTAGGATGGAGTGTGATTTCATGGTTTTTGATAAAACCAAATACTTTCATGGGAGAGCCATTCCATTACAAATTAAGATCAAACATAGGTTTACACACTAGGTTCAAATTATCTACCACCAACTTAGGTATAATTAAAAAAAATTCCTTTTCATTAAGAAAACAATTATAGACTAAGAAATCTTCTATGATTAGAGAGGCAAGAAAAGGATATGAAGTAATCAACCTAGTTAGTTATTATTATCTTGTGGGGATATTTTGATGAGGAATAATGGATTGACATTAAAACCTTTTCTATTGTCTAATATCCTCCTATAATTTATCTCTTTCTTTCCTTAATTTTTCAATATCTAAGTACAAATGGTGATTGTTTGGTGCAAGTTGATTGCAAGGGCTAGAAAGTTGATAATATGACTAGTCATAAAGGTGAGGAGGTTACCATGGAGGTGTAGAAGGATCAAAATAAGGTCGATGGTCATGGTATTATGGAGTATGCCCACCATATGGATGGAAAGGATCAATTCACCACTCATATGGGTTATGATAGGGGTGATATGGAGGTGGAGAATAGAAGCCTACATCATAGGCTACCATCACTGCTTCTTCAACATATGTCTCATAATATGAACATAACCAAGAAGTTCTTACCTTTGTAACAATGAAACAATGATACCTCTAAGCTTAAGAATAATTTTAAACCTTCTTAAAGATTATTGACTTCTCCCATGGTGACTAGTCGTAGATGTTGATATTGATGTTTTCATCTTTTAGATGTCCTATAATGTCTTTAGATCATACTTTAAGTCACTTAAAATCCATCCCACCAAGTGTGACAAAAATATTAGAGACTTTACATTTCACCCTTGTTGAGGAAAGGAATTTTCTTATCTTATCCTTAAATTTAGGCTAACATGGGAATGAACCTAGGTTGTGGGTTACCTAATGTGTAGGTCAAACTTCTAGATTTTTAAGGGGATAGATCCTTTGAATTCTTAATTCCAATGATATTTATAAGAAATAAATATTTAGGACTAAAATCATAAGGAATATGCATTAATTAAACCTATTCTAAAGTTTAGTTTTTTAACTAATGATAATTCTATCCACTCATTCAATCTTGAACTCTCAACATACTAATGCTCTAATCACAACCAAACAATCATATTCATGAGTCCTATGTACAAGTTTTTCATATAGAGGTTGGACTAGATGAATGTAATACCAAGGTTATGAGAAGTAGGTATGTTATAAGACTCTCACTATCCATGTCATACTTTAATACTCCATTATCCATACTTCAACACTCCACATAGTCTATAAGACACTTTTTTGACATCTAGGTTAATAAGGACCTAAAAGGGAAATAAAACCATTAAATTTTAATATAAATAAGAATTAATAAACTATAATTTCACCATGAAATATATATAAAAGTTTATTATTAATTTTAAATGGATGCACAAGTACAAATATTGGTAGAGTCTCCTCATACTAGCTTGAGGTATACAAACTAAGGTAAAAGACCTTCAATATATAGAAGACATGAGGAGATAAGAAGGATAATACAACATATAAGAGTGGATAAGGTTCATTAATGACCAAATTCAACTAAAAATAATAGTTACAATAGTTATAAGCATCTTTTCTATCCCTTTCCATGCATAACTCCTCCTTAATGACTCCTTGAATGGGGTGTTAACATTGAAAATCAAGTAAAGGAGGCTGGGTCAACCTTGTTTTTCCTTATCCAATGTTTTAAAATACTAAAAATAGTCCATCACTCTCACTTATGGTATTTACAATCATTAATTAGGACACCATGATCATGTAGCAACCCACACTCCTCTATATCAAGGTGACAAAGTCAAGAAAATAGCCTTTGTATTCATCATAAAAATGAAATGAATATTTAAGTAATTTCATTATTAAATTTATTAGGGATAACATCCTTATGTTAACTCATTCCACTAGTCTTTCAATGCCAACTAATCTTTCCTTATTAACCAATTAGACCAATTAGGCCTAGTAGGCATAATTGTCTATGTGTTAAAACTTGGTAGTCACTAGAGACTATAAGAAGCTTAGAAAAAAATGTATGAGTGTGATGAATTCCTAAAAAAACACATCCAACCATGATAAAGGTTTATAAAAATCATTATGAACTTGAAACTCTACTTCCCCAAGTTGACTAGTTCACCTCTCCTATGCATTGGCAGAGTCATAGTTTGAAAGTACTTGTAAAGATCCATACAATTGAATCCTTGAGCATGTTAAGATTTTAGGATTTTAATTAAGTCTCAAACCAACCATTACAATTCTTGGAATCACTTTTCATTATCAAACACCCTTCATTCTACTCAGAAGCATAAAAATGTATATTTTTTGCATTTTCCTATAGTTATTCATACAACTAATAGTAGGGATAAGACCTCTTGTTATTGTATAACATCATCCAGGAATTAAATAGGCCAAACCAACCCTTTATAATTAATTTTCCTCGTCAATTTTTCCATAAAGATCTTGAAGGGGTTTAATAAGGGTTTAAGGGTGTTCAAGGTCTTAAGGATGGTTTATATAGTACATATACACATTCTATAAGTAATAGCCATTTTGGTTCTTGTACTTTGGTCTAAGTCTGGTATGGAAAAGCCATACTAGTTTGAATATTGGTATTTTTTCTTTGAATAAAGATATGAAAATTTTATTGGTTTTACAATTCTTTTCCTAAGTGTGTAGAGTAGTAATAAATTGAATGATAAATGTTAATCACCTATCCTTACATTCATTTTTCTCTATTATAGTATGTGCAATTATTTCATTCTCCAATAGTTCAATGGAGTGTAGTTAATGTCCTTTCCTATTTATAAATGTGTAAAGTTATAATATTTCTAGGATTATCCCTCTTTCCCCTTTCACTTTGGGAAGTATAATACATATCACCTGTATGTTTGAAATACTTATGTTGGAGTCCCATAGGAATTTAATGCTAGTCTTGTGAGTAATATTTCATAGTGAAAATAAATTTAGTCTAGTGGATATCACTTTGGTGTATCACCTAGTTAAATTAGGTCATTTTCACATTTCTTTCTATCTCTTTTCACATAAACAATCAGTTAGTATAGGTGATAAGCACTTAAAGATCAATCTAGGGAGCTAGTCCTTAAACCTAAGGGTCTAATTATATTATAGGTAACCCACATACCTATTATAGACTCTAGGTTTCAAACTTAATTAGGAGAGGAGTGGTCATGTCCTATCCTCAAACCTAGGCTAACATGGAAATGACCCTAGGTTGTGGGTTACCTAATGTGTGGGTCAGAGCTCTAGATTTATAAGGGGCTAGCTCCTCTGAATTGTTTATTCTAATGTTCTTTCTAAGACCTAAACAATTGGGATGGAAATGGTAATAAATATGAATGAATTATACCTATTCTAAAGTGTGGTGATGCACTTTATGATAGTTCTATCCACTCATTCAATCTTGATCTTTCAATATACTAATAGACTAATCACAACCAAACAATCATCTTCAGGTGCCTTATGCACAAGCGTTTCATATATAAGTTAGACTAATTGAATGAAATACCAATGTTATGAAAAGTAGGTCTATTAGAATACTCTCACTAACCATGTCACACTTTAAGACTCCACTATCTACACTTTAACACTCCACATGACCTATATAAGGCATTTTCTTGACATCTAGGTTAACAAGGACCTGCAAACGAAAGAAAAACATCAAATTTACATATTAAAAAACATGAATACACTATAATTTCACCATGAAAGAGTTGTAAAAATCTATTATTCAATCTAAGTGGATACATAAGTACAAATACTTGTAGAGTTTCCTCATACTAGCCTAAAGGATACAAGCTAAGGCAAAAAGGATTCAATATATAGAAGACATGAGTAGATAAGAATGATAATATATCATATAAGAGTGGATATGGGTCATTAATGACCACATTTAACTCAAAATATTAGTTACAACAATTACAAGCATCTTTTATATCCCTTTCCATGCATAGTTCCTCTTTAATGACTCCTTAAATGGTGTTTTGGCATTGGAAATTAGGTAAGGGAGGTTGATTTAACCATATTTGTCCTTATCTAAGGGATGAACATACTAAAAATAGTCTATCACATTCCCTTATGGAACTTACAATCATGAATTGGGCCACCATGATCATGTAGCAGCCCACACTCCTCTATATCAAGGTGATAAAGTCAAGAAAATTGTCTTCATCTTCATCATAGACACAAAATACATATTGAATTCCATTCATTGGTCATTTTATTAAGAGTAAAATCTTTGTGTTAACTCATTCCACTAGTCTTTCAATGCTAACTAAGCTTTCCTTATTAACCAATTAGTCCAATTAAGCCTAATTATCTAAGTGTTGAAACTTGATAGTCATTAGAGACATGTAAGAATGTTATAAACCTATGTATGAGTGTGATACATGCTTGCACATCACCTTTAACCATGATATAGGCTTAGAAAAGAATTAAGAAATTGAAACTCTACTTCCCCAAGTTGATTGGTTCACCTCTCTAATGCATTAGCAAACTAGTAGTTTAAAGGTACTTGAAAATATCTATACAGCTAAATACTTTATCATGTTAAGCTTTGAGGAGTTGAATTACATCTCAAACCAACCATTACAAGGATTAGAATCACTTTTAATTATAAAAAAACCCTTCATTCTACTAAAACCCCTAAAATAATGCATATTTTTGACATTTTTTTATATTTATTTGTAAAACCAATAGTAGGTGTAGGACCTCTTATGAGTGTATAAAATCATCTAGGTGTTAGATAACACAAAGTAACCCTTTAAAGTGCATTTAATTCATCAATTTTTCCATTGAGCTAGTGAAGGGGTTTAAGAAGGGTTTAAGGTGTTTAGGGTCTTAAGGATGGTTTATAGAGTAAAGACATCAAAGATAAAAATAAATTCCATGAATCTCTAGGGCATATAGCTACTCAAATTTAATTAATGGATTGGACTCCCATGCAAAGGATAGATGAAGATATGAACATCACATGTTGACCCTAGGGCAGTCTGCACAACATTTATAAGTGTTTAACTTCTTAGGGTTCATTCATGAATACTAGCTCCCCAATTCCAATAAATGTATCATACATTATTATTTCATAGGGGTACCTAAAACATCATAAGAGCCTTGGTCTTGAGAGCTTGTGTGGTAGAGTGGGTGAGTGCTTGAAGTTGGTTTTCAAACTACTTATGTGTAGGTTTCAGTGCTTCAAGTGATGTTTTGAAGATATTCTAACTTATCTTCACTCCTTTCCACCTAAAATTTCCTCTAGTAGGTCTCAAAAATCCTCATAGTCCACCACTTGATCATAAAACCAACCGTAAAATCATGGAGGAACCTTGATATGATTATAAGGTCTATAATTAGGCCTTAAGCCTACCTATTTAACTTGTGATCAATGGTATCTGATTGTGGCTAGGCATGTTAAAACCATTATAATATATTTGAGGGATATTTAATATCATATCTTACTATTTTAGGACTATTTATGGGCCTCAAAGTGTTTTCAAACTCTTCCAATCATGACTTTGGTTGTCTAGCCCTAGACTTCTTATCTAGACATAGCTTGGTCTAAGACAAAAGAATAGGTACACCCACTATTTTTATAACCAATACCATGGCATGAGTGCCTTGGAATGATTACAAGGACCATCTCCTTCAAAATTCAACACTTGACTATGCCTATAAGGCCTTTAAATAGCCATTTGGCTCAAACTGGTCTTAGACTACCTATAGATTGTGCTTACATGGATCCTTGAGTTTGAGGCCACTATGGATGGGCCAAACACCATCATGACTTTATTCTCTATCTAACCTCCACATTATTTCATTATACTCTATGACTTCATGGAGTGACTATCCATTTTAAGCATCTAACTTACTTATGTAGGGTTTAGAGATTAGGGGCTTAAACTAACCCTTATAGGTCTACAACATATTTTCTAAGGGTTCCCTAAGTACAAATATATTTAATGGCATTACACATTTTATTTAGTCTCTTTAAGGTATTCCCACCTTGATTTCACCCTTTTTTATAACTCACTTAGCATACCCTTTACACATAAATTACCTCTTAGGAATGTTTATTGAGCTTTACATGAAACCACACACAACAGTTCTAGATCCAAGCATACCTTTTCCTTGATCCATATATAGACACTAGAAAACCACACATAATAGTTCTAGATGTTTAAATACCCCTATACTACCTAAAGACCCCCTAAGTCCCATTTCCACCCCTTGTGACCACAAACCCAAGTCATAATGGCCCACTAACTAACCCACCTCTTAACCTAACTTAACAGTTAACCCTTGACCATCGATGGTCACCCTAACCATTAATGGTTAGACCTAACCACTGATATTCAAGTTTCCACCACTTGAATAGTCAAACTATAGTCAACTTCAACTTGATTTTATATATTTAGCTCATCTAATTCATGTACAAACCAATGGATGAAAAATCCAAATTTGAACTGCTTGTCAAACCTTTTGTTAACATATTGTTTTACCTTTCCTTCCTACAAAAATAGAGGAGAGGATGAATAAGCATCTAAAATCGATCAATCATCTACATCTAAAGTCAAAATCAGAGTTATTTTTTTAGGTATTCTTCTAGTGATCCAAAAAATTAGCAAGTGTGATAGAGAGACAAAGTTTTATCATCTATTAGCCAACATCCAAGTATTATCACTCTATCAAAATTTTCCTAGACTCCATCAATGAGTTTTTCAATCAACAACTGGTAAGCTAATTATCTATATTCAATAATTAGTTATTTTTTTTCTATTTTATAATCAACACATCCCAAACCTATCTCATAAAATTCCATTCTATGACCTCATCTAAATAGGCTTTTATTGACCTAGACCCAACCCACAGTAACCACCAATGGTCACCCTGACCATTGATGGTCTATCCCAACTATCGCTGGTTACCTCAATCACTGACGATTACCTTACTCATCGATGCCACCCCAACCATTGATGGTCATTATGTGAAAAAACAAAAACAAGCTATTTTCACCCACCAGACCTCAACCAAATCTTAGTTTTAGATCCTCTACATGATCATAGAACCCTGCCCTATGTTCTAAACCATACCTGACCTATTTAGCATTACTATTGACCCACTTATTTCTATAATTAGTCAATTTCATCTATTATTTTATCAAGCACTTCTTTTACTTAATTTTAGTATCTTTTATGATATATGTAAGTATTTTATCTTTTGATTTTTGAACTTGATTGTTTAAAAGTGTGGATTGATAGCATCCAAGAAATATCATGCTTTTTTGATTCCAGATTGCTAGGCAATCCACCCTATCATCTAACTAATCAAACCATTTGTTTGAGTGCTTTCTTATTTTTATGTCAGTCATCCCAAACCAACGTGGAGTATATACAACTGTTTGGATCCATGCATGCATAACATATCAAGTTTTTCAACCATACCCTTCTTAGGTTTCTTTTATCTTCCTTCTAAGAACATAATCAAAATTTATTTGAAACATTTTGGCACACCCAATGGGACCCCTTGAGTATTTTATTAGGTTCATAGTTGCATCTAGGTGCTTTCTTCTTCTTATCTTTATGCTCATACAATGAAATCAAAGTTTAATTTTGGGCTTAAAATTGATTACATACATTGGTTACTTGCAAGTTTAGCTCACATAGTTTAAATTAAAACAAAGTAATTCAATCATAGCTTCACTTTTGTCAAAAATATAAGACCAAACCACTTACACTTAATCAAGCATCAAACATTAATATAAGGCTTGATTGGTATTTCATTACCTAATAGTCACCTTTCCTAGCAATCTTACTTGGATTTCATCACCAAGGGGAGAACCAACTCAAATATCTAGTTGAATATAATCTCTAGTAATTAGTATAACTTGGCTAAGCACCTGACACCCTTATCATTGTAGTGTGTGAAGTAAGGGGTTAGGCCCCAATATCAAGCCACATAGTGATTTTAAATACAAATCTCTTTAAGAGCCTAAACACAACTTGAAACCAACCATATACTTATTTTCTAGTACCCATTCTACAATCCAAGTTTAGTTATAGAATTCTTAAAGCTTAAGGCATAAATCACAAGAGAGACTAAAATAAATCATATGATTAATGTGCTTTACTATGTGTTTCTTTTCCTCAATTTTTTTCTTTTCTTCTCTCCATTTGAGTTTTTAAATTTCTTGTATCTTATTCTTTCCCCTCTTTGCATGGTTTTAACTAAGCAATAACAAAGTAACCAAGAAAACTAGGATCCACCTTTTAATCATCCATCTTCTTCTTCCTCTTCATCCATGGATTATGTCTTGGACGTAGATGGTTACCCCCACCCTTTTAGTAGTCCTAACATCCCTCAGATGGTTTCCCAAAGAGATACAAAATTCATTTCCTTCTTCGATAAATCCCTATATATCTTCAACATTACCTCAACACCATCTCTCACCATACATTTACTTTTGTTCCACCTATAAAACCACCCTATGGGATGCCATCCAACCTTATGGGCACCACCTCTAGCACCCCCACTGCCACTAAACCTTTAGTTACCTAGGCCTCATACTCCACCCATCATCCCACTAACATCACTATCCAAAACTAATCTACTCAACCAATCAAAAACTAAACACCATATACCCCAACTAACAATTCCTCTAACATAGGAGCAACCCAGCCTTTATCACCCATACCACTCTTATAGTAGGAGTACATTCTACTAGTGTTGCTACTTTCCCTCTTATTTTTAACCCATCAACCTCCACACCACTCTATATCTTGGTGTTTCTTATAACTTCCACCCTTATGCCCATAAGTACCAAGATCACCACCTATCCCAAACCCACCAACTTAGCCATTCCTCCCATTCAACCCATATTGACTTCTCAACAAGTACCTATTGCTCCCAACCTAATCCATATCCTAAACTCATAAGTATATGTGGCCCCATCCTCTACCCAACCTTTTATATCTACTTACCTATATATAACACCCTTTCAACCACTCCCATATGTATACTAATATGTGCCAACTTCCCAACCTTGTACTAGTTATCCTTATGTTGCACTTACCCAAACCCAACAAAACATACCCTATAACTATGGGGGTACATAATCAAAAACTAATCTAATCAAATTTCCAATGGATAAAATTACCACCTTAGAGTCATCTATCTCTTGTACCCATAACCTTTATCAGATGACCAAATATATAATGAACCTATTTTCCTATCCATCCCTACTGACCTTACCCACCTCAATGGGAGATTCCCAAATTTTCTAAATTTCAAAGCAAGGAAGATACCAAATAACATTTGAGGGCATTTCAGTACTCATGCTACTTGATTTCCTATGATAATGCTCTCCTTATTTAAACCTTCCACATGTCTCTATCAGGGCCAACATTAGATTGGTATAGTGGTATTCCCAAGAATTCTCTCTTTTCTTTCACCCAACTTGCCCAAACCTTCCTAGACCACTTTTTTATAAACATCTCTAGGAAGTTTTCCATCACTGATCTTTAATTTATTCATAAATTTAATGATGAATCCATTTTTGAATTTGTGGGCTATTGGAGAAGTCTGATAAACCAACTCTCCTTCTCTCTACCCTAACCTGAGTTGATTGAACTCTTTGTCTAGGCTTTCATCAAACACATCTCCTCTACCTTATGGGTTCAATACTTTAGGACCTTTGATGAAACTCTCACCATGTCCCACAAAATAAAAAATACAGCCATTTATTAGGGAAAATTAAAGTTAGAAAACAAGAACTCCACCTTCAAATTAAGTGAGACATCATCCTCCAAACCTAACAACCAAAACAACAATCAACTCAAAAATAAGGGAAATAAAAATGTGGTTGTCCTTAAAACCACCCCTTCACCTACTTTTAACCATTATAATTCTTTGAATTCCTCTAATTAAAATACCAAAAATAAAAATCATAACAACCAAAGACAATTAACTCTACTAGGGGAATCATATGTTTTAGTCTTAGATAAATTGTTAAAATCCAACATTATCTAACATACTCTAATCAAACCTCTATAACAATTCAAATATTCTCATCTTGAACCTACTTGGTATAAAGAGAATGAATTGCATGATTTCCACCATGTCATTAGACATTATGTTAGTAGGTGCAACACCTTAAAAAGTGTTGTCTAAAATCTCATTGACAAGGGGGAACTTGTAGTTGACAACCCCAATTCACCCCTAAACCAATCACTTGAGATCTTCAAACAACCATTTCCTAACCACACTCCATTCACCAATAATGAAAACAATGCAGAATCTTTCCATGAGGTACACACTGTTAACATGGTTCTTAGTGAACTCGCTACTGAGGAGGCCACTATATAACCTACCCTACCATCCCCTCCACTTATTGAGGTAATGGAGTCACCAACCTCCCCTTTGAAAACCAAAACAAAATAGATAAATTTTTACCTTCATCCACTTGTCGAGATAGTGGAACAACCAACCCCTCTAGTGGACATACTAAAATAAATGACCATTTTCACCACACCTTTTTCTTCCATTATACAATAGTCCACTCTTCCTTTAGAAATCATACATAACTAATAAATCATTCTACCTACTACTCCCATTAAGTAACTACCTTCCCAGATCTTAGAACCTTTGATTGAGGCAAAGGATGAGATATCCACTCCATTTTCTCCACCCATGGGATTATATTTTAAGACCAACACTAAGGGGATCAAACCTATCTACAAACCTTTTTCTCAGCTGGTCCAAATATTAGGATACATATCCCAACCTAACATGGATCATTCAACATTTTGGCACCATATTAGACTTCCTTACCTGACCAAGAAAGAACCCCTAACCACACCATTATCAATCCAACCTATCACCTCTATTAGTAAACCCACCACCATCACACCCTAATCATTAGACATCTCTACCAACCAAACCATCACCAAATCAACTCAGCCTAACCTACTTGAAGTAACCTAGTCACATTTTATCATTCCAACCAAGCCTACCATAAATATTAGCATGTTTCCTACTTAAAACCTTACTCATCCATCAGTAAAGGTGGATTTGAACCCACCAAACCCAAAAAATAAACCCCTAACCAAATCAACCAAGAGAGAAAAACCACCCAAGATACCATAAACCAAAACTTTACCTCCCCTCTCCAATTTTACTTATATTTTGGGACCTCACCCCTCTACCTTATCAGGGAAACCAACCACCCTAAACAAAGCTCAAACCTAACCACCACCTTTGGTCACACCATCATTCCTACTTTCATCATTACCCATCTTTCCCACATTGCTTATAAACAAAATACCTATTACTCAAATATCTATCCCAACACCTTCCACCTCTAATCCATCCATGCCTAAAGCATCCACCAAAAAGGTTCCTTGACCCAAGAATCCCACCATCAAGCCTCCTCCTAAAAGGGCTCATACCCCAATCACCAAACCTAATACTCCCATGCCCTTGCCACTTTTACTAGTCCTACTCAACCATCCTTCAGAGGTTATTACAAGCATCCTATTTAACCTTACTACCTATCAGAGCATTTAACCCACAAAGTCCTAAACCATCTTGGTATAAATACAAACTGATATGTTCATACCATAATACACCCAAGCATGACACAAAGAATTTTAAGGAACCAATCATTATCCCATTAGCTATATCATGAGGATGACTTATTATTAGAGGATCCTCTACTAAACCCCACATTGATCCAAGAACCAACAACTATTTATAAACACCTACCTATCCCTCCACTCTCACCTTAGAGTGGGGAGGAATCAAAGTAGTCACCTAGCCCAACTCCTCCCCCAATCCATACCATACATGTTGTTACATGATAATAGGCTTAACAAAAGGATAAGGGGAGATAAAGGTGTCCATTCCATAGACATATCCCTCTTCCTCCACCCAACCACCTAGCCAACACCAAGTACCTTTACCTTCAATCAAGCCCAAAGTGTCTATCTTGGGACCTTTTCACTCAAATCCATCTAAATAAATTCAATTATTAGTTATAAAATATCTTCACCAAACACTAGTGAAGATGAGTTTGTATGAACTAATTAATACCTCACCCCATCACCACCAAGCAATGATCAAAGTTTTACAATAAATAGAGGTTAGGATGGAAGACCCATACTATTTAGTATCTTTTATCAGAGCTCTATAGTTCTCTAACCTTGTTACCTTCAAGAAATCATAAATACCTTCCATCTATCTAGATGACCTATATCTTCCTCTCTTCATTACCATATATATCAACTAAACCCACATAAAGAGGGTTATGATTGACAGAGGATCTAATATCAACACTATATCTTCCCATGCATAAAACAAACTCTAATTACCTAAGAATATCATGTTAGAAACCTTAGTGGTGCTTTTATCATTCAATGATACCATGGCCATGACCTTAAGAACTATTATCGTTCACATTAACCTAGGACCTTGCATGCTTCCTAAACTTTTCTATATAGTAGAAGAAGTATTTTAGTACAATGTCGTATTAGTATGCCCTTAGATTAATTTCATGGGTTATGTGCCATCCACCATACATTGATGCATCAAATTTGAGCATGAAGGTCAATTTATTATCATACAAGCTAACCCCAATCCCTTTACATCATGTAATATGACATACTGACCTAATGATGTTCTCCTTCCTCCATCTAACAATCCTTCACCAATAAAAGATGATGCTACATCTTCTTTTACCACTGAAACATATATCAATTCATCCATCCCTTCTACCCAAATCCCCATAATAGACATTTTAGAATCAACCTTCTAACATCTTTTGTTGGGTGAGTGTCACCTTCTGACCCTTGATGCTTTCCTTACTCCCCAAGAGTATATGAAACATAACCACCAACCCTATTTTGACCCTAATATTTGAACCATTATTCCTTTTAAACCCTTAACTTTTCAAACCAATTTCATCTATGGGGGACTTGACATGTCCCTTTGCACTTCCACCACCTTTTTTTCACTTTAACCATTCTCTTCCAATTTCTCCTATCTAGATAAGTTAGAATTTACCAAAACATACCCCTATAGATGTGGTTGGAAGGGATTTGGCATAGGTTAGTACAAACACAAGATGCATGAGTTGCTTTCAATAAAAACTCAAAAACCTCATGAAAATCACACCCTTGATTTCATGACACCTCAACAACAAACCAACCCACCTCCCATTACTATCATTGATGAGGAAATCCCATCCTCACCATCTACTCTCCCATCAACAACTAAGGATTTTTTCATAATCTACCATAAAAAAATTTCATCAACATGATTAGACTCAGACCCTAACTTATCAGTAAGATGAGGAGACTTTAACCAATCCTTTGACCCATTCTAAGATGATATGAGATGACTCTCCTACCATTAATGTTATTTAGTGTTAAGATGGTGATTGTATTCTCACCTAACTTGGTGCACTAGTTTATTTTATCCACAAATCTCTTCCTCATGATAGTTTAACCATGCTAAATGAATCCACCATGGATATCAACTCAATAACTCTAGATAACCCATGTATTGTCAAATTTGGCAAATCACTAAATTCTAAAGAGCTTCAGGACATCCCCTCCTTCCTAGAATACCACATCATAGAATTTTCCTAGTCTTATGGTGACATATCAAGAATCAAGCCCTCCATTACCACCCATAACATAGTCACCGACCATGATTTTAAGCCCATTAATCAAAAACTTTAATGAATTCATCCTCGCGTAATCCTTCTCATCAAAGAAGAGCTTCAATGTCTCCTATCTATCAATTTCATTAAACCCATTGACTATCCCTAATGGGTCCCCAATATCTTACCTATCACCAAAATCATTAGCAGACTATGCATTTATGTTGACTCTCAATTCCTCAACCTCACTTTCTAAAAAGATGATTTCCCTCTACCAAACATTAACCAACTAGTTGATCTTATAGCTGCCCATGAGATGTTATCTTTTATGGATGGATTTTTGGGTTATAATAAGATCCTAATTGCTCTTGAAGATAAATACAAAACTAATTTTATCACCCCATGGGGAAATTTCTACTATAGAGTCATGCCTTTTAGATTGAAGAACCTAGGTGTAACCTACCAATGCATTATGACCTAAAACTTCCATGACCTTATCCATAAAATCATAAAAGACTATGTTGATGACCTTCTTGGGAAATCTAAATATCATAAGGGTCATTTAGCTATTATCAAGATTATCTTTGAGTGACTCATCCATTACCATATCCACATTAATCCTAATAAGTGTATTTTTGGGGTCTTATCAAGAAATCTCCTTGGCTTTATCATATCCCTTCAGGGAATCAAAGTCAATCTAGTTAAAATCAAAACAATATTTGACATACCTCCTCCTACCCACCTCAAAAAACTTTGAAGCTTATAGGGGAATATCGAATCCATTCATCACTTTATCTTTCATCTCTTAGACTGATGTCAACCCTTTCACCACCTTTTGAAGAAGGATGAATCTTTTAAGTGGAACAACAACTATCAAAAGGCCTTTGATTAACTTAAACAATACCTTTTTTTCCACCTATCCTCACTCCTCCCAAGTATGATCAACCTTACTACCTTTATATCTCCACCATTGGCCACTCCTTATGGGCAATGCTTACTCATTAGGATGAAAAACATAAAGAACAAGTCATCTACTACATCAGTTGCATGATTGTATAATATAAAACTTGGTACACCCATACCAAGACACTTTTCCTAGCCTTGGTCTTCATGGTCACCAAGATTTGTCACAGTCTTCTCAACCATAAGACCTATATCATAACCAACACCAACCCACTCAAGTATATGCACTCTAAGCCATACCAAAACTAATGTATGGATATATGGCTCATGTTACTAGATGAGTTTAACCTAGAGTTTCTTTAGCAAAATTAAATTAAAAGGAAAGTAATTTCTAACCAATTGGTTGATGCACCCTTAGGAGATGATTAACCTCCTCATATTGAGTTTCTTGATTAGTCCATTATGACCCTATCTCAGGTAGACTTCACTTATCAAGTGACCATATTATTTGATGGATCAAAGTGTCAATGTGGTGGGGGAGACAACATTATCCTTATCCCCCTTCATGGTGAATCTCTTCCTTTATCATTTAAGTTATATTTTGATTGTACTAACAATATGGTTGATTATTAAGCCCTAATAATAGGCCTTTAAACTATGTTAGCCTTGAGAGTCAAAATGATCAACATTTTTGGTGACTCTCAACTCATGGTCAATCAAATCAATGGATTTTCATAGTATAAAAATGATGTTTTGCAATAATATAAACAATTATCTAATGTAATCTTAGAATCATTCAAACACTACTATATCTAAACCACTCCATGATCTATGAACAAGTTTGCCTATATGATGGCTTCCCTTGCTTCTCAAATCATGTCTACACCCTCTGACTCTAAGCTATCTATCATTATCCATAGACTTACCTATCCCTCTTATGACAAATCAAACTCTCCCACCATAAATAATATGGAGGAGGCCTAACTTAACCTTTGGTATCAAAAGAGCTTTGACTATCTTAACCTTTCCATCATTCCTTTTGATCTCTCTACGAATGCTCAAAGAGCATTTATCTAGAGTACCTCATGTTATACCATTTTTGGGGGAATTATTTATAAACATGGCTTTGATAGTCTCTTCTTCCACTACCTATAAATCATGAAGCCTCTTATGTTATTAGGGAAATTCACGATGGGATCTATGGGGGATACTTTAGTGGCTTTGCCATTGCTAAATGCATCCTTAATCTTAGCTATTAATGGCCTACCATTAACCAAGACTATTTTGATTATGTGAATAAGTGTGTTAACTATCAATAACACACCAATTTACATCATGTACCTAGACATAATCTTCAAGTATCCAAAGATTTATGGCCCTTCTCATAATGTAATCTAGACCTTATTGGTGAAATTAATCCCATTCTTCACAATGACATCATTCTATCATCATTGTGATCAAGTACTTTACTAAATGGGTAGAGGCTATTCCTCTTGTCTCTACAAAAGATGAAAATATTATTGACTTTATCAATCATCACATCATATACCATTTTGGTGTTCCTCACAAAATTATCACCGATAATGGCAAATATTTTAAAAATAAAAAAATCTAAGGTATTTGCAATGCATTCAGTATCAAATTAAGATTCTCTTCACTCTATCATCCTCAAGTAAATAGATAGGCAAAAGCCTCTAAAAATAATCTCAATAACATGCTAACTAAAATGGCTAACATATCTGGTCAGGATTGGTATTTACATATCCCCTTCACCGTATGAACATATTGTACTAGCATTTAAACCCCTATAAGTGCTACCCCTTTCCATCTAGTTTTTGGAGTAGAGGTTGTCTTGTCTCTCAAAGTCTAAATTACCTCTCTTTACATATCCTTATAATATCTTATATCTGAGAGTGATTATCATCAAGAATGTTTATCCTAACTTGAGCTACTTGATGAGCATCATATATCATCCCTTACTCACCTTCATGTCTATCAATAATGAATCAAGCATGATTATAACAAACACTTTCAAGTATGAGAATTTAATATTCAAGACCTCATCCTAAAGGAAAATCAACATGTCACCAATATGGAGAAAATCAAGTAATGCAAGTTTACTTTCAATTGGATTGGACCTTATATCATAAAACACAAATATAGATCAAGAAATTATTGGTTATCCTCTCTTCAGGGAAAACTAGATCTTTAACCCCTCAATGATTCACATCTACATCCTTTAATTTATAAAAAATAATCAAACTCATATTTTGTCTAATTTAAGCTCATCCCTAAATTTCAAACCACATTCATCTCTTTATTTTAGTGATAATTGATTAACAATGAATCATGTGATTATCCATCACAATCATAGCCTAATCTTGAACAATCGGTACCATAACTATACCCATGGCATGATTCTCATGGTACTTTCCAGCCTTGTTATAGGATAAATTCCCATGGTTGTTGTCACCTCTTTTACACCTAATCACACTTCTTGTGCATTTACTTTTACCTTCATAAAATGTGACCCTTTAGGCTTATATGAACAAGTCCATGACATTAAAAGAAAACATCAAAATGAATATCAAAAAATCCCACATGGGTCATTCTTAGCATTCATAGACTACTCCCTTGAAGGATAGATACCAAAAATATATCAAAACTACTAAAAGTAAGGTAGACTACTCCCTTGAAGGAAAACTACCAAAAACATTCAACAAAGAACACACATTTAGACCACTCCCTTAAAGGATGGCTAAGTAAAGCATTTGTCAAAGCATAGAAATTTCTTAGTTCTTAGAAGCTTCCCATATCGATCAACTTCCCTTACCCTCCCAAACAATAAAAAAATAATAAAAGAACCATTATCAAACATCAAAAAAAGCAAAATAATTTTGAAATCCACAATCAACTCTCAATAACAAAATAATTTTGAAATTTTCAATCAGATCTCATGAGTATACTTCCTACATCAATTAGTCTACACCTTATATGACATGGACTTGTTTATAATATCTCTTTTGTAACCTCTGGAAGAGGCATGCTAGTCTCAAAAGAAGGTTCCATCTTTATCCATCTCTCCTTTATACAATATAAGTAAGGGATGTATGAGCTCACTTGACATTATGTGATCAAGACACCTTTTTAACCAACTAATGAATGCTAATGCAATTCATTCAAAGGGCTTATGTTCCTTAAGCCAATCCAACTTCTATTTTTTAGTACTTTCCAAAGAAAAAGCATCATGCCCTCTTCTTATCCTCTCATATTGGTTGATATATTCCCTTAGACATTTGTCTCTTTATTATCTTCTCTTTCTCACATCTAATTTTTTTATTTAACTTAATTTATGTGCTTCACTTTTAAAAAAAGACCATAATCATAACCACATCACATAACATCATCATCATACTCATCATAAAAATCCATAATATTAAACATTATATTAACATCACAACATCCATGAATAATGAGAAATAAACCATTTTCACCACATGTTTAAATCTTAATGAGGAAGCATATACTCATCAAATCTTAGAATAAACATCATCATCATATCAGTTACATAAACATGATCATCTCAAACATGAAATTAAATTATCAGATCCATACATAACATCATCAACATCCATAATCATAAATTTCATAAACATCATCCTAGTCATCAACAAACATCAAATTCTCATCATAATCACATGAGATAGCATCAAATCCATAACTGAACATTATCGTAAATATGAGTAAAGAGACATATCATCATATGCCTAGCTAAGTGAGTCAACATTTACATCATCATGAGAATAATAATAATAATAATAATAATAATCAATATAACATCATCAATAATCAACATGAACATCATAACCATGAACCATAAGCCATAAAACATATATGTATAATAAATAAACATCAATATAACAATATACATATCTCTCTAAAAATATACATCTCGCTACATCAACTCATAGGCTATTATCAAAAATCATATAAACAATAAGTATAATGTCTCCTAAACAAATCTAAGAACCTGAGGCACCACTACCTCTTGGTACACCATTTCCCCTAGAGCTTGTCTTCTTATACTTGCCTAACCACTTATAGATGCAACCCACTAACCTAGTGTCATTATACCTACACCACTTGCAATCCTAGCTCTTTAATCACCCCCATCAAGGTTCATCTAGATACTGCATGAAGACTATGGCTTCATAATATCATAGATCCTACATAGTCATTACATATCTCTACATCAAGATATTCCCTAATGGTGCCCCTACTACTAGTACTCTACCTCTTTCCTATCAAAGAGAATCTCAATCTTATGTCACTAGATCTAGCATAGGTCTAGTCTAATATATCTCACCTATGATAGTATACAATTGACCCTTTATAATCATATCATGGATTTTTGTGCCATGGCTAGTGCCACTCATGCCTGGTCCCTCTGACCAACCACTACCTACATATCTAGGGAAACCCCTTATGTCAGTGCTTGTTGACCACCTCCAATAGTTGGGTTAACATCCATCACTTGTTGATCACCATAATTAGCCCTAAAATCAACCATTGTATAGAGTGCCTAGTATCATATAGGGTAAGCATATGTAACACCTACATCATACTTGTCTATCCTCATGGGAAACTCCTTATGATCAATAACAACATGAACTAGCTATGGCTCAGTAGTAGTAGCTCTACATCCTCCCACCTATATATCAAGAATGGATTAGGAATATATTGAGCAAGGATGAACTATTACCACACTCTATCAAAAGGAATGAGATTTATCTCACCATCCCTCTTATTGAAGATCCATTGATAGCTATATAATGATAGTGTCTATCTTCTATAGTCTGTCCACTCTAGAAACTTGATGTATGGTCTCCAAATCACATCTCTGATGACCAAGGTTCTAGTAAACCTATGAACTAGTCAATATCATGAACCCTTCCACTGAGTCTAGAGGTAAAAATCAAATCTCCATTACATAAATCGAACTTGAAAACCTATCTGAGCATAGCCTTCCCATGTAATCCCCATTAGTTTTAGTACATGGATGTGCTTGTAGGTTTAATATTGGATAACAAATCCAACATAGATAATATACCTCTTGTGATCTTAGAATCCCCATATCTCCTTATAAATCTAAACTAGCAATATAGGCACCCACCCAAACACTATGTGGCCCAATAACATCTCAACCAACACCCCATTAACAAATAAGGGAACCTCCCACTACTTAAATTTGGCATGGTATAGTAGGAGACTAATATCATCATCATTAGTCCTACCTATCATATCTAGCTATTTGGTATAGTGAAGTATAAATAAAACCTTTTCATGCTACCTTGCAAAGTCAAGGTCATCTCTATACAAAATCTCCATAAAATCATCCTGCTCATCCCACTCAATATGGTAAATCATCTTACCTTATATGGATAGCCATGTAATCCTATAGATGTCCTTAGGTAAGATGATCATCTAACTTATCGGTACTAGGAAGGTGTTAGTGGCATGGTCCCATATCATGATGAGTGTCACTATCATCATTATGTCCCACAACACATGTTAGTAATTCATCACACCACCAAAACCCACCACCTCCATTTAGACCCAATATTAAATAGTCATACATCTATATCCTCTCTAATTCTTATAAGGTTTGATAATTAAAAAAACCTTAGTTCACTGAAACACTTTGCCTATAGACTATACCTTTTCACCTAAAACCACATATATGAACTACATCATTTTCTTCAACCTACCCTACTTCATCTATCTATCTCTTATAGATTTACCTAGATACATAACAATCCTATGAACCCTTTAATCAATACTCAAACCCTCCATCCCATAATATTAAACCAAAACTCACTTCTACTTCTAACATCTAAACATCTAACTATACCTTTAAAATTTAACATCTACCCTATGACATTCACTCCTACACCTTAGCCTTTAAATTTTTAACTTTAAACATAAATCATCAACCATCAAAATCCTTAAACATTCAAATAACTTTCCAAACATGAATCCACCCCTTATTAAGCATCAATGGTCATGGAGACCAATGGTAATGCCACCTTTGATAATCTCTTATCGACCATCAATGGTCAGTGGTGACCACCAATAGTTAGTATGCATGACCACCAGTAGAACCTCCAAACCCTACCCACCCCAAATGCCCACCCAAAGACCATGATCAAACAAACAAACTTTTCCCTCTACCTAGATTACCCTACCCTAACTACCTTAGCCTTACCAATTTCAAAATTGACCTCAAATTAACCACAAAACTCTCACAACCTAAACCTAAGTCAACCATACCACAAACCAAATCTACCAAAAATGATAAACTCAAATTCAAATGCATTTATTTGAATTCAAAACTACTCTACCAATATGGTACATACCTCATTATTTTACCATCATCAAGGAATAACTTTAGTACCCATGACTTGGCCATGTGCCTTACCTTACCTACCCTACATCTTCTTTGATCCAACCTCTAGCCTATGCAATCAACCTCACCCACTCACCTACTAGCAAGCCCCCTCATATTTCTCCACAAAACACTAAGAAGAAAATAACCAAATTCAAATTCACTCAATTGAGCGAATAAGACCCATAATAGCCCTTGATTATCTCCATTTTTTTAGGTCTAATGCCTAACGACCAATGATTGACCCCAAGGGTTAACCCTGACCATTGACGGTCAACCTTTTGGGTTTTCTCCTCTAAAAATAAACTTTTTATATTATAGTTTTTAACCAAAACCCAAACTAATAACTACCATATGAGATTACCTTCTCTGACACCCACAATTAAACCAATGTCAACCTCACCACTAGCCTTTTTTGCCCAAATTTTCACCTATTTTTCAATGACCTTACCTTATTCCTTTTTACCACACCCACTAGATTGCCATGTTGAAAATTTTTAACTTGAGTTACCTTGTGAACACCTGACCAATTTTTGTCTTTAAAAGATCATTTCCTACCTTGGATACCCATGATAACATTGACATTGTCTAGGAGACTTGAGTTTCTGAGTGTATCCCAATCATCACATATAGTCATGTGATCCACTTGTCACTTATCCTTCTAGTATTGACCTTAATTTTTACCATCAATGGAAACCTAGTCAATACATGATCTTGGCTATCACACTTATTCACACTTTATGTGTATGTTTGCATTTTAGTGCCCAAAATCTCAACCATAAACTCAACAACTTGATCACTTATCAAACCTACACTCAATTCTATTTCACCTCATCAACTCCTAGTTTGAGGGGGAACACCTTATCCCATACTCAAGGCAACCAAACCTTTGACCTACACTTCATTTTTATTTTTTCAATTGTTTATATAAACTACATAAATAAAAGGGGTAAAATGTAGACACTAGAAAACCACACAATGGTTCTAAATGTTGAAATACCCCTAGACTACCTTGGGACCTCCTAAGGCCCATCTATACCCCTTTCAACAACAAACCCAAGTCATAATGACCCACTAACTAAACCAAATTTTGACCCAACTTAGTCTTTGACCCTTAAATATTGGCATTCACCCTAACTATAAATGGTTAGTCTTGACCATCGATAATCAAGTTTCCATTACCTGAATAGTCAAAATCTAGTCATCTCTAGCTTCTTTTTTATATTTATCTCACCTAATTAGTGTGTGAACTAATGTATGCAAAAGATAAATTTGAACTACTTTTTTAACCTCTTTTTAACATATTATTTAACCTCTCCTCATTTCCTACAAAAAGAGATGAAGAGAGGGTGAATAGGCATCCATAATCAATCAATCATCCACATCTAGAGGCAGAGCCTCTTGTATTAGAGTTCTTTTTGTACTTATTCTTCCATCGATCTAGTGAACAAGAAATTATGATAGAGAGATTAAGTCTTATCATCCATCATAAAATATCCAAGTACCATCACTCTACCAAAATTTCCCCACACTCCAATAATTTTGTCAGTTAACCACCTTAACCATTCATTAAATCAATAACCAACAAGCTAATTATCTATCTTTAGTAATTATTTACTTTATTTATATTTTTTAATCAACCCAAACCAAACCCATCTCTCAAAAATCCATTTTGTTACCTCATCAAAAAAAAATTTCTTGACCTAGACCTAACCCATAGTAAACACCAATAGTCACCTTGAACATTGATAGTCTGTCCTAAATGCTAGTGATTACCCTAACTCCAATGGTCACTGCAACCACTGATGGTCCATGTGTGAAAAAATAATAGTAATCTATTTTCACCTAATAAACCTCGACCAAATCTCATTTTTAGACCCTCTACTTGATCACAGAACCCTACCCTATTTTTTGAACCATACTTGATCTATTTAGCATTAATATTGACCCATTTATTTCTATAATTAGTCAATTTCATCTATTGTTTTATCAAGCTCTTCTTTTACTTAATATTAGTATCTTATATGACATATACAAGTAATTTATCTTTTACCTTGTAAAACTTGACTATTTAAAAGTATGGATTGATAGCCTCCAATGAAGCTTAAGCTTATTTAATCTAGCTTGTTAAGTAATCCACCCTATCATATAGACAATCAAACCATTTGTTTGAGTGATTTATTATTTGTAGGTCATTCCTCCCAATTTAAAGAGGAGTATCTACAACAATCTAGATCCATGCATGCATAACATATCAAGTTTTTCAACCATACCCTTCTTGAGTTTCTTTTCTCTTCCTTCTAAAGAACATAATCAAAATTTATATAAAACACCATGACTTGTTTAAGAGTTTGATCTCAATTTTTTAAACATTTAATTCTTATTTTTTCATATAAGATTTTACTCTTGTATTTAGACCACTTCAAATGGCCTTGGCCTCTAAGCCATTGAGACAACAATGGCTTCCCTCCTCAAGTCTACCATGTGACTAACCTATAGGTGTATTTTATGCCTTCTTAGATGAATGAGGTAGTAATCCTTCTTGATATGAGTGTATGTAACCTCTTTAAGATCATATATTCCTTTGGGAGGTCTTTGTGATTTCAATCCTTTCTCCCATTTGTCTCAATAATAATTTCCAACCCCTGTAACTTAGCTTTCTTAATTTTCTTAAACTAACTATAAGTGGATACAATATTATTGTACATGCCTATTCAAGAGAGTATTTTTAATGGAAAAGTACCATATTAGTCTCTTCACTTTATTATATTGTTATGAATGATACTCTTTCACAACCTCCCTCTTTAAATCATTATTAACCTACATCATTTGGACTCATTTACTTACGCACAATTAATGAATGGGGAGAAACACAATTGTAGGTGGTAATAAGGTTAAGTTTTAGACATAGATAACTACACCTTCTTATTGAGATATTTTTCATTATGATACTTCTCCCCTCAATATTTCCTCATGGACATGGTGACTTCAATTTTATTTCCTACAATCTTCTATACCTTGCCCTTAATATATTGACTATAGGCTTGAACTGGGGTACTACTATAGGTGTTAGGATATGATAGGATTTCTTGGGGTTGTTAAGGTATCTCATATGCATGTGATAAGTCATTTTTACATCACTTAACATCTTAATTCCCCATAATAAGCCCTATAATATTATAAAATTCAACCTTCTACTAGACCTTCCCCTCATGGACCATGCCTAGGCCAATTAGTTGGTTATAGGTGCTTATATGACCTGTGTGAGGTGGTGTCTTGATGAATCATGGGGTATTGATCCATATAAATATTTTAATCATTAATTTAAGGCCTCATTAATCATCTTATGCTAGAATAATCCTTGATTCCTTGCAAACCCTCTAACTTTCAAGAACCTCTAGGCTTTCCCATTGTATGGACTGATATAGTCCACATGTGCTATCTGAAGTGGATGATCTAGGCCACTTATGGGGTTCACATTGTATTGGGTCTTTATTTGATTCCATAATAAGTTTTCCCTTCTATCCTCTATACTTGCCTTTGAATGGGTCTCCTCAATTATGATTTTTGAGTACTTTGCTATAGTAGCCATAGAAGGCTATCTATAGGTATGATTTTCCTTCTTTGATTAGGTTCATGCCAAAATGGGTTCATCACCTTATGACTCTATTCTCTTTTGCAAATTTCAAGGGAGAAATGATGTCCATTGGAATGGTTAATGTTTAAGAGGGAGGATGGGTGGGTGAAAGAGTATGGAATTGATGTGATAATCATGTTGGAACATGAAAATAAGGGTAGTAACATAGAAAAAGGCAATAAAGGAGAGTAAAATGGTAAATCATGTATAATGTCATGGATGACATATGAAAGACCTCCCAATTTCAACCATCTTGAAATTTTAAGGACCTTAAGACCTAGACCTAAGTAGTTATGACATTTTGAAAGCATAAAAAAATCATATATGGGTTTTAGATGAAATCTTAAAAATTCCAAAAACCTTAATTTTCCCAAACATACCTTAAAATCTTCTAAGAAAGTAATTGAGTGGGTCTATATACAACGAGATGGTTAATAAGCCTACTAAGGTTGCTAAAGAGGTGGAAAACCTATTTGAAAGAGCATGAAATTATTTCATCATAAATATAACTTTCCTTTTCATTCTCTTGAGCAACCTTTGAAGTTTTGTAGGTGTCTTTGGACTACACATAGTCCATGTTAACAATGACCCTCACTTATGTATAAGTCCTCTTACTTGAGATCTTATAATATAATAAGAGATAATTAAGAATTAAATTTGAGTAATAAGGCATTATAACCATCAAGACAACTATGAAACTATCCAAACCAATCAAAGCAAATGTTGATGAGGACCTTCAACCTTATCTAATACAGTCAATTTTACTATAGGCTGCACATAGTGGCTAGTCATAGATATTTACAAGATATGGGGCTAATTTTTTTGAGATAAGTGCCCAAATTTCCATAATATACCCCTTCAAGACTTGATACAATAGCATCAGTGATTGGATTCAACAAAGCTATCATAAATCCATGAAAACCATCTAGTTGAAGTTTGCTTGTGTAGATGTGAGAGGCATATACATTATTTAACTTCTTAAGAAAGTTTAATAAAGTTAAGGAAACCAATATTCAAATAAATTACATTAATTATAATTTGGTTGAGTCTAATTTTCATGGTCGAGTTGGGTCCTCCACTCTCTCACCTATGTATGATACCAATAAAAGCCTAAGGAGATATCCAAGCTTACAGAGAAGGGATGATGAAGTGTAAAAATGTATTGAACTTGTTTAGAATCCATTTCTCATGAAACTTTGTAAAGGAATCATGCATGATCTCACCTTCATCCCTTTATCCTCTCATTTACAATATAGATCATACAATTTAGTATATCTACAAAAAATATCCAAAAAAATGTGTTTTCCCACCATTTTATCCACATTCAAACTTTTTAAATCCATATGGGGTCAAATGATGGGAACCACATATTAATAAGCTTTTTAAAAGAAAAATAAAATGCAATGGGAAGTGGAAAGGTCATAAAATGCCACAGGGGGCCCACTTGGCTAATGGAAAGGATGTGGGAGGCCCATAAAGGGAATTTATGTGGAATAAAATGAATATGGATAGTATATGGCATGGATAAAATCTATTTAATACCCCATTTAAATGTAATTAACCAAGTCACTATCCCTTTTCTAAGATGTATAAGGTAAAATAGGCTCATGAGGTGGGTTTGAGGGGTGACCAATGGTTTAAGAGGGGTAATAAAGGGGTTAAGTGAACTTATATCATATATAAAGGATTTTTAATGCACTATGACCTTCATACTATATTTTAAAATCAATTTTTGAAACATTTTCACATTAAAAAAGACCATTACACTCCTCAAATAGGGCTAACCACTCATTGGACTTTATGACTTCTTGACAATGATATCTCTCATTCAAGGACACCATGACACCTACCATGTCATCTTAAGGACTTCAAGACACTCATTAAACCATGGTTTAAACATGAGACTAAAACATATCATTATGTTCATAGTAAGGATTCCAAGACTCTCTTTGAGATAAAGAAGACAAGACCATGGTGGGAGTAATCATAAGAATTCTATAATGATGGTCACTCAAATTTTTTGATATAAGGGGTTGACATTTGGCCTATGAGGCCAAAATTTCAACATTTATAAAAGTATTTAAATCTTGTGAAAATATTATATTAGGCTTAAATAACTTCCTCTAGGGTGCAAGATTTGGTTTCAATGGGTCTAGCACACCCGATGGGACCATTGTCTTAAAGATAAATTGTTAAGGTAAATTCTTGTATTGACAACATCAATTGAATATTGTGTGATACTTATCATTTAGTGACTCTATTCAAAGTAAAATATGGTTGTATACCATTGTTTTTTCATATATTTATGTTCATACTTCATTTTCCTTACTAATTCATCTTCTAGTAGAGTTTTCAATCCCATCAATCCACTTCTTCAACTTGAACTTCCCATTAAATTTCAACATCCTCAACCTATTCTTCCCTTTGATGAGCTAGAGGGCTTTGCTATCCAAGAAGACTAATAAAGTGAGGGAGAACTTGAATGGAATATAGCTAGGAATCATGGCTTCCCTACCTTTAATACTAAAAATCTAATTCATCTTGATGCCTATGATGACATTCCCCCCAATGCTACAAAGAGTGTTCCTACATTCAATGGTGAAGTCTATGTCACTCCCAGTGAGTACATTATGGATATATCAAACTTTTGTAGTTTCCAAAATGTCACTAAGGTCAACATTACCATTATAATCCATTCCATGTCCCTTATAGGGAAAGCACTTAATTGGTATCATCACAAATTAGGAAGATTTTGGAGAGATCATAAATTCAATGTTTGAAGATAAGAGTGATCCTACTTCACTCATTCACAAAATCAATGTCATTCAAATATCTATGAAAGAGACAATGCATAATTTTAATGAGAGATTCCAAAGGACTTGACATAAGTTACCTCCTCTCTTGAGACAACCTATAATTTTTGTGTTTCCCACATACCTGAGGGATATTGGTATTGGCATATCCATCATGCTACAATCCATGTGTGGTTTCAATTTACCCAAAACATATGACCTTTCCATTAAAGATAAGAATGATCTCAACAAGTTAGAAAGTTACCTTTAAAAGTGTTCATGCCTCTACTACCAAATACTTATGTTATTACCCCAAGTGTTTCCAAAGTTCCTAATGCTAATGTCAAGTGTTGTTAGTTGGATTTTCACCCTTTGAGGAGATGTGTCATCTCACCTCATCTAAGTGGCATAATTGAAACACGTCAAAGCTTTGGATAGCCTAAGAATGAGGTGAATCTCTAATATGGATAGATCCCTTGATGTACCACTTTTGGATCACTACTACTTCTATGATTGAAATAAAAAGGGAGAGAAAACTTAAAGTAAACTATCATAAAGGATGTAATACACCAAGTAAATTGATGTCTACCAGCTAGTAGCATGTCACACATGAGACCAAGAGACTAACTAGGCATACACTTCTCTAATCTAAATCTTCTCACATTATTATTTCGATATGATGTTGAGAGAAATTTTTACACTAGAAGGAATAGATAAGAGGCCTATAATGTCACTATTTAATAGACTAACCCACTCAACTTTGACACTTCATAAAACACTTCACATGACCTATAAGAAGAAGCTTTCAATCTATAAATAGGTGAGAGAATGAGACAACAATGCTAAGGAAATAATAGTCATCACTAATCAATATCAATAATTCAAGTGAAAAAACTATGAATAGTAATAAAAGAGGTAAAATCATTAGTATTTATTGATCCATGGTATGCAAGTGAGTAGGGATTTACCATACTTAGGTGCATCATGCTTTACAAAGGCCAAAATGGCTAGTTCTTATAAGACTTGAGAGATAGAAGAGAAGAAGAAGTCCAAAGTTCTCAAGGAAACTTTTAATGATAATGAAAGGAGTTACATGTGCATGCTAATATAATGTGTAACTTATCATGTAAATTTAGGAAGCACAAGTGTCACCCCAAGTCATGAAACTCTTGAAATGTGGCATAGGAGTTCTCATTTTGAAAAAAAAAATTATCTTCATCATTCACCCCTATTTTAATTCCCAAAAACTCATTAGGTATAGGTATAATTATTGTAATAATATGGAATGGTTACAAACATGCTTCTCCATACATTGGTTTCATTCCTAAGCATCTAGAATCTTCTGGAAGTGAGCCATCACTACTTGTAGTAAAAAAAACTCCTCTTTCACACATCTTAAACAATTAGCTTCCAAAATGGCTTTAGTTTCTCATGAAAATATGTAAAATGGAGTGTAAGACACTTAAAAATACCCTCAATGTCATTATATTGCCTAGGAAAAGCTTAAATAGGCTTCCACTTGAAGTTCTCACACTTCTCACTATCTTACTCACTTCACTAGTTTTGATTGGTTGAGATGAAGTAGCTAGTAGGAACACTTAGTATATTTTATAAAAAAATAAATGTACATGGAGAGTTATCTTAAGTATCAATATTCCTTCTAAAGTTTATTTCATCTCTTGAAACTTCTTAGAACCTACACAATGATAAAATAGTCAAAAGAACAAATTTTGTATCATGTTTGTACATATAGGTCATCACAAAAGTTGATGGGGAGATCCCCGAAGATTATTATACATCATCAAAACTTTTCCCATGCCATTTTGGTCCATTATAATTTATTTCCATCCTCATTTTCTCAATTAGGTCCTTATCTAGGGTTTGTAAGTTTTGTAGGCTCATTATGCTCTTAAGCATTGTTCAAGAAGAATTGATGTTGGAATTGAAAAAAAATTCCACAAGAATTATGTTTAATACCCTTTATAACACCTCAAAACTTCTTGGATCTCCATACAACTCTTCAAATAATATATGAGCACTTAAACATTCGATATCGAGGTCTTTTCTCTATTTACATAGGCTTAATGTTGTTTTTCAATTAGAAATGGCCTTATCTATTACTTATCTTCAAGATATAAGCTTAAAAACATCTAAAATATATTCATAAACATACTCTAATATGTTGGAGTTATTTTAAAATGTTTTAAGTTAAATTGATCTTTCATGTGGGCTCTAGGCTTAACCATGCCTAATGAGCCTAACTGTAACCTTAAGGGTTTAGAGCATCCTATTTAGATTCATCATTTTATGATTAGTATATCATGTTATCATAATTATTTTCCAACCTTCCAAACCTATCTTAAATTATCAATAAACTTTTGTTCCACCCTTTCATCTCTAATTCCCAAGACTATAGGGTTTATAACCTAGGGAAGTACCCTTTGTTTGAGATTAAAAAGAGTACTTCATATGTTCTCCCAAACAAATTGAATATATTATGGGATTTTAAAAGTGATTTAGATAGTATACACAAAAAATGGGAATTTTATTAAGTCATTATACCTTCTAATTCATCTAAAATCTAAGACAGACTGTAGGTAAGTAGACTGTGCATAGTGTTTCAACCATATGGACTGAGTGATGCATCTTTAAGGTAATCTCTCTACTTGTTTTCCATTTTAAGATCCTATAGATACCATAATGGTCATAATGAATTTGTTACAGGTTTGATCATAGTTTCAACTCTCCATATACCTTTTACATGCACCTTGAACTCATAAAATTGTGTGTATTTTTTTACTATATTTCTTGGTTAGAGGTGCATTTATAGGTTGTTTTGCATGTTTTAACCCTAAGATAATGTATAAAACCTCCTTAGAGGCAAAAATTTCAACATTTTTATAAGTATTTAAATCTTGTGAAAATATTAGATTAGGCTTAAATAACCTCCTCTAGGGTGAAAGATTTGGTGTCAATGGTTCTATCACACCTAGTGGGACCATTGTCTTAAAGATAAATTGTTAAGGTGAATTCTAGTATTGACAACATCAATTGAATATGGTGTGCTACTCAGCATTTAGTGACTCTAGTAAAGGTAAAATATGGTTGTAGACCATTTTTTTCATATATTTATGTTCATACTTCATGGTCCTTAATAAGTCATATTCTAGTAGAGTTTTCAATCCCATAAATACATTTCTTCAAATTGAACTTCCCATTGAAGTTCAACACCCTCAACATATTGTACCCTTTTAAGAGATATAGGAATTTGCTATCTAAGAAGACTAAGAAAGTGTTGGATAACTTAAATGGAATATAGTTAGGAAGCATGGCTTCCCTACCTTTAATACTAAAAATCTAATTCATCTTGATGCCTATGATGACATTCCCCCTAATGATATAAAGAGTTTTCCTAAATTAAATGGTCAAGTCTATGTCACTCTTAGTGATTACATTAGGTATATATATTAAAAAATTAGTTTCCACAATGTCACTAAGGTCAACATTACCATTAGAATCCATTCAATGTCCCTTAGAGGGAAATAACTTGATTAATATCATCACAACTTATGACAATTTTGGAGAGATCCTAAATTCAATGTTTGAAGACAAGAGTGATCATACTTCACTCACTCACAAACTAAATATCATTAAAATATCTCCCAAAGAGATAATGTATGATTTTAATGAGAGATTCCAAAGGACTTGGCATACGTTACCTCCTCCCATGAGACCTACAAGTTTTGTGTTTCCCACATACCTGAGGGATATTGGTATTGACATAGCCATCATGCTACAATCCATGTGTGGTTTCACTTTACCTAGAACATATCACCTTTCCATTAAACATAAAAATGACCTCATATAATCTAGAAATTTGCCTCCAAAAATATCCATGACTCTACTACCAAATACTTTTATTATTACCCCAAGTGTTGCCCAAGTTCCTAATTCTAATGTCAAGTGTTTTTCAGTTGGGATTTTACCCTTTGAGGATATGTGTTAGCTTTCCTCATCCAATTGTCATAATTGAAACATGTATAAGATATGGGTAGAATAATAATAAGGTGAATATTTAATAGGGATAGCTCCCTTGATGTACCACTTTTGGATCACTACTATTCCTATGCTTTAAAGGAAAAGTGAGAGAAAAATTAAATTAAACTATACTAAATGAGGTGATACACAAAGTAAATTGATGGATACTAACTAGATGCATGTCACACATGATACCAAGAGACTAACTAGGTATACATTTCTCTAATCTAAATATTCTCACATTAGTATTTCAATATGAGGTTGTGAGGAATTTTTACACTAGGAATAGATAAGATGCCTATAATGTCACTATTGAATAGACTAACCCACTCAACCTTGACACTTCATAAAACACTTCACATGACCTATAAGAAGAATCTTTCAAGATGTAAATAGGTGAGATAATGAGACAAAAATGATAAGGAAACAATAGTCATCACTAAGAAATATCAATAATTTATGTGAACACACTATGAATAGTCATAGAAGAGGTAAAATCAGTAGTATTTATTGATCCATGTTATGCAAGTGAGTAAGGATTTCCATACTCAAGTGGAACATGATTTAGAAAGGTCAAAATGGCTAGTTTTTATAATACTTGAGAGATATAATAGAAGAATAAGTCCAAACATGCTTCTCCATTCATTGGTTGCATTCCTAAGCATCTAGAATCTTCTAGAAGTGAGCCATCACTACCTGCAGTCAAAGAAATTCCTCTTTCACACCTTAAATAATTAGATTCAAAAATTGATTTATTTTCTCATGATTTTTTTTAAAATGGAGTGGATGAAACTTTTAAATACCCTCAATTGCCTTATATTTCTTAGGGACACTTGAAATAGGCTTGCACTTGAAGTTCTCACACTTCTCACTATCTTTCTCACTTTACTAGTTTTGATTAGTTGAGATGAAGCAGCTAGTATGAACACTTAGGAGTTTATTTCATCTCTTGAAACCTCCTAGAACCTATATAATGACAAAATAGTAAAAAAAACTAATTTTATACCATGTTTGTACATATAGGTCAACACAAAAGTTGATGGGGAGATCCCTAACGAGTATTATATATAATACAAAATTTTCCCATTCCATTTTGGTCCATTGTAATATATTTCCATCCTCATTTTATCAATTAGGTCCTTATCAAGGGTTTCCAAGGGTTTTAGGCTCATTTTTCTCTTAAGCATTATTTAGGAAGATTTGATGTTGGAATTGCAAAAAAATTCCACAAGAATGATTTTAAATACCATTTATTACACCTCCAAACTTATTGGATCTCCATCCAGCTCTTTGAATAATATATGAGCACTTACATTTTCCCAATCAAGCTCTTTTCTCCATTTACATATTCCTAATGTTGTTTTTCAATCAAAAATTACCTCATCTATGACTTATCTACAAGATAAAAGCTTTAAAAAATCTGAAATTAATTAATAAACATCCTATAATATGTTGGATTTCTTTTCCAATGTTTTAAGTTAAATTGACCTTTCATTTGGGCTCTAGGCTTAACCATGCCTAATGAGCTTGACAGCAACCTTAAGTGTTTAGAGCACCCTATTTAGATTCCTCATTTTATGATTAGTATATCATGTTATCATAGGTTTTATCCATCCTTCCAACCCTCTATTCAATTCTTAATAAACTTTTGGTCCACCCTTTCATCCCCAATCCCCAAGACTATAGGGTTTACAACCTAGGGAAATACCCTTTGTCTAAGAAAAAAAATGGTACTTCCTATGTTCTTACAGACAAATTTAATATTTTAGGGGATTTTAAAAGTTATGTATACACTTTACACAAAAAATTGGCCTTTTATTAGGTCATTATACCTTCTAATTCATCTAAAATCTAAGACAGACTGTAGGTAAGTAGACTGTGCATAGTGTTTCAACCATATGAACTGAGTGATGCATCTTTAGGGTCCTCTCTCTGCTTGTTTTCCATTTTCAAGATCCTATAGATATCGTCATGGTCATCATGAATTTTTCCAGGTTTGATCATCATTTCAACTCTCCATATACCCTTTACATGCACCTTGAACTCATAAAATTGTGTGTATTTCTTGACTATATTTCTTGTTTAGAGGTCACTTGTAGGTTATTTTTCATGTTTTGACCCTAATACAATGTATAAAACATCCTTATAGTCTATTAGGGTCATTTTTTATTTGTTTGGACCCACTTGCTTCATGTTCATACTCTGTCAACACTTACTTCTCATCCCATTGTTGCTTATAGTCAAATACAATCAACTATGTTTGGAGAAGTATAATCATATAGGTGACTATTATCCATAAAACCTATGTCATAAAAAACATGGAGAATATATGAGGTCTTTTTAATCAAGGGAAACTGATATATTTTTAAATTTTTTTAGGTATCCACTCCTAATATCACCATATGGACTATGAGAGTTTGTAGTCAACTGTAGGTGGATAATCTCTTAGGCAAAAGACACTTGTAGGTGTGTATAGAGCCAAAAACACAATACATCCTCTTATTTTAATTAATTTAAGGTTATTAATGCTTTATTAAAACATATAAAACCATTTAATCATGAAAACATGGTTTGTATTTCAACCTTGAGGTGGAAAGTCTCTTTGGGGCTCAAAATTATAGGCTTCACTACCTAAATTTAGAGCATAAAAGTGCATCTTTAAGCCTTCTTAAAAACATCTTCCCATAGTCATCTACCCTCCAAAATATTTATATTCCTTCTCATATTTGTAAAATATAATACCTAGTCACTTGGATGCATAAAAAATCCTTATAACCCTATCATTTGATATTCACAAAATGGTGAAGTTCTCTATTTTGATGTTTTAATGATTTGATCCCTAAACCTATAGTCATTGCCTTAATTTGTGGTCTTCCACCTTTTTTAGAACTCTAAAATTCAAAATATGTATGTTAGGATCCATTAAACATGTTAATTCTTTAGGATGAGTTTCACCACTTGTCTAATCTTCTCCATACAAGTACCTTAGTTCTTTATTAAGCCACGTGTAGGTGGTTATTCTAATATATAGGCAATGAGGAATCTTCAAGTAGTATGAATGATTTGTGAGTTTAAATTATGTTTGGTAATTTTAAAAAAGATTAAAATAAACTTTAATCACTATCAAAAACCTTTCTTAGCTTAGAAACTCCTCTTCAACATGATTGGTCTCCATGAAGACACCTGTAGGTAAACATTCTAAGTTGCACATAGATAGGCCATGGGTAAAAAGGTCCATGTATTCAATAAATATTACTTACATTCCAATTTATCTCATCTGATGATGTTGAAATTAAACTTAAGGGTTTTTCAAATCCTAAGATAAGTATTCACACCTTATTTTCAATATTAAAACCTTTTATAGGCACCTATAGGTGCATATTTATAGTGACTGTGTGAAGATGTTGCACATGACTATAATAGTATTATTTTAACCATTTGAATGATAAAATGATTACTTAATGTTGATAAAATATATAACAATGCTTTAGGGCCTTCACATTTCTATGAACATGATATATAGGCTCCATACATGTGATTCACCATGACTGATTGTGTATGACAATCATATGGTAAATTGACTGCATGATTCTTTTGACTAAAACTTCCATGAATATTTATTTGGATAATTAAATTAAAATGGGAAGATATTAACATAAAATTTTAGAAATGACAATGAACTTATTTTCACTTGCTAGAAATATTTCCAAAGCATGAATACTTTGAAAATGGTAGAAACTTGCTTGTCATCTTGAAATGAGACCACTCTATAAACTTGAGATGATTTACCTATAAAAACACCTTAAATAATGAAAACAATTTAAAACATTATAGTATGGATTAAAAATCATGTATAATAAACATCACTATTTGGATTGTACGGAATCATCAAAAGCAAATCAAAACCTATAGGATGCACAGATTAGTAAGCAAATTAGATAAGCCAACTTCAAGAGAATGTTTCATAAATAATAGGAAACCATTATTAGACAAAAAACATCAAATGGAATCTAAATTATTTTAATTTCACCTCTCAAAGTCATTTGACTTGGAACTTCTCCAACTAGCTACACCAAGCATAAACCTGTTGACTAGTTGTGTGTGTCTAGAAGGGTAGATAAGGAGTAGAATGGTTTTTTTTATCAAATTTAGAACTTATAGAGTATGTAACATGTGTAAATTATTATAAATAAAATTAAAATTCATCTCACAACCTTATCCCATGTGTCACACTCTCTTATGGGTCGTACAAATGCCAAGCTTTTCCCTTTTCCAAGAAAACTACTCTTTCTTCTGAAGAACCCACCAATTTTTAGTTAAAAATAGTTGATTAAGTCATAATAGGGCACATTTCACATGAAATAACCTTTTTAAAACTTTAGGTTTCCCAAGGATGTTGTAAAACTCATTCATTGCTCATTTTATGACATTTGAATGACCCAAAAAGACATAAGGATTAAAATGACTAAGACCAAGGCTAATATGGCATGAAATGACATAAAAATAATATAAACTACCCCATGAAAAAATATTAGACCCATAAAACATATAAATATCATTTTTTTACCTATAGGCGGCCCAATTTGACCTATAGGGTCAAATTTGGTCAACAAAATGGTGACTCATATGGATAATATGCCTACTATACTAAAGATCAGTAGCCTTATCCTATTTATGGGCTTAGGGATTCATCTAAATTATGAGACAAAAAATAATACCTGCTACTTGAAAATAAGGCTTTGACCAATACAATAAAACTAATTACCTCAACCACATAAAATAAAGGACACACACAAAGCAAAGCAAACACACTAACAAGGCACACGCGTGCTCAAAGCACCTAGGGAAAATAGAAAACAAACAACTGTGCATAACTATAAATTAATCATACCTCCTTTCAAAGATCAAAATGAAAATTTCTTGAATCTTCTTCTTTATGAAATGAATCATAGCGCCAAGCATGTTTCTCCTGAGATTGGATCCTTAATAAATAAAACTTATTCCTTGGCACTTCATTTAATCTAATCTCAAGTAGATCATCATTAAATATGTCTCCAATATAAATGTATTCCTCTTAAATTTTTACACATGCCTCATACTTATGTCCACTCTTCATCTCATGATCAACTTGTAACTTATTGGTAGGCATGTATTTAAGAGGAGTATTTTCTTGTTACTTGGAAGATTGAGGACAATAGAAGCTTGTTCTATCCTTCAAAAGATGGTGTGTTTCTCCCAACTGGTTGAGATGATGATAATCCATTTTTATGATCTCAAACATATCATCATGGGATGCATATTACTCTTAAAAGGATAAATTTGAAAAGTTTCTTCTTCTTTGCATTAGATCATAGCCTCTTTATAGAGGAATATAACCTAATCCAATGATTATAAACAATTCATCCCAAGGCTGATTAGAGACATGATATTTCCCATATATGATATCTTGGATAGTGATATAAGAACCAATGATGATTTCTTATTCTTTGGAAAAAAAACATTCTTCAATATCAACACAATCAGAAGATTCAACACAATAAATCACCTCTTATTTAGAATTGAGAACATCTTGAGGGATCTAAAGTCATGTATCAACTATTCTAACCTGATGTTTATTCTCAAGGACTTTAATATCTTTAATTTATTTCTCCTTATTTGTGATTCTAATGCTAGGCATTTTGTAATCAGGTGACCTAGTCCAATGAGGCTGCTAAGGAGCTATGCTTGCTTTAAGAAAGAGTTCTAAATTCGTATCAACCAAATGGTATTATTTAGGTTCTCAAACCATAGGTATATCAAGGTATTAAATGGTGATAGGGTTAGGATAAGATGAACTAGCTGGTAGAGGTGAAACATAGAACTCAACATCAAATTGAGAATGAATTATAGGGGATCTTTTTGGTACTTCTTGAGGAAGGGTAGGAAAACCTTGGGCTGATGTATCTTAGTTTTCTTCCTTTCATTTAAAAACAACTTAATTTTAATTTTATTGAGCTTGATCACTCTCTTGAGGAAGGTTATATGGGGTGTGTTTAGGAATAAGATCTTCTTTTGGCTCTAAACCTTCCATCAAACCTTGACTTAATAATTTCATTCTTGACTCTAAATCTTCATTTTGCTTTGCTAGGTTTTCTTGGAAAAGTCTTTCTTGAATTTGATAGGAATATTCATGAGGAAAAAAAGTAAAATAAGGATGGTATGGAAAATAATAGGTCTCTTATGGAAGGGTGGGAGGGACTTTCATAGGATCAAGATCTTTCTCAACTTCACACTTTTTATCAAGGATTTTATCCCTTTTCTTTCCCTATGATTCCAATACCTTATTCCATCTTATGATCTTAGGATTAGGATTATATTCTTGAGGTATTAGTACAATTTGAGGAGTGGATAAAGTTTTCAATAAACTTGTGATCTCTTTAGGCTTGGATTCTCCACCTTATCTCCAACTTGGGATTTCATATCTATAAGGCTCTTCTTGAGGTAGTGGTGTAATGGGATAGGGTAATTAAGGATTATATTTCACTTCCTTTTTTATGAGATATATTTATTCATCTACTTGTTGGCTAACTCAATCTACCTATTAAGGTTTGCTTAAAAAATAAGGTTTATCTTTCTAACTCTCTCTTCTAGCTAATTAGGAAAAAGATGACTTCGATAACCTTGATTAGGATCATGAGTATTGGTCAATTAGAAATAATATAAATCTTAGGGAGGTGGATATGAGGGCTAATAGGTTTGGTGAGTTTATTCCTCATGGGTTCTTAGCTTATCTTCTAAGGATGAAACTAGGCCACTCACATATTACATCTCACTTATGAGCCTTTGCTAATTTTCTCTCTCAATAGGTGACCACTCCCTTTTAACCATCTCTAATGCATTTATCACATTATGAATGAGAAGACTAAGAATATCTAGACCATGTCCCCTTTGTGTGTCAAGATTTATCATTTACCTACAATAGCCCAAGAGAGTTTGCTTGAAAGTTGAAATGGAATAATTAGAGAACTGATTAATTCAAACATGAGTAAGATATTGAGAAGGATAGTTATAGGATTTTAACAACTCATGAAAAAGATAATAAGGGTCATATTAGAGCTGGTAAGGATCATGACAAGGCTGATATGGAATACCATATTCTTGAGATTTCTCGCCAACTTATGTAAAATAATACTCAAAATCAAAACTAGTCATGGAACTTAATTAGGAAATAAGAACATAGAAAAAACATTACCAAAAATATTTAAAATTAAAAATTGGGCTACTCAAATAGTTGATGTAACTTTAGAGTCACCATTGATGCTTGGATATATGCCTCCAAAGTTTGATGTTTTAAAAGACAACACCAAAAATCTTTCAACTTATTGGAAAATGAGTCCCATTTGGAGTGCTAAAACTATTATCACTTGGATTTTTACCCTTTGAGGATATGTCTCAACTCTCCCCATCCAAGTGGCATAATTGAAACACATCCAGCCTATGAGTAGCCTAAGAATGAGGTGAATCTCTAGATACAGCTAGCTCCCTTGATGTACCACTTTTAGATCACTATTATGCCTATGATTTCAAGGAAAAGGGAGAGAAAAATTAAATCAAAATATCCTAAAGGAGGTAATACACCAAATCAATTGATGACTACCACCCAACTGCATGTCACACATGAGACTAAGAGACTAACTAGGCATACACTTCTCTAATCTGAATCTTCTCACATTAGTATTTGATTATGAGGTTATAAGGAATTTTTAGGCTAGGATCACTATAAAAGAGGACTAGAATATCAGTATTGAATATAATAACTCACTCAACCTTGAAACTTCATAAAAAAATTCACATGGCCTACAAGAAAATGCTTTCAATCTATAAATAGGTGAGAGAATGAGACAATAATGCTAAGGAAACAATAGTCATCACTAAGAAAGATTAATAATTCAAGTGAAAAAATTATGAATTGTCATATAAGAGGTAAAATTAGTAGTCTTTATTGATAAATAGTATCCAAATGATTATGGCTTCACCATACTCAGGTGTAGCATGCTTTACAAAGGCAAAAATGGCTTCTTATTATAAGACTTGAGAGAGAGAAGAGAATAAGAAGTTAAATTGTCATAAGGACACTTGTAATGCTAAGGAAATAAGTTACATATTCAATATAATATATTTTTAAACTTATCATGTAAATTTAGGAATCACAAGTGTCATCCCAAGTCATGAAACTCTTGAAATGTCACGTAGGAGTTCTCATTTTGCAAAAGAAAATTAACTTCATCATTCACCCATATTTAAACATCCAAAATATAAATAGGGATAGATATAATTATTTTAATAAGAGTTAAGGTTTTAAAACATGATTCTCCATTCATTGGTTACATTCCTAATCATCTCAAATCTTGTGAAAGTGAGCCATCACTACCTACAATCAAAGAAACTCGTATTTCACACACCTTGCACACTTGGCTTCCAAAATGGATTAATTTTCTCATAAAAATACATAAAATGGAGTTTATGAAACTTTTAAATACCTTAAATGGACTTACATTTATTAGGTACACCTTAAATAGGATTTTACTTGAAGTTCTCACACTTCTCACTATCTTGCTCACTTTACCAGTTTTGACTGGTTGAGATGAATTAGCTGGTAGGAAAACTTAGGAGTTTTTATAAAGAATTAAATGGATATGGGTAGTTATATTAGGTAAAAATATTACTTACAAAGTTTATTTTATCTCTTTAAACCTCTTATAACTTGCATAATGCATAAAATAGTCAAAAGAACCAATTTTGTACCTTGTTCATACATATAGGTTAGCAAAAAAGTTAATAAGGGGATAAATAAAGAGTCTTATACATAATAAAATAATTTCCAATTACATTCTATTCCATTATAATTTATTTCCATCCTTATTTTATCAATTGGGTCCTTATCTAAAGGTTTACAAGGGTTTTTGGATCATTATGCTCTTAAGCATTATACATGAAGACTTGATGTTTGAATTTCAAATGAATTTAAAAATAATGATTTTTAGGACCCCTAATAATACCTCCAAACTTCTTTTATCTCCATTAAAATATTTATAGATAATATGATCACTCATATTTTCCCTATCGAGCTCTTTTCTCAATTTTCATAGGCCTATTGTTGTTCTTCAGTCAAAAATGGCATTTTCTATTACTTATATACAAGGTATAAGATTAGAAACATATTAAATGACTTCATAAACACCCTCTAATATTTTTTAGTGCTCTACCAAGTTTTTAAGTTAAATTAACCTTTCATTTGGGATATAGGCTTAATCATGACTAATGAGCCTAACTACAACCTTAAGGGTTTAGAGAAACCTATTTAGATTAATCATTATATTATTGGTTTATAATTATTTATTAGGTTCTATCCAAACTTCCAAACCTCTCTTTAATTCAAAATCAGCTTCTGGTCCACCCTTTCATCTCTAGTCCCCAAGACTATAGGGTTTACAACCTAGGGAAGTACCCTCTATCTGAGACAAAATAGAGGGTACTTTCCCTATTTTCCATAACAAATTAAATATTTTAGGTGATTTTAAAAGTTATGGATACCCTATAAAAAAATATTGGCCTTTGATCAAGTCATTATGCCTTCCAATTCATCCAAAATCCAAGACATATTGTAGGTAAGTAGATTATGCACAGTGTTTCAACCATATGGATTGAGTGATGCATCTTTAGGGTCCTCTCTATAATTTTTTTCAATTTTAAATATCCTATAGATACCATCATGGCCATAATTAAGTTTTTCTATGTTCTACCATCATTTCAAATCTCTATATATCCTTTACATGCACCTTGAACTCACAAAACTATGTTCATTTCCTGACTGTATTTCTTGCTTGAAAGTGTAATTACAGGTTATTTTACATGTTTCAAGATTTAAATAATGTCTAAACCCTCCTTATAATCCCTTAGTTTCATTTATTATTTTTTTGGACACAATTAATTCATGTTCATGCTCTATCAACACTTAGACATTACTCCTTAGCCCACTATTGATTATAGTCAAACACAGTCAACTATGTTTGGATAGGTATAATCATATAGGTGACTATTATCCATAAAAAATATGTCATAAATAACATGGAGACTCTTTGAGGTCTTATTAAGTAATTGAAACTGATATATTTTTCAATGTTTGTAGGTCTCCATACCTAAGATCACCCTATGGACTGTGAGAATTTACAATCAGATATAGGTGGATAATCTCTTAGGCAAAAGACACCTATAGGTGTGTATAGATCCCAAAAAACAATACATACTCTTATTTGAATGAACTTAAGGTTATGTATGATTTATTAGACCATATAAAACCATTAAATCATGGAAACATGGTTTGTATTGCAACCTTGAGCTAGAAAGTCTCTTTGGGGCTTAAAATTGTAGGCTTCACTACCTAAATTAGAGCATGAAAGTTCATCTTTAGGCCTTCTAAAAACCATCTTCCCTTATTCGTCTACCCTCCAAAATTTTTAGAGTCCTTATGTTATGTGGATAATATAATAAATAGTCACTTTGATGCATACAAAGTCCTTATAACCCTATCATATGATATTCACAAAATGGTGAAGTGCTCTATTTTGACATTTTAGGGATTTGATTCCTAAAGCTATAGTCATTTTCCTAATTTGTGACCTTCCACCTTGTCTATCACTCTTGCATTAAAAAAATGTATGTTATGATCCTTTCAACATGTTAGGTCTTTAGGATGAGTTTCACCACCTGACTAATATCCTCCATACAAGTACCTTAGTTCTGTGTTAAGCCACATATAGGTGATTATTTTAATATATAGGTAGTGAGGAATCTTCAATATATATACATGATTTTTGAGTTTAAATGATGTTTGGGCCTTATAAAAAATTTTAAAATAGACTTTCCTCACTATAAAAAATCCTTCTCAACTCAGCTGGTCATCTTCAACATGATTGGTCTCCATGAAGACACCTGTGGGTAAACATTCTGAGTTGCATATAGATAGGCACTGGGTAGAAAGGTATATGTATTCAAAAAATCTTCCTTTCATTCAAATTGATCTCATATAATTATTTTTAAATGAAACCTTTTGGTGTTTCAAATCTTGATATAGGTCTTCACAAATCATTTTCAATGTTGAATCCTTTTATAAGCACCTATAGGTGCATATAATAGTGACTATGTGAAGATGTTGCACATGACTATAATAGTACTATTTTAACCATTTGAATTATCAAATAATTAATTCATGTTGATAAAATATATAACAAGTTTTTTTAACCTTCATCAAACCTCTATGAACATCCTATATAGGCTCCATATATGTGATTCACCATGACTGACTGTGTATGATAGTCATAGGGTAAACTAACTACATGATTCTTATCACTACAAATTCCATGTAAATTTCTTTGGATATTGAAATTTAAATGGTAAGATATTAGGGTAACATTGGAAACATTATAATTAACTTTTTTACTCCATAAAAACACTACTAAAGCATGAATATTCTATAAATGGTGGAAACCTACTTGTCATCTTCAAATGAGACAAATCTAAAAAATTGAGATGATTTGCCTATAAAAACACCTTGAAACATGAAAAAAATAATTTAAAACATTAAATAATTTATTAAAAATCATATATAATCAATATCACTAGTTAGATTGTATGAAATCATTCAAACTAAAGCAAAACCTATAGGGTCAACATATTAGCAAGCAAATTAGATAGGCCAACTTGAAGATAATGGTTTATAAATCATCATAAACAATTATTATACACAAAAAAAATAAACATTAATATAATTTATTTTAATTTCACCTCTTAAAAGAGTTTGACCTAGAAATTCTCCAATTGGTTGTACGAAGCATAAACCTATTGACTAGTTCTGTGTGTCTAGAAGGGCAAAGAAGGATCAAAATGGTTTTATCTCAAATTTAGAACTTAAAAATTATTTAAAGTGTATAAATTAGTTTTATTAATATGGAGAGTCATTCAAAAACCTTCTCCCATGTATCACACTCTCTTATGGGTCATAAAAGTGACAAACTCTTCCCTTTTCTAAGAAAATTGTTCTTTCTTCTGAAGAACCTACCACTTTTTAGTTATAAATAGTTTATTGAGTCATAATAAGAAACATGTCATGTGATATCACATTTCTAAACCTTAAATTTTCCCAATGAGGCCATACAACTCATTTAATGCTCATTTTATGACCTTTAAATAACTCAAAGATATAGAGATTAAAATGACTAAGACCAAGGCTAATATGGCATGAAATGACATCAAAAGAATATAACATACCCCATGAAAAAATATTATACCCTTAAAACATCCGAAGACCAATTTTTTACCTATAAGGTGCCCAATTTGACTTGTAGGGTCAAATTTGGTCAACACCAAGTCAAATACTACTCTTAAAAAGGTAGATGTTTCCATGGATAAAGATGCAAGAATTAAGTTCTTAGAAGCTCAACTTAGACAAGAAAACATTAAAGAGGGTGTGAATAAAAATCCATATCCCTATTATCAACAATATGGTCAATAATATGGGCAAGGGAGAGATTAATGGTAACCTAATTTCAACAAGCTTACCAACGCATATAATCCTACTTTAATCTCCAACACAAGAGTAATGGTACTAGTGGGTAATAATCTAGTTCAAGGAGAAGAGTTGCAAAAAGGTTAGATCATGGATGGAAATTAAGGTGGATATCAATCTCTAGTTACTCAAAGAGGAGTCACTCCTTATCTATTAAAATATGATGAAGTTCTTATGCAAACAAATGAAAGTTGGTAGCCTCAAGGAGTAAGCTTCACTAAATTCCTAGTTAAATACACTTTTGTGCTTAATCAAGTAAATTCAGTTGAAAATAATAATAGATATAAAATTAAGGATTTAGGAGATGATAATGATGTGTCTAAAAGTTTATCTAATCCCCCTACAAGGCAATAAATCATGACTATAAGCATGGTCAACCCTACAAATCATGCATCTCTTTCAATTTAGAATATTAGAAAGTCTTCTAAAGGTGATTCAATACCTCAAGTTCCAAACACTTTATTGGCTCCAAATACTCAAGATAAATTATTTATTTTTTATATAAAGATTGTGGACTCATTGAATAATTCCAATACATCCATTTATCTTTGGGATGTCCTTCATATGCCTGGCCAAAAGGAGCTCTTGCAAAAAATTTAGAGCTCTTCCAAAAATAGCTATTCACTATCCATGTTAGTCATCCATCACCAAGACATGGACATAATAATGTTTCTATTATCAATTATTATAATAAAAATTTATAACCCTCTACTAAGTTTGAGAATCCTCCACCCTTCTACCTCACTCTCAATATAGGGGATAAGGTTGTTCATAACTGTATAGTTGATAGTGAAGTTAACACCTCAATGATGCCCAAGGTTTTAGCTGACAAATTGGGTCTAAAATATTAACTACATAGTAAGATGTTGATTAAATTTTATGGTATACCTTTCAAGTGATTATGATTGATCAAAGGGTTGAAATTTTTCTTTCATAGTTGTCCTAGTTCCCCCATCCTCTAAGATATTGTAGTTGCTGAATTGCCTTCCCTCTTTGCTATATGCCTCTTAATATATTTCATAGTAAATATAGGAGGCTACCTCTTAGTTTATTTGTCCTTATTATCCTTTATTACATGGTTTTTATCAAATGTAACCATTAGAACCTAACCAATTTCTAAATTTCACATTGAACCCTATGTTGAAGCAAGTTCCAATCTGAATTGTGTCATCAATGATAAAGAGGGGTCTATTATTGATGATGGTGCTTCTTCCAAGTTTTAATTCATTTCTAATTTATTTCGTGATGATTATGTTATTAAAACATATGCACATGAACCTTATTCCCTCATAGAGTAAACTGATTTGGGAATATATTGCTTACATGAGGAAGAAATGCCAATAACTTCACTTACCAAAGAGGAAGGTGAAAATGATGGAATGTGAAAAATGTTTTTTGATGGATTACGAAGTAAGATTGGTGTATGCACTAGTGTTATGTTGGTTTACCCATATAAACAATAGTATTATTCTTCATATATATTTCATTTCAATTGCACTTGAAATGTAGCTAAGTATGAAGGTTTGATTCATGGCCTTCAATGGGCAAAAATAAAAGGAATCATGAATCTACAAGTATATGGAGATAGTGCATTGACTGTGCATCAAGTTAGGAATGTGGTTTCTACCAAGAACCATTTTCTTAGGTATTATAAACATAGGGTATGGGATTTTCTTAAATAATTCAATGCATTCAACATACAATCAGTGTTAAGGGAGTAAACTCATAATGATAGATAGTTTGCTATAAGAACACATTTGATACACTTACTACCATAAAATAAAAAGGAAACCAATCCCAAATAAAGATCATTGTTAGACATTCCATACCTGATAATGAGGTATTTTGGAAAGTGTTTTATAGTGTTAAACAAATTTCAGATTTATTGAAAAATGAAGTTGAGTTTTCCACAAGAAACTAGAAAATACTCCAAGAACAGTTTGACATTCAAATTGTGTAGCTAAGAACAAACAATATACCTAAAGGCTTGGTGACCTTAGAGAGTATATTTAATGAAGATGATAAAAGGAATAAATAAAATGTGAGTATTTCTACAAAGGAGGATAATTATTAAAGTGTTTTGATCTTCAAAGACAAACTCCTCAAACTAGGTAAGGTATGTTCTACATCATAAAAATAAGAATTCATTGATTTATGTATAGAGTTCCATGACATATTTGTTTAGTAATATAAGGACCTGAGAGGGTTTGATCCTATCCTAGCACACCATACCATTGAATTGGATCCTAGAGTTAAATTAGTTAAGAAAAAACAAAGGCCCATCAACCCCAAGGTTAAACAACTCATGATGTTATAACTTATCAAACTCCTTGAATCTAAGATAATATTTCCTATCAAGAATTCGAATGGGTAGCTAACCTTGTGCCTATTATAAATATGAATCAGGAGATAAGACTATGTGTGGATTTTAGATATCTTAATAGAGTTTCACTCAAAGATCACTATCCTTTACCTTATGGAATATATTTTTAAAGTTGTTTTAGGTTCTCAGTGTTTCTCTCTCCTAGATGGATATTTAGGTTATAATCAAATTATAGTGAATGAATACGATTAGTTTAAGATAACATTCACTACAAAATTTGGGACCTTTGCTTATAGAATGGTGCCCTTTGGTTTTTCAAATGTTGGTGCTAGCTTTGAAAGGGAAATGATCATGGATTTCAAAGGTCTAATCAATGAGATGTTAGTATATCTAGATGACATAATAGTGTTCTCCAAGGATGAAAATGAGAATATGAAACACTTAAGGTAGGTTTTTGAAAGGTGTAGGTAGTATGGAGTATCTCTGAACCCCATAAAGTGTATCTTTGTTGTTCATGAAGGTAACCTCTTAGGATATATTATTTCTAAAGATGGTCTAACTATTGATCTTGAAAGGATAGATGTTATTTTATGAATATCATTTCCCTTACATAAGAAAGGACTTTAAAGATTCCTAGGAGAGATGAATTTTTTGAGAAAGTTAATACCTGGTTTTACATCTTTGGTGAAACCTATCACATCCAAGCTCAACAAGAACCAAGTTTTATCTTAGAATAAATAAGTTAAGCATAGATTTTAATCTATTAATTAATAAATTGCACAATCTCCGACTCTTGTGAACCCTAATTTTGTTAAATATTCTATGTTCTATTCATTTGCTAACCTTAATACTATCTCAAATATGCTAATGTAAAAGAATGATGAAGGTGTGGAATAACCAATTGCATTATTTAGTCAAGGTTTGTAAGATTATGATGTTAAGTATACATTTTTGGAGAAACAAGTCCTTGATGTTGTAAAATGGCTAAATAATTTTAGGCAATGGTTTCAAATGATAGGATTCATATCATAGTCTCTCATCCTAGCATCAAAGAGTTCCTTTTAAACAAGGACCTTAGTGAAAAGAGGGCAAGGTGGATCACAAAGGTAATAAAATATGATGTTGATATCAAAGTGAAAAAGTTGATAAGAGGTAAAGGCCTTTATGAACACATAGATTTAGACCTTCATTAGTCAAAAGAAGAATCTTTAGTCAATTATGATTGCTCTCAATTAGTTGATTCCATGCCTCTACAAAGTTAGACATAATATGTCATCAAATTTATTCAAAGTGGTGAGTACCCTAATGGTTTGATAAAACCCAAAAATAGGTATTTTAGATTGGAATTTATCCCTTATTGTCTTGTATATGGTGTGATTTTTAGAATATATACTAATGGTATACTATTTAGATACATTGAAAATGACCAGTTTGGAGTGTTGCTTGAAAATTTTCATGATGGAATACTAGGAAGTCATTTCTCCTTAAAACCCATAGTTATCAAGATCATGAGGGTAGGATATTATTGGCCTAGCCTCTTCAAATATTTCTATGCTTGGGTGAGAATGTGTGTATAATGTGCTTTCTTTGTAGGAAAATAGAAGCTTTAATCTCTCCCTTTGAGACCTATTCAAGTAGATCAACCTTTCATGTAATGGGGTCTTAACTTCATTAGCATGATAAATCCCCCATCAAGTGTTGGTCACAAATGGATACTCATAGCAATTGATTACCTCACAAGGTGGGTTGAGGTAGTGGTATTGAAGGAAACCAATGAAAATGCTATCTTGGATTTCTAAGAGAATATCATAACAAGGTTTATAACTCCTTCTAACATCATTTAAAATAATGAACTTGATATCATGGGTGTTAAAATAGCTGATTAGGCAAATAAAAATGTCATATAATTGAGTACACCATCCAATTATTACCCTTAAGGTAATGGGTTGGTTGATTCTAATAATAAGAACCTAATTAGAATCATCAATAAAAATTTGGAGGACAATCAAATATATTGGCACACTAAACTAAATACATATCTATGGGATGATAAAATAACTCCCAAGAGGTCAACAAGGAACTCTCATTTTGTTATTATTTATGAGAGAGAGGCTAGGTTGTCCATATCCCAAGAGATGTTTGCCTTAGAGTTGGAACATAAATTAGAGTTGCTTGAGAACACTCCAATGGAGGTGAGTTTGATAGGGTTGATGGATATATAAGAGACTAGAGACAATGCTCATAAATATATGGAACATCACCAAATACTAATGAATAGATATGGTAATAGGAAGGCAACTCCAAGAGTATTCCAAGAAGGTGACATAGAATTAAAGTGGGATGAAGATAGAACAAAGGCAGGGAGACAACAAATTTGACACCTTATAGAGTGGACCATATATCATCATCAAGTGCAAAAAAATCAAATCTTTCCAATTAAAAAGAATGAGTGGAGAAGAGTTTCCTATCCCTATGAATGGGATCCATTTAAATCTTTTTTATTGATGAGATGAAGGTTAGTCTTGTAAATACTAGAGTAGGTGTGTGATTTTAATTTTGTTGTGTGAGTGCTCCCTAAGTGTTATTGAGAACACATACATTTTTTCTTAGATGTGTAGTTTTTTGTCTTATTTTGTGTCCTCTCTTGTTGTTTGGTGCATTTTCAAAGTAAATTAAGTATCTAACTTATGCATAGGTGACTCCATAGCCTAATAGCTAGGAATAGGCTACTAGTCGTAACATAACTATCTTTTTACCCCTAGTAAATCACCAACGTTATTTAATATTTTGATCACAAGTAAAAGTAATTCAACACCCATATATTTAAAAATATGTATAGGGGTCTTATATGTGTCTTATAGGGTGTATTATAATCTTATCAAGGTCATTTAATGTGTCACTACCTTGATCATATTCACCTTTAGGCCTATGTCATGTTAGGGGTCTATTTTGAGTCATTTATCAAGATTTGTATAGTTTCCCTAGTAGATAAGTGTTCCAAAGTCCTTTTCAAAATCCTCTATGTTATTTTCTTGTCAATCATGTCAATCCTATTTATAAAAAATTTAGGTACTACATTTAAATCAAGAAAATAGTTGAAAGATAGGAAGTTTGGGCAATTATATGGTTTTTATATGAGTTGTGTCACATGTGGGAGATTTTGAAGCATCCATTAAACTCCCCTAAGCTCACTTCTACATTTTATCATCTTTGAAACACCTAATAAGGGCCTAAAACCATTTCATTCCCCCATTGATCTTTTGTGCATACTTAAAAGGTCAACCAAATTTTGTTCAGTATAGATACTAAAATTTGAACCATGTTAAATGTTATTATAGGATGATATTACACCCCATCCTATTAAAATTCATAATAGTATTTTTAATATTGGTCACTTTTAATTTATGAACTAAGGCTAATAAGTTTACTATTTATTTTTGCTTACTCATCCCCATAACTTATAGGTTTCCCCATTATTTGAGCTAATATTTACAAACCATGTAATTGACATGTTGTTGGAGAGATTAGACATTATTATAATGTGGTTATTAATCTAGTTTTCATGTTTGGGATGATAGAGAAAATCACAAGTACTTCAACTTACTAGTTGAGCTCTATTTCTAGGTTGTAGATACATTTCACCAATTGTATAGGGTCTCCTTTTCCTGTAATGGTTTTAAGAAAAATGTAATGGTGTTTCATGCCACTCGTGTTCATGGTGATAATTTTCCTTTTGTATTTTTATTCTCAAATACTAACATGTTGATGAAAAACATAGTCATATTTCACATAGGCAATTGCCTAAAGGTATCTATCTACATTTAGGTGAATGAGAGTTTTGAATCTTGAATAGCCATGATGAAGTTTAAATGAAGAGTTTTCCAAGGTTTTTAACAAAATTTTCAAGAATTAACAACCAATTTCAGCTATTCAAATGGTTGAGATTAGTTGAGATAACCAATTCTCCAATGAACATAGTCTTATAGCCTGATGTGCACCTATAGGTGCCCTATAAAAAACTAATCAAGATTGAAATAAAAGCATTGAAACTAGTTTGAAGTTCTTTCAAGGTTGAGATAATCTATTTAAAGATCAATAGAAGATTAAGGATTGGTTGTAGGACCATCCACCATGCACATTGTCTATATCATATCCTCACTAACCTATGTCTTACATATGATTATATAGGAAGCTCATACAAAGGATTGAATAGTTAAAATTCTAGTGTTTGAAAATGTTTAAGAACTTCATAGACGTTTGAGAAGTTGAGTATTATCATAGCAATCATGGTGAAGTCCAAAGGTGTAATGCAGACTTGAAAATCATGTTCACAGGATGATGAAGTGAATTAAGGGATTAGTTACCTTAAAGTCTTTAAAATAGGATTTTCACCTTTATTTCAATCCTTCTATAGTGAAATATGAGAGGTATAAATAGGTTTGAATGATTTCATGAGGTGACCCAATCATAAGGGCAATGTTTTGACATGGTAAGGTGCTTGTTTGATCAAGTGAAGGTAATATATAAAGTCATCCATCTTGAATATTTTATTACTATAAAATGACAATATTCTCTATAGTATTATCAGTTGAAATGGTCTTATATCACTATGAAACCCAATGGAGGTAAACTTGCAAGTAAGAGACTATCTTGAGATGAGAAAGACCTTATGATATCAAGTAATAGTCAAGGGATTTAAAAAATTAGGTTTTGAATCAAAAACACTACCTATAGGGATGCCTTTTCTCTAAAAAAGGGGTCACTTATAGCCTAACTATAGGTACATATAGAATTGGTAATATGAGACTAGAGTTGGAAACCTTGAAAACATGAATGACCACTTGAAGTGATAACAATCCAATGAACTCCATGGGATATTTAGATTAAAAAAATAGAGATAAGTATTTAATTACCACTAATAGGGGTCTCTATGACCTAAGGATAGTCACCTATATCTTGTTATAGTGGATAAAACAACCTAGGCTAATATGCTAGAAAGGTTTGAATATTGAACCTAATACATGTTATGGAATGAGTCCAAATAGTTGAGAAGAAGAACTTAATGAATTAAAGGATATATTAAAACATGAAATATAGGGTCTATATGAGATGTACACATACAAGACTATCACTTTTCTAAGTAATAATACAGTCACTCAGTTAGCTAACTAAGCTTAGGATTGGAGAAATTTGAGGAATTGGCAAAAGTTGGAAGTGTTAAACATGCTAATAACATCTTAATAATGATATTTACTATACCAAATTATTATCATCATAAATAATCATATCAAAAATGGTTTCAAAACATAACCTATAGTCAATACACATGCCTGATGCATAGTCCATGAGTTAAAAAATCCTATTTTAAAGTTTTTAAAGAGTTGATACCCATAATGAGGTAATATAACCGTGAAAATTAGTAAATAATGTATTAAAGACATACTTAATCCAATAATATATTCAATTTTTTTGGTAAAATAGGGTAAGTGCCCTCTATTTTGTCTCAGATAGAGGGCACTCCCAGAAAGTGCAAAATTATAGTCAAGGGTAAACAAGTTATAAAGAGGTGAGCTGAGAAATGTTGAAACCTTAGAAAGAGGTGTATAAATTTGTAATTAAGATTCATATAGGTGTACAATACATCATAACAATTATAAATAACACATAATAGTTTTGGACATTAAGGACACATTTTAGCCTATTAGGCCTAGACTAGGCCTAAAGCCCTAAATGGGTTCTGATCTCATTTCTAGCACTAGATGAACCTTCCAAGGCATTTTATAATCTTAATGGGGAGATATGATGTTATTTGGATCCCTTTTTGTATAAAATAAGAATAAAAAATTCATTATTAGCCCAAATCTATGATAGGGTATACATAATACATGCCCAAACTCAAGAATCCATCTTTAGGTTCCCACACTGGTACAAACACTTAGCATGGAAGTCCAATGAGTTGGTATATGTTAAAGAGGAACCTAAATAATATTCTAGTGGAATTGGGCTGAAGTTTTAACATTAGGATTGTATGAACAATCCTTAAGATCCAAAACATCCTAAAACCCTCTATAATTCTTGGTCATGACCTCATGGGAAAGAAGTGGATATAAATTCACTCAAGATGGTTATTATTACTTTGAAATTATTTTTTAATTGTATATAAATTCCTCAAGCTCCTTCCTATTATATTGGATTCTACCTTATTTATATGGATAGTATAGAGAATGGTTTTCTTGATAGATTTTAATGTGTTTCAAGTACATAAGAGTCTAATAGGATTAATATCACTTTGGGAGATCAACTGGGACTTGAAATAACTCTTAATATCCATTTATTTCTTCAGTTAATCACATATTACCTCTAAAATAACCTTCACTTAAGGCAGTCCAAATTGGCATAGTGAATGGAAAGTTATTACCAAGTGAGAAGGTGACAAATCTAATTAGGAGGCCTTTTAAGGTCTACATAATGGATTTAAGGACAAAAATACTCTTGATAGGCTTAATATCACCAATTTTATGGATTGTATTAAGTAATTTATGGGCATCTTGGATCTAAATGTGAGGATAAGTCTATATAACTAGTGATGGAGACTGTAGATGATGAGAACACTTGTCTAAAAGAAGATAAGTGATTACAGACACATCCAATGAATTTTGAAGATTTTTATTAACACCCCATAATATTTTAAATGTGTGATCTCTCCCTAGTTTAATTTTTAGTGCTCAATAGAGGCTGAATGATGAGGACAATTTCTAAGAAGGTAGCTCAAGGATCTTATACTAGGTTTGAGGAGTTTTCATGCCTTGGAAGGATATTTGTACAAAGAGATCTTTCATGGTATATTTTATAATCTAATAATATAAAAAATAAATTATTTTCGTGACTTTAAAATTGTCATTATGACCCTTTAGATCCACTTCACTTTCTCATTTCACACATTCTATAAGTACTAGCTATTTTTGGTTACTGTATTTTGGTCTAGGTCTGGTATGGTGAACCCATACTAGTTTAAATACTAATATTTTTCCTTTGAATAAATATTTGTATTAGTTTTGGTTCTATAATTCCTTTCTTAATTTTTTAAAGTAGTATCAAACTGAATGATAAGTGTTAATCGCCTAACCGTACATTCATCTTTCTCTCTCATAGCAAGTGCAAGTAGTTCATTCTCCAATAGGTCACATGGAGTGTATTCAATGTCCTTTCCTATTTCTAAGTGCGTAAAGTTATAATAGTGTCTAATATTATACCTATTTCCCATTTAATTTTGGGAATTATAACACATATCACCTGCATGCTTAAAATACTTATGTTAGAGTCCTATAAGAATTTAATGTCAGTCTTAGAAATATTTCATTGTGAAAATCAAGGTAGTGTAATGTATATAATTTTTTTATATCACCTACTTAGAGTATGAAATTTTAACTTTTTTTTATATCTCTTTTCACATAAACAATTAGTTAGTATAGGTAATAAGCACTTAAAGATCAATCTAGGGATTTAGCCTGTAAACCTAAAGGTCTACTTATATTATAGGTAACCCACATACCTAGAAGTATTCCAATGTTTTCCAAATATTAGAGTAGGCTTGAAAAACATCCCATAGGGTTCAATATTTTGTGAAAACATTTCAAAAGGAGAGAAAAATGGAATAATATAAATGCTACATACCATTTTTATGAAATTCTTTTTGAAAGGCAAATTTCTTAGTTTTGGGGGCTCTTGTCTCCTCTCTCCTCTCTCTCTCAATTATATATATGTAAGACAATGTTTGTAATTTTAATGGAGCCTTAACCTAAGTTATTTCAAGTACATCCTCATAAAACACTTGTATTTACCTATATTAAATGAATAAAATAGATTTCATGCCTCCTCAAATCTTGGTTTGGTGTATTTTCATGGTTTGTTGATAGATGATAGTGATAGTTCATGATTCCTCTTATATTGTCCTTTCCTCTTTACCTATTTAAAGGTTTTAAATCATCCTTATAGTTTTCATAGTGTGATATAATCATCTTGTATGTTTTTAAAGTGTGATATTTCCTTAGTGTCTTTGAGATACCTATTGATTAGTTGTTTTAGATCATCCATCAAGTTGAGCCTCTGTGTGAGACATTGATGTATGGAAAACTCTCATTTGAGAAGTACAATCATGTTTATGTTATTATTCATCCATTTAATGAATATTACACAAGTGGAGGTCATATTTTGGTGTATCACCCAATTTAGATAGGTTTTACTTTTATTTTACCTTCTTCCCTTTTCCCTTGAAAGATGGAAGTGTAGAGTAGGGATCCTAACTAATACATCAAGGGGAAATAGCCTTTAAAACCTAGATATTAAATCAAACTATTAGGCCACCCATTGCATAGTATTGTCTTCATGTTACTTTAGAATATGAAGGCATAAATATACCTTCACAATGGTGTAAGTCTAGTAGTCAATAGTTCACACATATGGGGGTGTGGGACCAAACAAAGATTCATGTTTCCACTTTTATAGATTACAAATAGTGTTGCTTCTTGTTGCATATTCTCAAAGACATAAATGGAGGATAATTATTTTTTAAGTTATTTTATGGTCCTATGTAATCCATTTAAACTTTATTTTCCTCTGAAGATTAGTTAGGCCACTAGATGATCAAGTGGGTCCTTCAATTATTATCTCTAATATGATTGTTGTGTATGTAATATGAAATTATTGAAAAAAATGAAAAGGTGTCTTAGTGGTGACTATGGGGAAGAATAAAGTCAAATTATAATGTGAATTTGCCTCATCTAATTTTAATTTACTATGATGTTTTTCTCATGTCTCCCACTTCCCTACATTTAGAACAACTCTCATTATCAACTTTAATGGACTAACCTTCCTTTCGGAACCTATAAGATTTAAGTAGACTAGTAAAATGAATGACTATTGGAATGTGGTTATTAAGGAAATTTAGGGATTTAATTGAGTCATAAGGACTATGTATAGACATGGAAGTGAGGTAAACAAGTCCAACAGAGATCAAACCATCATCTTTAGGACCTTGAGAGATAGGCCCTAACCTATCACCTATAGGCCTACTATGCAGACTAGTCACATGGAATGTTGACTATTAGATGAGGTATTAAGGAAATTAAAGAGCCTTAGAGATTCATAAATACAAATAAAAATACATGGATATGAAGATATCATGGTAGATAGGTTCAACACCATCTCAACTCTCCCCAAGAGAGTAACTCAACCAAGGATCATCATCTTAATGTCTACATTCCTAACTATATATGGAATAAAGTGAGGCATCAACCCTATTTAAGGATATTTCATGGTGAGGAGGATTATATTGATATGTGATAAACATGTTAGAGGTTTTCATGTTAATTAGTGTTATCAAATAGTGGAAAATCTCACCTCTCATTTTTTCACTCATAATCTAAAGGCCCAAAATTGCATCTATAGGTTTGACTATAAGCAAAAGACAAATTGAGAAAATGAACCTAAAATAGGTTGTATTAAAGTTCATAAAGTAAAAAATATTTAAAAAATCATATGAGGAATGACCAATGTTTAATAATGAGGATAATATTATCATTTGGATAAAGATACACTAGTTCACATAAGTCAAGGCTTGACTACTACCTACAGGCAAGGTAACAGAAAGTGTGACTATGTTAAAACCCATGTGGGATTAAGGGGTTAGAATTTAAATATAGGACATAATTTTTTTTATAATAAATACCTTATTATTCATTAGGATATTGTGTCCTTGAGACATCAAAATATCTTATTGACTAAACAAACTTGGTTGATCACCTACAACCAAGTAGGTAGGGTTATGAGAAAGAAAGGTTAAGTTATGAAACACTACATAAAAATGAGATATATTACTAATAAAATAGTTTATATGTTTTTCTATTTATTATCTTAGTGTTTTCATCCAAAATTTCCAGCCCTTTAGATGAACAAAAGATCCTAATGTCCCATTAGGCCTATTAGACCTAAAGACAGATATAAGCAGGCATGTACTTAAAAGTTGAAGGCATTCAAATGTTCTAGGGGTCCATGAGAATTGAAACCATATAATGAAGTTTCAAATTCATAGTAATGATTCATTATGGTATAAGTCTCAGACTGAATATATAATCCACTGGGCCAAAGCATTAGGTTTGGATAATTATAATTACCCTCAAACCCTAATTAAGAGTTTGGTAAGTATGCAGGAAACAATATGGAAGGAAAACATATTGAAAGGGGTGTTTATATATCAGATAAACATTATAAATAATTTAATAACTCCATACACATGGTGGAAGGGATATGAGACTAATAAGGTCTTTATAACACTATTGTCAAATACTCAGATTAGATAGTGGCCTATTAGGTAGACCTACATATTATGAGAAAGGGGTAGATATGGAGTTTATGAAGTTGGAGATAAGTGAAAATATGTGGGAATAAAATTAATAATATTTATATAATTATGTTTATTCCATTAAATCACCTACAGGTGCCTTAGAGTCATGAGACTCAATTTAGGCCTACAAGGCCTAAAGCCATTCTTAAGGCCTAGAGACCCCACCTTCACCTTGTGACATGTTAGACCCACAAAAGTATATTTAGTGAATTTAAGTAGTAAAAAAATATGTTATAGTTCCTATAGATAGTGTTTTAGGCATGGGAAATCAACAAAAGGTCAAATTTGCTAACTCAAGTTGTACTACCTCAAGCTATCACCTCGAGCCATCATTTAAAGTTCTCATATATTTCATATAATAATGAATCAAAAAAAATATTATAAGGAGTTTTAAAATTCTATGTACTCAAGATATATAAAAAAGATAGTGTTTTTTAGAGTTCCACCTCTATGAATCATCATTAAGACTACAACCATGTCTAGGAAGCTTATAGTGAGTTTAAATTCAACCATCTCCTACTTGTATCTCTTTGTACCAAATACATGGGACCTAAATATTTTCAAGAGATTTAGGGGTGGTCTATTTAATAAATATCCATGACCATAAGTTTGGGATTGGAGGTTTGATCTTTATGAACCATCATCAAGATGGTATACCTCCAAAACCTTACTTAAACCCTAAGACAAACTTGATGAAGGAAAAGTGGAGATTTTTTCACACAAACACCCTGGGTTGACTTGATAAACACATGAAACACCTATTACACTCAAAAAATATGACACCCATGGTACTTAATTGTATAAACAGGTGTATGAACCTATTTAAAATCACATTATATAGGGGTTTAATGATATTTACAAGCTAAAGAGTTATTTTCAAGGTTTCCAATCATTGGAAGGGGTGGTTTGCAACTTTTTAAACCTTATTATATCATAAATTACTCACACTCCTTGTAAACAATTCTACAAGTCTCCTCTAAATAGGTAGTTTAGGATGACTAATGAAAGGTGACCTAGTCACCTAGTCTATCAAGGTTATAGGTGTATACTAATTAAAAAGGCCTATGTCATGGTATGGGACATTGATTAAAATATAAAAACAATATATTCAGCTACTCTAAGGGTCCTATTTAGTTTCCATGTACACTCCATTAGCCAATAGTCAGATAACTAGGCCTAGTTACTTAATTGGCATACTTGGTCGACAAGAAGAGATGGAAAATGGCATAGAGGACTATTGGAGGAGTTAATACATGTCTATTACCAACATGTAACTATCATCATGAAGGTATTATAAATAAATAAGGGTCATTAAGAAGGAAAACATGGTTTCATAACTTATTCAACATGCATAAGGAATGGTGGGATACCTAATGACTCATGAAGGCCTAATTAAACCTCATTTATTCTTTATAACTACCATAGCAGAAGTGTTTGATCATTTTTGGCATGGTCATGCCTTAGATGAGTTCAACTAAGATTGAACCATCCTCCATCACTACACTTCAATACCCAAGTTTCCCATTGAAGACCATCAATGCATAGAAGAAGACATATGAGGACTATTATGGCTGCTATAAATACTACATTAGTGGAACATGGTCATTTATGACCTATTATATTTACCTCTATTCCATTTTTCCCTCTCTCTCTCTATTCTGATTATTTTATATATGGAGTGATTTAAGATAATATAAAATACACCAGGGGATTTATCCTCATAATATATAGGTTTAGCCTAGTCATAGGTAACCCACAACCTTGGGATATTCCTATGCTACCCCAACATTGGAGGTAGGCATGAACAACCTCTTCCAAGGGTGTAGGTTGGAGTGATAACACTACTATAATTTCCCTTCATAAAAGTAAATAAAGTACAAAGATTGAAGTCATCCCTCATGAATAGGACACCATAATGAAGGAACAACACCTAAAACAAGTCATCCCATGTGATTTTTCAAGGGATGATACTCCTTGGTATGTCAAACCATTTGGTAAAATCCAATTGAGGGGTATTTATGATGGGTATTTTGTGGAGAAAGAGCATGATCAAATTTTATTCAGTAATTATTCATATTTGGGCAACAATGCCAATAATGCATTTGAGGATGAAAACCTTCATTTGTAATTAGACTAAATGATGAAAACCCTTAAATTATATTATGGTAATTCAATTAAAGAGTTTCACTTGTGATTAAATTTGATTATTTGATAATTCTTATTCATAATATTTGTCTAAGATAGAAATCAAGAATTCAATATTTGAAATTAGAAATATGTTATATTTGATTTTATTTTATAAGTTCATAAAAAATGGTGAAAATATCAATGATATAGTTTAAAATAAATATGATTAAGTAAAAAAATAAAATTTAAGTATTTTAATCCCATTAGGGATATTATAGTGGTATTAGATCTATTTTCTTGCCACTTGTAAACCATGAGGTCACTACACAAGAATATTGTGGCTAGTTTTGATCAATACAAAACTCTTTTAGTAGAGATTGAAAATAAATATTTTTTTCAAAATTTATGGAGTTGAGTAAGTCATGAAATGGAATAGGGAAATATGTGTAAGTGTGGTTAGGTAAAATGGAAAAGTCAATATCCAAATCTCAAAACCCTGATGAGGAGCAAAAGAAACTCCACATGCAGTTGAAGGTAAGGATCCTTGGGTAGTGAAATATGTTTCATTAACTTATAGTGATTACATATGTCAATAATATATTTATGAATTCAAGGTAGAAAGGAATTCACTTATTGGATACAAAGAGTTTAAGGTGAATGAAGTTTTGCCAAATATTACACTATCCTTCAAACTTCTAAAAGGTGAACACTTTGATGATAGCCCAAACATAGGACATATAGGTTATTTGATTCAAGTTCATATCTATTTTGGCATGTGGGATCTAGGTGATATTTTGAGACTAAAGAAGATCATATCAATACATCTGGATGACAATGTAGATGGTAAAAAAGTAGAGGGTAAAGACAATTCTCTCTTAGGGATGCAAATATTTCCAAAACCATCTAATTGAAGCAAGAATGTACTAGATTTTGTTGTAGCACCTTTAATAGATAGAAGGTAGAATAAAAATAAGAGAATAAGGTTGTGAAGGTTGTCATGTACTGATAAGGATGGTGTAACTTCAATGAAACTCCTCTTTCCTATAACTATGGAAGAAATAGGTGCAAACATTAGAAAATATTGTTGTCAAAGATATCAACTTTTCTTAAAATTATATTAATGTGGTATTTTTGAGTTAGCATCAATAAATGGACATGTTAAGGACATGGAACAACTACATAATAACATTGTAAGAGGCATGGTAGGACTTGGATTGATAATAATCTTTAAAAATTTACACCATTTCTCTATCAAATATTGGAAGGTAATAAGGAGGCTTCTTTTAGTGGGATCTCTTCTCATAAGAGTGCATGGATATATTTGATTCAATTCTGAAATAGAGCCATCACTTGAGGGTTTGGAATTTAGTTCTTCCTACTTTAATTTTCCACAAATTGAATTGGATTAATTTGAGAGATATTTTATTCTAGCAACAATCATTGCATGTGAACATTATCTCTTATGGACCATCAAAGAATCAATTTACATTCATGAAATATCTTTGTAGTAGGTCTCTTATCAAGTGATGGAAACTAGAAGAAGGCTTAATTCTTTAGGGATTAAAAATTATCACATCCCAAATAGGCCTTATTTTTATTTAAAATGTAAAAGTGGGTTTTGAAGGGACCCTACTCATACAAAAAAGAGATTGACAAGGTCTTAAACCAAATAGTCAAGAGTGTTTGTAAAGCAATGAATGAGGAAAAAGAAAGAACTAAAAAGAGCCTATACTCAACCCAAACATATCCAAAATGTAGCACAAAAACAACATAGAAAATGAAATAAAAAATGTAATATAGTTAGTGAGAATTATTCCACTCTTTAAACTCCCTGACTCATCCTTTAGTAATGTATTTGAATTTAGTATCCCATGAGCCAGTTAGGTTTTGATTATTCTCCTTGATGTAGATACCTTTCTCCTTGATGAAAATACCTTTGAGATTTTTATTTGGTATAACTAATTCCTTGTTATCTTGATTGGAGCTAATCATCATAAAAATACCCTTCATGCCTTAAATAACATTGTTGTTGGTTTTCCTATAGTAAGTCACCAGCATATTGAGATTGTTTTTGAGATCTTGATTCTCCCTTTTGAGCCTATTTACTTTTTAAGTAAGGTTTTAAATTTGGGTTGGCATTTCCATTTACTTTTCCTTAGTAGAGAACAAACCATCATTCACTTGAATCTTTCTAACATTTTTTTTGAGATGAGTATGATCCTTCATGAACTAGTGAAGGAATGTTTTGTGCAGGTTAACCTCATCATCAATTTGATATAGTTTTTCTTGGGTTTTTAATTAATTCATGATAGAATCAATCTCCTATTGGGGGTTACTACTAGAAGGTTTAATTCCCCTATTATTGTGCTTTGCATTAGAATCCACTACTTCTTTCTTGTTATTGGGCTCAATATTATCATTCTAAATATTAGCATTGTTATCCTTGTTCTTCATCATTTCCTCACCCTTTTGATTAGTGTTATTCTCCTTATTTTCCATATTCTAAGAATCATCCTTACATGCCCTATTGGCCTTATGGATTTTTTTAGGTTGCTCAACCACCTCTTTTTGAGTTTTTTAAAATTGTTTTAGAGGGTTATTTTAGAAATATGACTAGGTGAATGTTGAGCAAGGATAATAACCTCGGTGGGATGTGGTAGAGCTTGGTTTAGGGCATAAAGAAAATTATAGATAAGGAATATGACAACTTGATGCAAAGGATCCTTTTTGGATCCCTCTTTGACCTCTAAAATTGAGTTCTCTAAGGAATGTAGAATATAGAAAGGTATGTTGATTGTAATTTTATGGTGAAGGTAGTTTAAGAAGGGGAAATGGGATTAGTGAACTACAGGGTATCTACCATCAAGTGTGATGTATCTCATCACCTACTTTGTGAATTCATTATAGGGGACTAGAAGTAGTTCTCTCTTGAAACCCCCTAAAAGGTGACCAATTTTTCCTCTCCAATGAGGAACTGCTCCTTCTCTTACTTGAAGTCTTTTCTCAATTTAATGTATTTCATATCTTCAATGGTGTGAGATTAGCCTTTCATTAATTTCAACTAAAACATTGTTAATCACCATAACTCTATTATTCCAACTTTCCAAAAACTATCTTGAGAGATGGTTATCCACACTACATATATGGTCAATGAACATAGTGATGCCTCTAGTTTATGAAATCTTCCATAGCTTTAATTTATTTTTGATTTTATTTACCAGCATAGGTTCATTTCTTTTTAGTGCTCTGCCCATCTTGGAATTTTTATTGTGGAGAATGTTAAGCCTAAAAGTGAAATCAACTACCTTCCCCTTATTGCACTAGTAGTAATAACTATGATTATCACTTGGATTGCCTTTTGTGTTATGTGGATTGATGGTATAATGATGACCCATTACATCACTGTTATCATCATTGCTTCCTTGATTGGACTTATGCATCATGACATTTATATCCATATGAACTAATGAGCCTAGTTTATGCTTTTTCTTTGTGGATGAGATCATTAATTTGTTTGTGTAATTCCTCCATGTTGTTCTAAGTCCTTAAATGATTAGCCATGAATCCTATATTGGCAAAGGCATCTACTAGCTCATTTCCTTCCCTATATGTATGCTAGAAATTGATGTTTTGAAACCTTCATCGAAGCTAGAAAATTTCCTCAATGATTTTTGAAATGGTCTAACTTACTATGCTCTTTTTATTGATGCAATTTATGATGTTTAGTAAATTTCCCTCAATAATTAAATTTTGAAGGCCAAGATCTAAAGCCATTTAAACACCCTAAAGGGTAAATAATGATTTTGAAAAGTGATTGGCTTATAGTTCCATACTTTCTTCAAATGCTAAAATGAAACTTCCATGTTCATTATGGATCACACCTCCTCCCCCTAAGGGACCTAGATTCCATTTGGAGGCTCCATCAAAATTCAATTTAACCTATCCTGGTGAAGGAACATTCCATTTGAAAATTTTCCTTAAAATAATTTTGGGGTCAATTAAGGGCTTGTTAGCCAAAGATATTTACCATTCTTTAGTGATTATTTCTTCATTTGGTAAAAGAGATTGTTTTTTTGTCATTTGATAGTTTTGAAGTTTTTAGAGATCAAAGAAATGATCTTATTGGACACTCTAAGAAAATGGATTTTCATATTTTTGAATATTCTATTGTTACACTCCTTCTATGTTCCCCATAGAATATGGAGAAAGGCTAAGTTCTAAAGGTATTTAAGTTCCTGGTTGATGAAGGGTTCTTTCCAAGCATGCCAAGCCTCAAAGAGAGAGTTTATATTAACCCACTATACATGAAACTTATGCAGAACCATGCTCCAAACATTGAAAGCAAATGTACATTTAATGAAGATATGTTGAGTAGATTCAAATCCATTTTCACATAGTACACATGTGTTAGTGATCTATAGATCTCTTTTTCTAAGATTGTCCACGGTAATAATTTTATTCTTCAAATAAAGCCATAAAAAGATTTTTGCTTTGGGCATGAGATTATTGTCCCATGATTTAGCCAAGGGGCTAATTTCCTCTCTTAGAGATAGGATTCTCAACTATATAGATTTAACATGATAGTTTATATCCTTCAAATCATTCTATACCAGCTCATCTTCCTTATGCAAATTTGTTATATGTATGCTTTTAAGGAGACTATTGATGTTTGCAACCAAGGTAGCCATGTGGTCATCAACATTATCAATATTTATGTTTTTACATCTCCTTTTTACATTGATGATATGAATATAATCATCTACCCTTTCTCCATAAATGAGTTTGATGGGGACACCTATTTGATACCAAGGTTCCATATTTTCCAAAGGATAGTTTTACAACTAAGGATCCTTCTAGATAAGCCTTGTTGGGAAGGTGCTATTGAAAAGATCAAAGATGACTTCCTCAGGTGTTTCAAAGGTTGTTTTTTCTAGGAAGACTCAAATTGAAACTAAAACTAAGATCAATTGCTTAGGCTTGCTGGCTTTTCTGAAGAAGAAGAAGAAGGATCACATTTTTTTTATTTTTTTATTCAAATATATGATTTGACCACTTCTATGGGAAACATGCCATAACAACTCTTACATAGGGATAAATTTCTTGTTTTGACTAATGTCATAGTTGGAACAAATTATGAAAGGAATACTATTATAGAGAATGCACAAAAAGAATTTGTTTACTATAATAGACCTATTGTCACAAAATATTACACCTTAGAAGAAGTTGTTTAATATTCTTATAGATTTGGGCAACATGGGAACATTTCCAGGTATGTAGTTGCACCTATATTAGAAATGAGCTTCTAGATTTAAGGGCTATCTCCCTAAATGTATCTTGAAATGCTCTTATCTATACCAACTAATTACTTATGGGGAAAGAGTTAGAGAATGCATGAATTAAACCTACTCTAAAGGAGGTAATGTATCAAATGTTCAAAGATACACTCTCAATATTGAACTCATTAACACACTAATAGACTATGAATAGAACTAATGCAATGTCTACAATGGTTTCCAATTAATAGTGTTTTACCTATAGACTGATTTGATGGACTTAGGCTAGAGGAAAATGAGGTTAAGGCTTGATTTAAATCACTTATATTAAACTATCCACTCTACACCTAAGACATCAACCTTAAGACATGCTAGATGACCTACAAGAAAAGTTTATTAGCACTAGGTTGAACTTAGACCTGTAAAGGGAAGATGATGACCACTTTTGTATATCAAACAAATACAAACTGCTCAAAAAAATTAGTAAATAATTTCAAAATGCTATATTCATTACTCCAAGAGGTACATAATACAATTTTTGGTAGAGTCTAGTCATACCAACCTAAGGGATGCTTAAAAATATCTCAAAGGATATATTTATAGAATGAAGGGATGTTAAGGAGAGAGATGTCAGTGCCTAAAGAGGAATCAATGAGCTCAACTCCATTTTAACCATAGTTACAACTACCTCTACAAATTATGCTCATTTAGACCTTTTGATGGATCCAAATCACTATAGCCTATTATACAACTAAATTATTCTCTCATTGATGATCCCTGATAGTTGCAATGGTGGGATCAAGTTGTTTTGAGCTAGGTTCTAGTGTTAATGAAATTTTGACCATTATATCAATCTATTAGAGTTTTTCCCTAGCACTAATTGCTCTTCATTGGTTCATCTTGGCATGCAAGAGTGGAGAAAAGGGTCCTTTTCATGTAGTTGGTCTTAAAGATGAAACTGTTGGGGTATACATGTATGACTTCATGGCATCCTTTGAAATACTAGCTCTTCTTTAAAATGGATCATGTTTGAACTCATCCCCATGTTTATAGGTCCACTATTGATAGAAAATCAATCTTAGACTATTGGTTTTCCTATAGCTATCACATTAATGTAGACCTATAGACTATATATCCCCTCTCTTGATTATAATAGTTCTAAATAGACCCATTTTGTCTCTGTAAGAACTAAGGATTCACCATATGCATGGATCCTCTTTAAAAAAAGGTAAACATAGTCACATAAATAACCACACATGATATAAAATGTTGATCTAGAGGTCCATATTTAGCTTTAATGGCATCCTTTTATGTTCTTAATCACCTTAGTTATATCAGTGTGCCCCTTTAATAACATTCAATCAAGATCCAATGGTGATGGGATGACCTTGAAAAAATTTCTTGCCTTTGTAATATATGATCCTTTGGCTTGACTTTATCCATCAAAAAATAACTTGAACTAATCAAAATGCTCCTAGTTATCTTTACTCCCAATGGCCTCACATATCCTTGCTACCATATCTTGACTCTTTGACCTTAATCACTCCATTGATCTTGATTTACATGATTAAATGTGCTCCATCAATCTCTTACCATATTAAACATGCTTATTCCACTTGTCAATCATGCATTGATCTTAGGATCATGTTGTCAGTCTGTTACTTTATACACTTGCATCACATTATGTCATCTCAAGATTCTTGACATTTTGACTCATCTCATACCATTGGATCAAGATGTATAAGTGAATTTTATCCATAGATCTCATTAGACCCACTTCCCTATCAGTTAATCTCACACTATTAGATCAATGTTATGATTAGATAATGATCATTGATCTACATGCATTTGAAAACAAATGGATATTTATCATGGTCTAAATTTGACATTTGCATGAACATCATTTGACGTCCATGAGACTATTATTGACATCCACATGATCATCAAATTTAAGGACCTAATGGTTTTTTCCATAGCTTAAAGTTGAATTCTACATGAATGTATCCCATTTTTTGAACAACTTTGAAGGCTTGGATCTATAAGTGAAAAGGTCATGGAGGCACCAAATTTGTAAGAGATGTTTTTGATGTTAAAAGGATTATGCCCACTTGATCAACTAACTTTGGGAGCTTTTAAGTAAGTTTACAAAGCATTCAAGTGAGCTAACATATGTGTTTTGCATGAATTCCACGTACCTATCACTAATCATTTGAATCTAAATGGATATTTGTTGAGGCTAGAATTTGACACTTGCATGACTATCTTCATCTTTGTGACTGACTTTGAGACTCCATAAATTGAGCTAGAAAGCTCATGCAGAAATGAAACTTGTAGATCATGTTCTTGGTATGAAGAAATATATGGTAATGCATCCTTTTATCTTAAAAAGATTTTTGAGGTGAATTTATTAAATTTGTAAACAAGCTAACCAGTGTGTTTTCTTGTAACATGCAGGATGACCTAGTCCATTAAAATTGGCAAGCTAAATGTTAAAGGCTTAGATATTGAGATAGAAGACTCATCGAGATATGAAAATTGTAGAGAATTATCTTGGCACTAAGGACATTGATCACACATGGTTTGATATTCATGATAGCATTATTGAGATCATATATAAAATGCACAAACACACTATCTAGTTTGGCTCTTCATAACATTTTGATGATGGTTTGGTCCTCAAACTTTCCCAAGTCATTTTGATTCAATTTTTCAATATCCTCATGAGCTCCCAATATTTTTTTAATCTATTCTATGTCTATATGAGCTTATGAACATTGTTAGATCCTATGTATATCAATTTTGAAGGCTTGGATATACATTTTCCTTAAAACATTCAATTCTAGATTTTACATCAGGCACAAGATTTATGCCAAGACATTTTCTCTAAAATAATTAGTCTTTAGGACTTTTATGCATACAAAATTTTTATAACAAATTGATCTTTGAGGAAATTTTCATGAGATAATTTTCCTAAAAAAATCTTTACCTAGCCTTTTCACAAAACATTTTCCTAAAATAATTTAAGTCATTAGGCTTTTTGGTATGAACAAAATGTCTACAAGAAAATTAGGTCTTAGAGAATTTTTTTTTGGATAAAATGTCCAAAATAATTCCCCGCACCTAGCCAAAAAGGCCTAAAATAATTTATCCAATAAAATTATGCCTGTGTAAACTAAGCTTTTTGGACTTGTTCTTGCAACTACTCAGACACCATGAAAACTTTCCACTTACATATAATACTCTAGAGTGACCCCTAAGACACCAAATGACACAAGGACAAATCTAGACTATGACCAAAGCTATAATGGCATATGAAAATGACATCAAATGAGCTATAACATACCCTATGACATTATAAAAATCCCTTATACAAGATTCTAACTATAGGGGGTTGACCCATTTTGAGTTGACATAAAAATGGTTAACATCTTTGGCAATTTCTCGAGGGTGGCATATGACAAGTTTCCTAATCCTATCCATTGGGCTATGGATTCATAATTATATAGGTTTGACATATAAACTACCTCTTAATAAAACACAATAATGATAAAAAAATAAGAATAAGACATAAAATAGAAGCACACATGTGCTTATGAGAACTTATTTGAACACAAGACAAAAAGAAAGGAAACATACACCTAATCTACTATTTACAAAATTGACCTTCAATTCTCAATAATAGGGTTTCAAGTGTATCGCATTCACAAGTATAGGTAGCTCTCCTCCATTCATCCTTCGTAATTGAAATTAATTGCTTGATTGCAGTTGATGATGACATATGACCTGCTCTATAGGGTATAAAATTTGGTACTTTTCCCTAGTTTTGCTCTATCATCATCATATTTCAATACTATGCCACCTTATTAAAATGAGATTAGAGTTACCTTGTTAAAATACCTTTTTTTTAAAATATTTTGTGATGTGCCATAGCTTGATGAGCTTTATCTCTAGTCTCTTGCAGCTCCATTAATTATGTTAGTATCACCTCCATTAAGGTATTCTCAAGTAACTCTAGTTGATGTGCTAACTCTAAGCTAGGCAACTTTTGAGAGAAAAATAACCTAGCTTCCCTTATATAGACAATAATAAAAGGAGAATTCCCTATTGAACTCTCAGGAGTTATCCTATCAGCCCATAAGGCTATCTTCAATTTGATGTGCCAAGCTCTTTGGTTATTATCCAAGGTTCTATTGATGATTCTGATCAGATTCTTGTTAGTGGATTAGGACACCCCATTACCTTGAGGGTAATAGTTAGATGAAGTGCTCAAGAATATGTCATTTATTTTTTTCCAATCAATTATCTTAGCACCTATAAAATCAAGAGCATTATCTAAAATAATATTAGAAGGAATATCAAACCTTGTTATAATTCTCTCATAGAAATATAAGATAGCATTATCATTATCTTTCTTCAATGCTAATTCCTCAACCCATATTTTAAAATAATCAATTTTTGTGAGTGTCCATTTATGACTAGTACTTGATGGGGGATTTATCATGACAATGAAATCAAGACCCCATTCCATGAAAGGTTGATCTACATAGATAAGATTCAAATGAAGAGATGCAAGCTTCTAATTTACTACAAATAAAGCATGTTGTCCATGTCTTCTCACCCAAGCATGAAAATCCTGGAAGAGGCTAGGCCAATAATAGCTAGCCCTCATGATCTTGGTAACTATGGTTCTTAGAGATAAATGGCCTCTTGTTGTCCCATCATGAAACTTCTTGAACAACACTCTAAACCAAAATTTATATTTCCTAATAATATTTTAATACATTTATTATGTAAGGAAAATAATAAGCCTATAATAGCCTCTATTCTTTCCTAATCAATAGTCAAACCATCCTTGGAAATAATATGTCTTAAGAGATTACCTTCATGAATAATAAAAATGCACTTCTTTGAATTAAGAGATACTCCATATTTACTAAATATTTCAAAACCTTGTCTCAAGTGTTGCATGTGTTTGTTATCATGTTTATAAAAAACTATTATATCATCTACATAAACCAATAGCATCTAATTGATCAAACCTTTGATGGCCATGTCCATTGCTCTTTAAAATTTGGTACCAACATTGGACAAACCAAAAGGCATCTTCATATAAGCAAAATTACCCCATTTAATAGTGAAGGTTGTCTTAAAATGATCATATTCACTAACTAAAATTTGATTATATCCTAAATATCCATCTTGAAGAGAAAAATGTTGACAACCTGAAACCATTTGCAAAATCTGCTCCATTGAGGGTAGAGGATAGTGATCTTTGAGGGACACTCTATTAATATCTATAAAATAAACATAAGATTAATTACCCATCTTGAATGATAAATGGGAAATATTATCTTATATTCAAGGAGTTTGGTAAGCTCTAACCTCATGAGTTACTCAACCTTGGGGTTGATGGTCTTTGCTTCTAACTAACTTATTTAACTTCAAGTTTCAAATCAATGATATGTGTGATAGGATAGGATAAAATACTTTGAGGTACTTATATTACTAAGAAAAGATATCATGAAACTTTATAAACAACTTAGTGAATGTTTTCTTCTCTAATGTAAAACATACCTTGCCTAGTTTGAGGAGTTTATCCTTGAAGATCAAGACTCTTTCAAAATTCTCCTCTTTTATAGACATACTCACTTTCTCATTATTTTTATAATTAAAATTCAATATAATTTATAATTTCAACAAACCCTTATGTATCTTATAGGTTCTTATTTGCATAATTTGATCACCCAATAAGTCTTGGAGCCTCCATTGATTCCTTGAAAAAAACTCAGCCTCATTTTTCAAGAAGCATGTAATGTGTTTATCACTATCAAACACTTGAAAATACACTTCATTAATATGTATATAAGGTCTGATAATCACCTTAATATGATAAAATTTTCCCTCCTCTTTTATGGTAGTTGGAGTATCAAATTGAGCTCCTATGGTAACTAGTCTATTAGGATGACTATTTTACTCCCTTGGGAATGATTGTATGTTAAATGCATTTAAGTCTTCAAGTAAATACCATACATGTGATTTTATGAATTAAAAAATGTCTCTTGGTATCAATCAAATTCCTCACTTGATGCACGATGAATTCATGATCTCCATAGACTTGCAATTTTTTTATTCCTTTTCTCCTTGCCCATTGAAGGCCATGAATTAATTCTTCATACTCAGCCACATTACAAGTAAAACTAAAATTAAACTTGTATGAAGCATAATACTATCGTTTATATTGGGATACCAACATAACACCATCACCTACACCAACTTTACTTCTTGAGCCATCAAAAACATCATCCATAACTCATCATCTTCACCCCCTTAGCAAGTATAGGTGTTGTTACTCCTTCTTCATGTATAAAATACACTCTTAAATCATTTTCCTCCACAAAATTATATGGATCATGCTCATAAGTATTACTAACATATTCATCAAGAAAAAAATATAAAATACCCTCAATATTTGAATAAGTGTCACCATCTACAATAGATTCCTTCTCTTCATGGGACACACAATTCAAATTGGAACTTGTCTCAATGTAAGGCTCAATATGAAACCTTACAAGGGGTTATGTCCTAATTGTCACCTTATCCCCATAACTTGTTTTAAAGGCCAAGAAATAATAGTCAACTAAGAGGTATCCACATGTGTTGGATATGAAGTGCCTTGATAGGCTAATTACAAAGTGGGTTGGGAGATCAACCATAACTATGTCTTACAAGATAGAAAAAATAGGACAATCATGTAAGAAAACCTTAAATATTTTTATTATCCCTACTATCTTGATAGGTGTACCATATAATTAAAGTACCCATTTATTATATCTATCATATTTTATGCCCATCTTATCAGCTACAACATTAGGCATGATAGAAGTAAATGCTCCAATATTGACTATACAACGATGTACCAACTTGTCACCTATAACGAGGGTGAGGTAAAATGGTGGAGGATTATTAGCCTTAGTGGATGGTATAATGATGTTACTAGGATAAATTTCAATAAAAACATGGACATGACTTTGATTTGAGGGTGAGACATTAACAAGGATAGTAGATAACTGCTCTTGTAGGAGCTCTTTTTAACCAGGCATATGAAGAACATCCCAAAGAGAAATAGATGTTTTAGTGTTATTTAAAGAATATAAAATGTTTAAATAATCCATATCTACTTTATCTTGGGATCTTTTAGGTAGACAATTACTTGGAACTTGAGTAATAGGATCATACCTTACCATATTTTGACTTGATGGAGATGTAATTTTTTTTGAAACTATCACACTTCCTAGAGCCTTCCTCTTGGCCTTTGTATTGTCTATGATAAAGGATCCTTGATTTAGCATAAAAGTGTCTTCAACTAAAAAATTGGTGAAGATCTCTCCTCAAGGTTTTTGATCCTCATTAACTTGCATCATCACCTCATCCTCATTTGATAAGAGGGGAGTAACTACTCCTTGAGCTACCAGAGCTTTCTATCTATTCTAATTGGCATCTATGAATTGATATGTCTACAAATATTCTCCACACACCAAAATTATATGAATTGGTACTATCTCCCTTGTGTTTTTGGTAGACTTAGGACTATATACATTGGTATGATTATTGGGATTATGTTGCCATTATCTTCTTCCTCTTCCATATTATTTACCATACTATTATTGATAGGGGTAAGACTTTTGGTAGGCACCTTATTTCATATTATCTTGTCTATTTAGAGACTCTAGGGCTAGGAGCTTTACTTTCCAATCAAAATTATTTTTTGACCTACCTAGGATCAACCTTAGTTATATTATTAGCATTAGCAACTTATGCTAAATCTAGAGTATTAGCATAAGTATGAGACAATGGAGGCATAAACACCTTAGGAGGAAATATTCCAACTTAGATGAGACTATTTTTATCTTTGATATCAAGATCATATGTTTCAATAAGAGTGACTCCTCTAAAATATTGAATCATGAAAACAATATTAGTCCCAATGGATTTCAAGTAAGGAACATGAAGCTAGCAAGTGGTCTCATGGGAGGAGGAAATCTATGATAAGTCTTATGAAACCTTTCATTGAATTCATGTATTGTTTCTTTGGGTCCCCTTTTTATCACATTGAGTTGATTGATGAGAGAGGCATGGTCACTTTCATTTACAAATATAGAAGTCAACAACACTCCAAACCCATCCCATGTTGTGATGCATCCACCTTCTAGAGTCCTATACCAATCAAGAGCCTTCCCCTTAAGGGACATGATAAGGAGTCTAATGACAATGTTTTCTTGAACAATGTTATGGAAACTAAAAAAGTTAAAAACATCTCTAATGTTCTCATTAGGTTTGATATGACTCTCACCATTGAATGTGAGTATACCTTTCAAGGCATTGGGAGGAATGACATCATATACTTGAAATTGAATTAGATTTTTCATATTGAAGGCAGGGAAAGGATGAGGTCTAGTTATGTATTTTTATTTAAGATCTTAAAATTATTCAACCTCTTCACTCTCTTCCTCTCTATCAAAATCTACTTATTATTTAAAGGGTAGATTAGGCTGTGGATACTAAACTTCAAGATGAATTTCAAGATGATGGGTGGGTTAATGGAATTGAATGTTCTACTAGAGGATGACTTAGTAAGGACCATAAATTATGAAGGCAAGTTTATAACAAAATAATGGCCTTGATTTAGATTTAACATGAAGGAGTCACTAAAATTTAAGTAGCACACCAATTTATAGTTGATGTTGTCAAGACTAGCATTCGCCTTGATAAGTTGTCTTGAAGATAATAGGTCCCACTGGGCATGCCAAAACTATTGTCATAAAATATTTAACTATAAAAGAAGTTTTTCAATCTTATTACATATTTAGGAAACATGGAAACATTTTTAGGTATGTGGGTGTACCTATATTGGAAATGAGTCTCTAGATTTAAGGGCTCTCTTCTTGAATGTATCTTGAAATTCTCTTATCTATACCAATTGAATACTTATGGGGAAAAGAGTTAGAGAATGCATGAATTTAACCTACTCTAAAGGATGTTATGCACTAAATTTTAAATATCCACTCTTAATATTGAATTCATTAGCACACTAATAGACAATAAATAGAACTAATACAATGTCTACAATGGTTTCCAAGAAATAATGTTTTACCTAGAGGATAATTTAATAGACTTAAGCTGAAAGGAAATAAGTTTAAGTATTGATTTAAATAATATAAATATTACCAAATATCAACTTAAACATTGATATATTGAGAAAATAAATGCAAATGAATAATATTAAATCAATGGATAGCATACCACAAATGAGATAAGAGATTTGATAAGTGGAAAAAACTATCAAATGGTGAAAAAACCCCACAATATATTATAAGATTTTAAAAAATGAACTCCAAGTATAATATCATGAAAAATCTACAAGAGGGAGTGAATGGATTTAGATGAAAAAACATCACAAGGATACAAGAGCTAGACTAAAATAACGAGAGAGTTATGAGAGAGAAGTATGGAAGGAATGAGGAGAGGAATTCTCTTTTATAAATATAGAGGAGGAAAATGGGAGTTAAATAGAACCCCATTATGACCTTAAAAGCTCCCTTTGTGTGTGCCACTTGTGACCTATTCCCTTAGAGTCAAGGGAAGTGTGTGATAAGTGGGGGATGGAGAGTTACATGCAAGTAACTCTAAAACTAATAAGTGGATTAGAGAGGTGAGTTCCACTTGACACCTCATTAAGGTAGGAATAAAATGAATTGATAAATATAATAAATTCACACATAACTAAGACTTATGATAAGCTTATAAACCTAGAAAGGACCCAAATTAAGGTTAATTCTCTAACACTTTGCATTAAACTTAATTTGGGGTTATAAAAATGAAAAAAAAAGTTTTAAAAATAAGGGAGTTAAAATTATATATTACTCCCCCTTAATATAAACTTCCTTAAAAAAGAATCACAAAACTTTAGAGAGAAGAAAGAAGAGAAGGTGTTGCCAAAAAGTCACAAGGAAGAAAGTGTGATCACCAAAAATTTCTAAAAATCCTCTTCAAACAAGGTGGTCAATCAACCATGGAATAAAGACCAACCGAAATGAGTAATGATTCATACAACCCTATAAAATAATAAATTTAACATGAATATTTCAAGTTAAGTAACCATCATGCCAAAATACAATCTACATATATAATGTAATAAAAGTAGATGTACAAAAAATACAAATGGAATGAAGAAAATTTCTATTATAAAGTGTGTAAACCTGCTTGAAAAGAAGTTAGTCAACATATTCAAAGCATATTACCTTTGTAATAAAAATTAAAGAATGCTTAAAAGATATTGAGTTAATCAAAACAAAGACAAAAAAGATGTGTCACTTGTAAAAGATATTCTACGTTAAGCATTAGAAGAATTATCATAAGAAAACATATCAAAGTCTCTAGAATATTCATCATTTTTAGGAATCCAAATATTTTTACCCTTAGAGGTAGGAGATTTATTCATTTTTTAACAACACAAAGTATCATGTGCGGATTTATCATAAGATTTGCATTAATGCAATTTCCAACATTTAGATATTCAATGCCTATATTTTCCACAATGTGCACAAGGTTTATTATTTCTAACCCAAGCATGAGCATTAAAAGTAGTATAATAAAAATAAGTTGCATTATTAGTCATTCTATGAGGAGGACAATAAGATTCTTATTTTGCATTAGAAGCATTTTAATCAGTAGAATCAACTTAATCAAGACCTCAAGAATTTGCATTAGAAGTAGGAAAAAGAGGTTTGAGAATACTATCTTGACACTTACCAATATCACCATTTGAATAACTCATATTTTACATGATTTTTAATATAAGATTGGTAAAATAATTGTTTATATAATTTTTAAGTGTATGATAACTAATAGACTCATTATCATGTGCAAAAGACATCAATTTCTCATTTAGAGTGTCAATAGAAGATTGCATATTATCCATGTTATTTTAAAAATCATTTTAAAGTGCATTTATATAATGATGTAAAGAAGTAATAGTATCATTTTGAATTGTAATTTGTTCTTTAAGATCAACTATGTCTTCATCTCAAAGAGTTTTCATAGTATTTGGAAAAATAAATAAAATGGCATCTAGAGGGAGAGTAGAGACAATGGTGATTACCAAAGAAAAGGTAAAAACTAATGAAATTAACTCAAATATAATAATAAAGGAAATAATAATGGTTTCAAAGCTAAGAAAAGATGCTAAGCAAAGAGCCAATCAAGGACCAAAAAAGAGGAATACACTAAAAAAAAGTAGTCTACACCAAAAAAATGGCACAAAGAAAGGTTTAAGAGCTGAAAATATATAATGGTGCAAGGAGAGAAGGAACATGAACCAAGACAAAAACACTAATTGAAGGCTTTAGAAAGAAGATAAGCCACTCAAAACTAGAAGGGAAGAATGCAAATAATGTAAAAAAGAGAATCTTAGTCATGGCTTGAGAAAGGTGAATAAGAGTAAAGGATGCATAGAGAACCAAAAGATAGAGAATTAAAAACAATGAACTATAATCAAAGATATAGACAAAATAACAAACACCACAACAAAATAGGGTGAAGCAAGACATTATTTGGTAAGTAAAAACCCAAGCAATAAAGAAATCTTGAAGAAAACCCCAAGGGAATGTGTATAGGATAGAAATAAATGCACTAAAAAATGTGTGATAGATAAACCACAAAAAATATGGGTAAATCAAAAATAACTACCCCTACTAGAATTTAACACTCCAAGAGAGTAAAAAAATATTTTACAGTGAATAAGCAGAAGTAAAACATGCAAATAAATTAAAGTCAGAGACTAAAATAAACTAGAAATAATATTGGAATACTTGAAATGAATTTTACAATTATAAATCTCAATGAATTTAAACTGAGGAAAAGGAAAGTGTTGAGAAAAGAAGCACACCTATATTTGATTTTTCTTAAATAATTTAAAAAACATATTTTTCCAAAAAAACATAGTCATGATTTTGAGTATTTCTCTCAAACCATGATCTAAGTTTTCTTAAAATTTTGAAAGTGTAAACCTAACTATAAAATGAAGAAACCCATTAAGTTTTAGAGCATAATAGTTTTTAAATAAAAATATATAGTCACTTAAATGTGATTGATTTGTAAAAAAAACATGGTTTAATCAATACCCAAAAAAACTGCAACATAAAGTTAGAAGGCTAAAAAGTATGAAATTTATCCATGAGAGGGCTAAAAACACTCATGAATCAATGTTAAAATACCAATGGCTCTGATACCATAATATAAATATTGTCAAATATTGACTTAAACATTGAAATAAATAAGTAAATGAATGCAAATGAATAATATTACCTTAATGGAGAGCAAACCACAAATGAGATAAGAGATTTGATAAGTGGGGAAAATCATCGAATGCTGAAAAAGCCCCACAATATATTAAAATCTTTTAAATAATGAAATCCAAGTACAATATCATGAAAAAGCTACAAGATGGAGAGAATGGATTTAGACCAAAGATCATCACAAGGGTTCAAGAGGAAGACTAGACCAACAAGAGAATTGTGAGAGAGAAGTATGGAAGAAATGAAGAGAGGAATGCTCTTTTTTAGAGCTAGAGGAGGAAAATGAGAGTTACATAGAACCCCATTATGACCTTAAAAGTTCATTTGGTGTGTTCTACTTGTGACCTATACCCTTAGAGTGGAGGGAAGTGTGTGTCAAGTGTGGGAGGGAGAGTTACATGAAAGTAACTCTAAATCCAACAAGTGGATTATAGAGGTTAGAGATACTTGACACCTCATACATGTAGGAATAAAATCCATTTATAAATATAATAAATTCACACATAAATAATATTTAGGATAATCTTATAAATGTAGGAAGGACCCAAATTAATATTAATTCTCTAATGTGAAAAAACTTATAGTCAATTATCCACTCTACACCTGAGAAATCAACCTTAAGACATGCTCGATGACCTATAAGAAAAGTTTATTAGCACTTAGGTTTAACTTGGACTTGTAAAGGGAAGATGATATCCACTTTTTCATATCAAATAAATATAAAACACTAATTGTAGATTAGTAAACAACTAAAAAAATCTCTATTCATTACTCGAAGAGGTGCAAAATACAATTTTTGATAGAGTATAGTCATACCAGCCTAAGGGAAGCTTAAAAATAAATCAAAGGACATATTTATATAAATAAAGGCTTTTAGAGAGAGATATTAGTGTTGAAAGATAAATTAATAAGGTCAAATCCATTTGAAATGAAGTTATAACTACCTCTAGAAATCATGCTCATTTAGACCTTTTGATTGATCCAGGTCACTTCAACCCATTGAATGGTTACATTATTCCCTCGTTGATGATTCCTAATGGTTTCAAAGGTAGGATCAAGTTGTTCTAAGCTAGGTTTCAGTGTTAGTGAAGTTACAACCATTAGATCAATTTGTTAGAGTTTTGTCTTGGTGATAACTATTCTTCATTGGTTCATCTTAGCATGCAAGAATGAAGAGTAAGGTCCTTATCATGCAATTGGTCCTAGAGATGAAATCATTGGGATCTACATGTATGCCTTCATGGTATCCTTTGAAATGATATCTCTTGCTTAAACTAGATCATGTTTGAATTCATCCCCATGTTCATAGGTCTACTATAGATAAAAAACTAATCTCAGACTATTGGTTTTCCTATAATTATCACATTGATGTATACCTATAGACTATATATCCTTTATTTTGATTATAATAGGTCTAAATAGACCCACTTTATCTATATAGTAATTGAATATTCACCATATGCATGGATCCTATTTAAAAAAGGTAAACACATTTGTAAAAATAACCATACATGATACAAAATGTCAAACTAGAGGTCCATATTTAGCTTTAATGGCATCCCTTTATGTTCTTGATCACCTTAGTTGCATCAATGTTCCCATTTAATGGAAATCATCTAAGCTCTAATGGTGACAAGATGACTTTGAAACACTTGCTTGCCTTTGTTGAAAATGGTCTTTTGGCTTGACTTTTTTCATCAAAAAGTAACTCAAACTAATTAAAATGATCTTAGTTATCTTTACTCCCATTGGCCTCACAAATCCTTACTATTAGATCCTAACTCTTTGACCTTGCTTACTCCATTAATCTTGATTTTCATGATTAAACATGATCCATCAATATCCTACCATCTTAAATGTGTTTATGCCACTTTTCAATCATGTATTGATCTTAGGATCCTATTGTTAATTTGTTTCTTTACATGTTTACACCACATGGTGGCCTCTCAACCTTCTTGACTTTTAACTCATGTTATACCATCAGATCAAGATGTATGAGTGAATGTTAGTCATAGATCTCATTGGGCCCACTTCCCTATCAGTCAAGATCATATAATTATATCATTGGTATGATTAAACACTGATCATTGGTCTAATTGAATTTGAAAAAAATGGTTATTTACCATGGTCTAAATTTGATGTCAAGATGATCATAATTTGACATCCATGAGACCATCATTGACATCCATACGACCATCAAATTTAAGACCCTAATGGTTTTTTTCCATAGTTTAAATTTGACATATGCATGAATGTCTCCGATTTTTTACCAAATTTGAAGGCTTGGATGTGGAAGTGAAAAGGTCATGGAGGCACCAAATTTGTACAAGATGTTATTAATGCTAAAAGGATTGTGCCCACTTGATCTGTTGGCTCTAGGATATTTTGAAGTATGTTTACAAAGTGTTCGAGTGAGATAACTTATGTGTTTTGAATGACATCCATGTGCATATCACTAATCATTTGAATCTAAATGACTATTTTCTAAGGCTTGAATTTGATACTTGCATGAATATATTGCTCTATGTGACTAACTTTGAGACTCCATAACTTGAGATATAAATCTTGTGTAGACATGAAACTTGTAGAGCATGTTCTTAACATGAATAAATATATGGTGTTGAATCCTTTTGGCTTATGAGGGTTTCTAAGGTGCATTTACTAAATGCACAAATAAGTTGACTAGTGTGTTTTCATGTGACATGTAGGATGGCTTAGCCACTTAGACTTAACAAGCTACACTTTGAAGGCTTAGATCTTGATATAGAAGACTCATCAAGATATGAAACTTATAAAGAATGTTCTTAGTGATAATAACATTGATTTCACATGGTCTGATGGTTATGTGAGGCTTCTTGAGTTCATTTATAAAATTCATAAACATGTCCTATCTAGTTCTTTATGACATCTTGATGATGGTCTAGTCCTCAAACTTGCCCAAGTCATTATGATTCAATATTTAAATATCCTCATGAGTTCCCAAGATTTTTTCAATCTATTCCATGTTTTTATGAGCTTATGAACACTATGAGATCCTACTTGGATTAATTTTTAAGGCTTAGACATACATTTTCCATGAAACATTCAATTCTAGCTTTTGCATTAGGCATAATATTGTGGGATTTATGCCAAGACATTTTATTTGAAAGAATTAGTATTTGGGACTTTTGTGTAAAAAAAATGTCTAAAAGAAATTGATCTTTGGGGAAATAGTCATAAGAAAATTTTCCCAAAATAATTTGTACTTAGCCTTTTCATAGAACATTTTTCTCAAAATAATTTAGGTTATCAAGATTTTTAATGTAGACAAAATTTTTGAAACAAAATTTAGTCTTTGATAAATTTTTTTAGATAAAATGTCTACACTAATTCCTTACAATTAGCCAAAAATAGACTAAAATAATTTCTCTGAGAGAATTATGTCTTGTAATTTTGAAATATTTCCTAAGTGTAAACAAGGCTTTTATGGACTTGTTCTTACAACTGCATTAGACATCGTGAAAACTTACCACTTGCATATATGACTCTAGAGTGACCCCTAAGAAACCAAATGACACAAGGACAAATCTAGACTATGACCAAAGCTAGAATGTCATATGAAAATGACATAAAATGAGCTAGAACATCCCCCATGACATTAAAAAAAGCCTCTATACAAGATTTTGACTATAGGGGGTTGACCCATTTTGGCCTAAGGTAAAAATGGTCAATATCCCCTCTTAAATCTTAGAAGATCATTATATTTTTGAAATTATGAAAGAGGTTAAGAAACCAAATCATAAAATAATTATTGATCTATTAGAAAATTGAACTATTAAGGATGCCACCTAGGAAGGAATGACAATTTTAGAGCATCCCAATATATAATTTCTTAAGGATAGTAAATTTTAGAAAGGGAGGACTATAACCTCCCATTTTAAAAATAAATAAAGTAAAAATGATGAATTCATCCATCATGAATGGGGTATCACAATGAAGGAACAGCACCCAAAATAAGTTAGCCCATGTGAGGTTTCAATGGATGCCACTCCTTTAAAAGTCAAAACATTTGGGAAAATCCAATTAAGGGGTATTTATGATAAGCAGTTTGTGGATAAAGAGCATGATTAGATTTTATTCAATAAATATTCATATTTGGGAAGCAATGCTAATAATTCATTTGAGGATGAAAAAACCTCATTTATATTAGACTCAGGGATGAAGACCTTTTAAGTCTATTATTGTATATTCATTTAGGAGTTACACTTGTGATTCAATTTGATTATTTGACTATTCTTATTTGGAATATTTGTCTAATATAAAAATCAAGAATTTAGTATTTAAAACCATAAATTTGCTATATTTGGTTTATTTTTATAAGTTCATAAAAAAATAATGAAAATATCAATGATATAATTTACAATAAATAGGATTAAGTAAAAATCCAAATTAAATATTTTTATCTCATTAGGGATATTACACCTCCTGGTCTCTCAAGGTGTTAAAGTTGTCAAAGCCCTAGGAGAGCCTAACTAACAAGATTGTGCAACATGGCACTTTTATAAAAAAATAACAAAAAAGGCCCAAGAGTGCCTTGATTATCCCAAAAAATTACTATGGTTAGAACCAAGAACCAATCACAATAGTGTCATGTGTCCCAAAATACATAGGTTACTAACTCTACTACATAGAGGGATGACATACCAACAACACTTAGTTGGCATAGATCATAGATAAAATATCAAATGAATAAATGACATGTGACCTAATTAAGGGGTATAAAGGATTAGATAAGGACTAAGGGAGGCATGTACCTTCTATTGTTCATGCATTAACTAATTTAGGTAAATGCACCCTAATTGGAAAATTTTCAAGCATCCAATCATCATCACAAAATTTAAATTGGGACCCCATTTTAAGTTCTTTGAATTAGTGATAAATTGTAAAATGACTAGGTGGATTATGCCACCAACATAAATTTTAACTCGTGTAAAGTTGGCCAACAAATCCCATTATGAAAGATATCTCTACATATCTCTATAATTTTTCATATCAATTTAAATTACCATTACCACTCCTAATTGCTAAGATTTATTTTCCATAGTTTATTTTTGTGCTTTGAGTGTTTTTATTTATCTAGAGATCATTGATAAGAGATCCACAACTCATATAAAATGAAAATATCATATTTTATCCCCAAGCTTGAGCCTAAGTACTAGGATACCACCTTTTCACCAATGCTGGTGTCATTTGAGCACTACAATAGTGTGTTCAAAAAAATTGAAGACTTGTAGGTGTGCACCTCAAAGGATGATGAAGATGAGACTAAGAACCTCAATGATCTTTTATCACTAGATAGGTCAAAATTACATAGGTGCATGTACAATATTGAATTATTCCCTTGTATAGACTTCTTCATTAACTAGTTTTTTTACTTCCAAGAACATTCTATGAGAGATGTATGACCTATTCTACTTTTCCAATTTGGTGAACTTAATCATAGATATATTAGGGGATACTTTTAAGTGGTGATATAACCTCTTGTATTATATCAGCGTAAATGAATCTATCATACTATATGCATGGGCCAATACCCATGAGATATATGAGTTCCTTGAGGTCTAAACCATCAACTAGGTATGATTGATCAACAAATAAGATACTGACACTTACCTTATCCACCTCTTATAGAGGAGGGCTCATGTTGGGATACTCCTTATAAACCAAAAATTTGGGGCTAGTGACACCATGCATGTAAACATATTATTTGTGCCCTTATTTATCATAATTATCAAAGGAGAGGAGGTAATGGACCTAAGAAGTGTATTCCACTTTAATATTCTTAAGTCTCTTTCAAGACCTTGATCTAGAGGGAACTTATACATGATATCCTACATCATGAACATAGTCTACACCACTCTCTCATTTAGTATTATAACATTTCTCAACTTCAGTCCATATGATATCTATGGTTCATATCATATTCTATTAATTACATGATCACCACTACCAAAATCACATTTGAGATACTTGTGAACACTTTTATCTTGTGGTTTATTAAACCATCAATGATAATCCCATGCCATAACTTTCTAATGGTATAATAAGGATGCATTTTAACATTTGGACCCATTGGTATTAAAGATATCACACCAACATTTAGGTATAAGGTATCGAACATGCCTCACTATTCTTGCCTTATCATGTTCTAAATCATCTTTCTGAGCAAGGAATTACTCATCAACTAGTCAAAGGCATCATGGAGTTCTCAGCTGATCATTGATAGAAAACATACCTATAATTCCTAATTATGATCCACCACCATGAGTATAATAATATGTCCTCACTAAGGAACATGAATACCAATAAAAATTATTACACCTTGAAAAAGGTTGAGCATAGATAGTGGGAACCTCACAGGGTCATTTATGCCCTTGTGGTGAAACGTATGACCTATCTCAACATCACTTACCATAATGAGCACCATGAAGAATAAGCTTAACCTTAAATTAGTTGATGAAAATTAAGTATTATTGAAACTTGAGTCCAATAATAAAAGAAATGAAAATAAGGCCAATTTGGGTTATGCATCAAGGAAAGACTAGTGTGACATCTACAACTACATCCACCACAACCACCCTCTAGACTAGATACATCTTAACTAGGATGAGATGTCAAAGAAACCATGCCCAAAATAAAAAGGAATATCATATAAGGGCTCCCAACACCTTTTCCTACTCAAGCTCTACCTCCCTCATCTTTGCCCTTGACTCCTCTACCTTTATGTCCATAATATTCTCAATTATATGCATTACAATTATGCATCAATAGCAATCCAAAAATAATCCATAATTAGGATCAATAGTAAGGACTAATTTAGATCACTTCTCTTATTGGTGTCATCCATATAAAACCCATAGAGGCACCCCCAAGTTTCCTTCCCACTAGGAATGTCTGAGTATGACCTCCTTCAATTCCCACCTCACCCACTCTCTATTTCACTTAGGTCCTCTAAACCATAGGGTTCCCTGCACCCCCTCTATGGTCTCTAGGTCCCTCAGTTTCATGGCCCTCATCCACTCTAATATTGAGCTTAGTTTAGTGTTATATAATTTAAAGGAGTATTCATAACCTACTGGTCCTTAGTTTTATGATAACAACATATGTCATGTCTTCCTAGTGAGTTCCCCCATCGATCACCCCTCCAACATGGATAACTCATGGTATCCCCACCATGAAACTTTATATGTTAACCTCAATGGTGAGTGCACTCATGTGCATAATTATAATGATTCCCAATTTTAACACCCCTACAACCACTACTTTAGTTCCCTAGTCTTCTCTAGAACTGATCACCACTTAGGCCCATTCTACTATTGTAGTTTAGCTATCCTGAGATCAATGCCCAAATTTTTGAAAATGGTAAGATTTATGGTACCCACTAAATAGGATCCAATTTTTACCTTGGTTGATTCTACTATAGCCTCAAGTCATATAGATTTGGGTAAGAGGCCTAAGAAGAAACCAAAGGTAACACCTTTATAGTAATTTGTTCAAATTATAATTTCTGACTCTCAGCCCTCTATTTAGCATACTCATCTCAAGGCTCCCCACTCCTCCATTTACACTATCCTAGGGACCCAACTATTTAGATTAAACCCATTGATTTCCTCATTTTTACTAAACACACCTCTTACGGGTTCTATTAGTCCCCAAATCCACATAACCCATGACCAATGGTGAGCCCAATTATTCCCTTAAGATTCCTCATTCATGATCCCTCCTTTTACTCCCCTACCTACTCCACCTCCACTCATTTTATCCATCCTTATGTCACCTTCATATCTCCCTCCTCCTCCCAGACCTATGCCTTCCATGTTAGTTACTTCCACCCATCATATTCTACCTTCCAACACCTTAGGGACATTAATGGGATTAATCTAGGTCATGTCCATCAAGTCATTAGGATAAATATGAATAGAGATGGTATATTATAGAGATATGGATGTTCATTGGAAATTAGAAAAAAAAATTAGGAGCATGAAGAGAGTACTTACACAGACCTTCACTTAGGAGGAAAACCCTATAATCTATAGAATTAAGAAGGATCTCTTCTCCCTCACAAAAATTAGGATGCCTAGTTGAGAAGAGAAAGTGGTTGAGAACCCAATATATATGATTTAAGATATGAATGATCTCATGGAGAAATTAATGGAAGATATGCATGAGAAAAAATGGGTACTCATAGCAAAGGTGAAGAACACTTTCCCAATAGAATTGATCGATAAAATTAAGGACCTTGTGAAAATATTCACAAATCTTAAACAAGTAATAAGATCCCTCACCATGAGCAAAGAGAAAATATAACATGAAAATGAGTATTTGGAAATGGTTGTTTTCTTTCAAAAAAATATGCAAAATGATCATTATGGTCCTTTACAATGGCACATTCTTAGAGTTAAAGATCATGCCCCTTGAAAAATTGACCTTATATCAAACTTATGCTAAGAACATGAGAGTCTTTATTAAGGAGTGACTTTCCTTAGCTTAGATAGTCATAGATCCTATGGAAAAGGTAAGGAGTGGATGCTAACCTATTTTAAAGAGTTAAATGTCACTATTTTATTCCATATAGATGGCCCCTTCAAGGATATTAGAGAATTTGAGGTCCACCTATATCAATTTGAATAGTTCATGAGAATAAAGGTGGAAAAAGCCAATAACACTAGGGCTAAGGCAATTTTAGAGATATCAACCTAATACATAATAAGCATTAGCCAATTTTTTGAGGTAAATAGCTTCTTCGAGTCCCGACTCAAATTGCACCAATAGTTGTTGGCCTAAGCTAAGGTGATATTTCAAGAGCCTCCCATGAATCTTTCCAAGATAAACTGAGAATTCTACCTAGTCATATCCATGTTAGTATTTGAGGAGGCACATATCAATTATTTAGGGAGTGGTCCCCCTTAGACTTCCTCCTAATTTATTTTTGGTGGGACCTAAGGATTATATTCTAGTTATTTTGGGATATGAGATATTTTTGAATAAAATTCATTTGTAACCATTTCAGGCCATTATGGCCCAAGATGGGAATTCATGGTGCTTAGATATGGGCCCCATATCTCCTATATAAGTAGTCATGTTTTATTTTTAAAAGGTCAACATTCTATATGTAACTAAAACTCTATTGAAATGAAAACAAGTTTTTTTACTTTTATCAATAGTGTTTTGCTTTGTATGGATGTTGTCTAGTAATTCTTGTGTTTGATGAATGTATGTGAACACCAAAAATTCAATAATGTGCCATGTTTCCTATGATTAATGTAGTGATTATAACATGCTTGTATATTCTAATTTTTTATTAACTTTCTTAGTTTTCTTATAAACACTTGTTATTATATGTGATTGATGCTTCAACATAAATTTGAGGGTCTTATGTGTAATTTACTATAGGCTCTTCTTATGTGTTTATATTTGGTGGAGAGTTCATATATTAATCATTCTCACTATCTCCTCAAACTCCTTCCCTATGGAATGATAATTTTAAGCTCCCCATGAAACTTGGTGCACAGTGGTATAATTTTTGATGGGCACATGCTCATTCTTGAGTCTTTCACATTTTTTGTGAACCAAGAATCCCTTTTCTTCCTTACCTTGCTCCCTCTCCAATTAATGTTTATTTTGAAACCAAACATTTTTTTCCCCTTTATTTAAAAATTAGTGAAGTGAATCCCACTAGTATTTAGGGTTAAAACTAGTTGAACCAAGTGTGAGTTATAGCTTTTATGTCAAATCAAGTATTGGACCCCTAGTTTTACTAAGACAAGGGATTTATTTCAAGTACTATATATCATGGATCCCAATACCTATAGCCCATGTCCTGGGTTTCACTTGAAGCAATAATAAAATTATAGAATTAAAGTCCTTTATTGTCTCAAAGTCCTTCTTGAGCACTTAATCACAAAGTGTTTCTTGGGGCAGGATTTTGGACCAGACAATAGTCTTGTTTTAAAAATACACCAATGTTACAAAGGGTAGAGTGTATCTAAGTAGGAAGACTCCAAATTTTAGAGATGTGGGAAGAGGATTTGTTGTTGTAAATGTTAACATGGCAATAGATGGAAAAGTATAATTTCATTTATTAGTTTATGAATTTGAAACATGAGTTTAGGAACATGTTGAGAATAAAGGATACTACATTACCTAGGAAGTCTAAGAGAAAATTGTCAAACCATATAAACTCATCATTTTCACCTTCATAGTGATCACATTTGTAGTGGATCAAAGGAATTGAGTGTTATAAATGTGAGATATTATATAAATGACACTTAAATCACCATAAATATTAATACCTTGAACTAATTGAACAAGTAATGAATATTAACTTAGTGAAAATATTGAATATCATAAATTAATATGTGATATCATCTTGGCTAGGATGTGGGTTTCTTGAAATTTATAATGTAAATCACAAATATCTTATAGTTGTATCATTTTTTAACACATTATATGGAATATTAACATTTATTTCATTGAATTATTTGATATAAATTTGGAATTATGTCAAGACCTTAATATTGTAGCTACATTGTTTATTAAAAATGAGTGAAATATTAAAAATTATTTCAAAAAAATATATTTAAATAATAATTGTTGAACTAGGACTATATTAAGATTAATTTTTAATTATGTACTAAAAATATTTTTCAAATTGTAACTATGATTAATCAAATTAATTTCAATGAAGATGCACTAGTAGTATTGCTAAACCATAATTTTGGGCTTTTACATTTGTTGATGAAAATGACATTTAAGCATAAAATATAGTTCTAAGATGATGTAAAATAAGAGGGATATGAAGTATTGATACATAAGTCAATTATATCAAGTTTAGTTTTAATAAGTGATTTTGGACTATTTTTGAAGTTAAACCCTCCTAATGTAAGCTTTATTTTGATGTGGAATCATTATAACTAGAATAAATGTAAGTAAGAGATGAATTCAAACAATAAAAATGCATTTGAGGTGAAAGGTTTAAATGCATGTGGACATGATAGTCTCTTGATGTCTCAAGCTCACAAAGTCCCATGACATTTAAATTAATTTATTCAAAGTTCTAAGATCCACTAAAACTTAATTATCTTTTATATAACATTTCTTAACATTTGAGGCTTCCCTATAGGGAATAAATAAATATACCCTAGTTAAAATATTAATAAAATCACATGCATTACTTTTAATAAGCATAAAAATTTATAAGAGAACACATGGAAATAACCACTAGGCCATAGAGTCATAAAGTCATGGAGGTCTCTTTTATGCTCAAGGTGGCCTCAACAAAATATATATATCCATTAATATTTTAAATCCACTTTATCTCTCCATATGTCTTATTTTTTGGGGAACACAATAATCAACATACCATGATCATATCTTAAAACCCAATAAATAACAAAGAATAATTTTTAAAAAAAACTTGTGATAGTAAAGTGAATATAAGTGGATCATGGAGTCACAGACTCTCTTGGATCACATATTTACTTTAAATTACAATGGGCATTCATGGGAATGTTAATTTATGGAATTCGCCTTATACCATGATTGGTCACTTAACCATGAAGATATGTAATTTTACATGAAAATAAGTGTGAAAATTTATAATTTGTCACCATAAAGTGATTAATTATTTGACAAGGGAAAATTAAATGTGAGATATTGTTTTACAAGGGTAAAATTGGGAATTTTTTTTCTTGTAAAAAACATTGTCCAATACCTGTATGTCATGGTGTAAATGTGTTTTGCATTGGATAAGTAAACCAATATTATTTAATATTAATTGATATGATGTGATTGGTTAATATGAGGTAAATGTTTGACATATATTAGATAGTAGTATGTAGATTAGTAGGTGTTACTTTAACAACTATGGGGCATTATGTGATCATGATAAATTAGGATATAATTTTAAATTTCTTATTTTTTCTCTCTATTTGGAATCTAATACTAGAAACATTAGAATTTAGTATCATACTACTTAAAACTAATAATAAAAATATTGGAATCCGATATCACACTAGTTAAAATACAATAATATCAATGTATATATTCATTATCACACTAGTTAAAAAATAATAATAAAAATATATAAATCTAGTTTCATCAATTATAAAACTAGAAATGGTGATACTATAATTCCATATTCTTAGACATATGCCCATATTTAATGAAATGATGGTTATAAATGTGAGTCCATGCAAAGCAGACTAATATGTTATATATATACAGATCCAATAATATAAAATAACCATAAACTATAAGGAAATAATATCAACCATGTTAATACAATACAAACGATATGAGACATACTCACAATTATGTTATCTAGGTTGTTACAACATAGCAAATAAAAAAATGAAAGAGACTATATTTGTGTGGATAATACCATATGATTAAAATTAGATATAAAGGTAATATGAAAGGAGACTTAGAGGAGATCAAGATATTATTAATAAATTTATGATATAATAGTGTGCAAATGTATATTTTAAATTACATGATTTTATCCCACTCCATTCTCTTAGCATCATTTAAGGTGTGCACTCAGAGGGATTGATGCATCAACCAACCATTTAAAAATAAATAATGATTAATGTGTTAAACCAAAAAATATTAGGTGTCTACATATGCCTCACCTAAATCTCATCACAATAGTGTAATGTAGGATAGTGGTTTGGGATAGATACATACTAACACAAAATATCACAACTGGAAAAAAATTATGAAGGAAAAATAAAATAAAATGTAAGCAAATAAATATAAATACATAATTTTATTTACCTTGATAATTTTAGATGCGATGCTTCATGTGTTGTAAATGATATAAGGTGCCAATAGAGAATAACAAAGGGAAGACTTGAAAAATCCATACTTTTTCAAAAAAACATATTAGGACTTAAAATTATCTACCTCATCAAGATACTAACACTTATTTTGGTTCATGAAAAGGACATATGGAGACAAAGATATAGATAAAATATGAAAATATAGAAGTAAAAAATATAAATTTTTGAATTTTGAAAATTTTAATATAAATGGGTAGAAATAATTTCATTTATCTATTTTTATTTTTGGAAAACTAGAGCTTTATTTATCCAAATTTAGATCTATGAGAAACAATGGCTTGAAGACAATGGGCTAAACACATAGGATGTCAATTAGGTGAAATAAATGGAGCCATGAATGTAGGTGGTGTAATTAATGTTTTTTTGGTTATTTTTTAAGTATATAGACTATATTTAAGAAATATAGGTACCATGATAGATCCATGTATAAAAAATTCCACTAAAAAGCATGAATATCTAGGATAAAATGTGGTAGGTGATAATTGATACAATGCCAATTTTAGGGCCAAGGGAATTTATTAGGAATGAAATGATAAATCTAAAATGTTGGGAAATTATATTAGCCAATGTAATTAGGTAATGTAAAATTTAATCCCATTGTAATACTATATTATATGGTTGATTCATTTATGTGATAAAAGGTGTTGTAAGACTAATATTATATATGGTGGCTAACACACTTTTAAAGTTAGGATGTGATGAACTATCCAATACCATAGAGGTGGGAGATATAGTAAATATGTAAGGAAGGCATGGATAATACAATATAAAGTTATCCAATGTAATTATGGAAAAAATTTAACAGTTGGTATCATATGGTATAGATGATGTAGTCATAAATGTGATAAACATGGTAGTGGTTAATGTAGTATGAAATTACCAAGGGATCATAAAATATAAGTATGGTAGGTACATTATAAATGTTAATGACTGAATCATACAATAGAATTATATGTGGTTAATGTAGTAGAGGAATAATAAAATGGTTGGTATAGTAGAAAAGTGTAAGAAATTTTGATTTTAATTAGGGGTTTATTTGATTTCATTTTTTTGATCAAAATATAACTGGGTGTTGTTTTTGATATTTTTTACACGTGATAAAAACTATGAATATATATCTCTATAAGTTGGCTACTATATTTATTGGAGATACTTTTTAATATTGACAAAGATAGATTAGATAGCTTAAACTTTGGTGGGGTCATGGAGATGTGCAGATTCCCACTACACACCAAGATTATATCTATGTTTGTAAGATATTAAGATATGTTTAAAAACTAGGTGATGGATGGGGATACCAAGGATTTGGCCATGATGAGTATGTATATGACATATTGGGATTGTTTATTATGGGTACTTATATGACATGTGATACATTTCTATTAGTGTCAAGCATAAAGAATTGACTCAACGAGTGACCAAGTAAGATAAGTATGATGAACATCATCTAATTATTTATTATATGTGTGTTAATCATTTTATATATCGGTAAGGATGTCATTAGACTTATGGCCATACATATATTCTATCATAATTTGGACAAGATTATGACCTTGTACATTATTTGTTTGTTTTTGTATACTTTAAATCAATGCACATAATATGATATGGGAGTTGATGTATTGGTGTAGTTCATCCATAATTTTTATATCATGTTGATATGGAGTATATAGACTAAGGAACTAGTTATACTATTTTACTATTGGATATATGAGTTCTTCCCTAAGTACATGCTTTGATTATTTTCAAAATAGGTTTTAGACCTCTTACCTCATGTGAGGAGGTGGGAACATGATTATGTAGTCTAGTTAATCCCTCTATATCTATATTCAGATAACATAGATAAAGATTACATCATATGGGTTACATAATTAGGTATAATAGACACATTGGTATCATTAAAATATATAATAACAACAGATATAAGAAGTCATATCTTGAGGTATTACACTTGGTGGTCCAAACCTCACTCTTGAAACTGAATACTAGGGTGGTTTGGGCTAGTTCACCTAGAAAATCCTCTTATTTCATACCCATTAAATATAAAATTGAAGATATCCACATTGGGCGGAGGACAATGTGTATAGAATAAATTAATCTAATTGAGACCTCTTTGTTCCCCAATTGTGGGGCACAATGATAGTAACAACACATGGTGAGGGGAGGGAATAAGGTAGTGGATGCTCAAGATTTTTTTATGGTAGAAAGGGAGGTTTAATGACATGAAAAAATTCATAGAGGGATGGACACCACCATCAAGAAGGAAGGTCCTAGTGGTTAGGATGGAGAGGTGGGTCATTGCTCAATTTAGCCTCTATTGAGACAACATACCTAGCTTTGGATGGGTAGATGGAAAGACCATTTTTTAGTAGCATCACGTGATAGGTAATAATAAAACATGCATTATGGTTTTTATATCACTTTAATTTTATATACTTAGATATATACATGATAGGTACTAGTGATAATTTTTCTTCTAGTTTATATATATGTACACACACACACACATGCACACACACATCAATATATGATGTAAAACTTGGCTTTTATTTTTTAAATATAAAAATAAGATTATTGAGATTAAGGACCAAGGTGGTGACCATGAATCATAATATTTTGGATTATGTGCTACCAAAACATGATAAAAATTTGATGGTGGGCCCAACAATACTGTTAGTTGGACCACATGCTAGTTTTTTTAGGATAAATATTATTATTGTTGTATGAGAGATATAGTATTAAGAGTAGGTTATTTATCCATTAGAAGTCTTGATAGAATCAAATGAAGAAGGATGGTAGTAGGTAACTATAATACAAATGGCCCAAACTGAGGAATTCACTACCCATAAGGAAAATGTAGCTTGAGTGCACTAATTAGAGATAAGATATCTAGAGCATTGGGAGAGATCCTAGGAATATTATCCTAGACACATAATGTGTGTGTGTGTGTGTGTGTGTAGTGATAATTATAGGATCTTGAAGGATCATGATTCCCCACCACCCCCCCCCCCCCCCCCCATCACATAGGGGATTGAAGACAAACCATAGATGTATTAATTTATATGTCTTGCATCTTGATGTATAAAATGATGATGTTACACACACACACACACACACACACACACACACACACACACACACACACACACACACACACACACACACACACACACACACACACACACACACACACACATGTCATTTTTTATTTACATGTGATTGTACTTGTGTTTTTTTAATTTCTAGCACATACTATGGTTCTAATATCATGTTATGGGATAATGATATTATTATGTGATGTATGTTTTATTATTTTATAGAAAATATGATCAAATTCATGGTCATAAACAACAAAATCAAATTAATAAAAGTGATATATTAAGTAAGTAGATAGAAAAATTAAGTAACAAAATATGAAAATAATGATGAATCAATGAATGTAGAACATACTAAATGTGATTAAGATGAAAATATTAATAGAAAAAATTAGATACATAAAAAATTTTAATCTAAAATTTATAAATCACATCAAAATCTAAGATAAAACTAATATAAGAGGCAAATAATAACAATAAAAAGAGATATATTATGTGAGAAAATGTGAAATATTATCTAACAAAGATATGAGTTGAATGAGGGAATATGTCATCCAATGTAGGATAAGTAAATAAACTTGTATCAACGATAGGGGAAATTATAAAGTGTTCATAATTTATATCCAATATATGATAATAAAATACTCAAATAAAAAATGAACATCTATGAAAATGAGAAAAATCCTTAATGAGTGAAAATGTGACACTAATGCTTGTGCTAGAGTAAGATGTAAGAAAACACAAGCATCTAGAGACATAAAAATTATTATGGATATAGTATGTACATGAACTATGATGGGAGTTTGTGAAGAAGTCTTGGTTGTATTCCCTAAGGTATTATAATGCAACTCATAAACTAAAAATCTAAGAGGCACTATAAATGGAAGATAAGTGTCAAATATGAAGAAAATAGATATAAAATGAGTTTAAATAAAAAGGATGTGATCAAATAAAATTTATATCATTCAAGTGGATATCAATAAATATGCAATGAATATATAATCATTAAAGGTTACATAAGACACTCAAATTGAGTGGGCAAGGCTAATAACTATCGACATCAAGGACATGGAGAACCCCACCTAGAAATCATAAGATTGGAATAAAAAGTGCAGTATATAAATCATCCCATGAAGGATATAAGCATGAAAAATAAAATATCCTACCTTAAAAAAATATGTTCCCCAATCCTCAAAACTCATTATAGAGTTATTGGTCTATTATGAAGATTGGTTACTGGCATGAAAACATATGTGGCACTAGAATGTTTTATATATAAGTAATAATCTGATGAGACCTCTTACCTAAGCATACTATACTATTTTACCCAAATTTACATTTAATCCTTAATGAGGACAAATGTGGAGTTTTAAATTTGACTAGAATAGGATATGCACCAAATAATATCACATCTTATAGTGTGATATGACTTTTATGATATGATTTTCCTTTTAACATTGCCTTTTCTTACAATTTTTATTTTAAATATTTTTTATTTTTATATTTTCCTTCTCAATATGAATTTTTAAAATTAAAAAATGGGTGTTAAAGATGAATTATACAATATATCTAACCATATAACCCTAAAAATCTATATTAGGGAATCTAAGGTAAAAGGGGATAAATATAGCCTAGGGCACAAGTGTGATAATTTATCTTTATATTATCCAATTAAATGATAAACTTAGATATAACACATTTTGAATTTATTAAATTGAGATAGTATAAAAATAGAAAGTACAATTATGCTAGATATGGAAATGATAAAGAAACAATGTACTTACATGGTTTTGATATTAATACAATTTTAGATATGGAATAAGTAGGAAGTACACTGGAAGAGGATTCTAGAATAGTCCCTAAATTTTGGATTGAGTGCTTCTAGAATTGTGGACACTAGCATTACCCTAGAACATTAATATTGATGTTAATTTTTGAACTTGACATAGGTGACCCATATAAAATACCTATAGGAAAAGGATGTGACTATCTGGATGCTTATAGATTTGTCTTTGCCTTTTCTCTAGTGCATTAAAGTCTAGGTCATAGACTATTACTCTTCATGAAATGGAAAAACCTTAGTTCTTCATATTCATAGTGACCTTGGTAAAAAAATAAATTGCCTACATAACCAATACTATGAAGAAGGTGTTAAACTAATGTTATTCTCCCCTATGTTTTGGCTTGTGTGTGAATCATGCAATATGAGGAAAATAAGTAAAATAGCTACATGGCATGTAACTTGGTAAATATAGATCTTGGTCTAATCCAATAATTCAAATTTGTAGATTTTTATCCTTATGAATGATATGGAAATAAGAAAAAATAGTGAATATTTTCTCAATTGAATACTTGATAGAATTATTTTCATAAGTTGCCTTTCTCTATTTAGGTGTTTCCTAGGTGAGGAATGAATGAGGATTATTAAGTCACTTATATATATATATATATATATATATATATATAAAATGACTTTAGGGCATTAGATACCTGCATCAGGGTAGGATACTAGCATTGACATAGGGGTTTAGGACTGACACTTGTGTCTTAGCAATTAAAAATAGGTATAGGATTATAACTTGTAAGGGCACAATATAATCAAATTTTAAGCATTTTGGGAAAGATATAAAGTCTAGGTAATCAACATAAGACTAGTCAAACCAAGAGATAGGCCAAGGAGCACAAGATAGAGTAAATGCAAGACTTCTAAAAGTGGGAAAGGTCCATAACTAAGAGAAACATCCAAGGTCTAAGGTTTAAAAGTTTACAATATTGAGGTGCTATATAATCCATAAATATCATCTACATTTCCACCCCTTTAATTTAGTAAATAAATCATTGGTTTAAAGTAAATGTAATGTGTACTTGGATGTGTATAACACACATTATCTTTGTTTGAGTCCAAATTGAATGTTTTTATAGTGATTGACCTACAACCAAGATCATGTTATAGTATATAATCAATACATATAATCCAAAATTTAAAATATTAAAACATTGAGATTTAAAGAGAAAGGTTTATAAGTACACTTTTGTATCAATGCAACTTATTTGCTTATTTTTAAATTGATTTGAAAATATACAAATATATAAAGTACATATATAAAGATCAATAAATATATATTAGAAGGCACATGCTCCCAACCTTCGAGAAAAGGTGAGTTTCCACCTAGTAGTTCAGATTAACTCAGCTATGAAACCTAATCATACTTATAATCTAGTGATTATGAGTGAACCAAATCAGATCACACTATATATTTTATGAGGCTAGATGATGTAATCATTCACAACCCATAAAATTGGAAATATTGAGTGATTTAATAACCTCAATCATACCAAAAGTAAACCAATTACTAAAGTAGATTGGTTCAATATAGTCCATAATAGTCCATCCTGGTGGATGATGATAGTCCATAAAAGAGTTTTAAAATATAAAACTAATTTAGATTTTGTAATATTAGGCAAACATTTCATAGTATATGCACCTTAGATATGTATCATGTTTAACTATGTATAATAATGGCACCAATATATATAATTATGTCATAACTTTGAATATGAATCATATACCTATGTGCTTTGGCTTATTTGTAATTTTTGTACAAGTGTGGGTAGCACATTACCATAACATACCCCCACTATATATGGAGAAATATGAAACTAATATAATTTTCAATGTTGAGAACATGTTTCCAAAACATGCCCCCACTATAATCTGGAGATGTTTAATATTTAATAACTTTTGAGAACATGCTTCCAAAGCATGGCCTCATTAAATCTAAAAACTATGCCAATTATGGAAAATATGCCTCTATCACATGCCCCCACTGATATGCCCCCCTTTGAGGTGAGGTAAGATTATAAACTGATAGTTACTTCACCTCAAAAGGATAAAACAATTGTATGATATGTGAATAGCATATAAAAAGACATGTCTAGGTAAATGTATCATTGAAGCATATAGAATAATGTGATCACATGAAGGCTTAAGATGCATTATAAATATCATGGAAATATTTAGATATAATAATAAAATATCAATAATAAAATAGGCATGTGCACAAGATCACTCAAAATCAAATCAAAAGATAATGGTCCAAGGAGACCTCAAATAAGGGGCATGTTTAAAAGCCCCACAATTGAAGGGACATGACTTAGTCAAATGTACACAAAATCAAGAATAACATATTCAAATGCCCATACAATAAGTAATTACATATTCAAATATAAAAAAATCCACACATAGGCATATGGGATACAAATAAAGGAGAATATTTAAATGATTGAATAATTAAGATAATATCAAGGCAAGACACTCAAGGAAGTGCATAAAATAAAACACAAGCAACCAACATAAACATATCATAATATCCCATGGATCAAATATGTTATCAAAAAATGTCAAGTGCATAGCATATTAATTACTATGTATAAGTTATAATCATAGATAAAGGCATGTGTAAGTACATAAGATCTCAAACATGATAATGAAGAGACCATAGAAAGATATAACATGAAAATATCATGGTCAAATAAGGTGGATACCCTCAATGTCCTGGTGATGTGAGTGGAGGGAAGTACCAGCATATAAACATGCATAGATAATGTATCTATGTAGGCTTGTATCACACTAAAATAGAAGTGTGGAACACATTTATATGTATAATTAATTGATATGCCATCCATCAACATGAAACTAACACATAGATGGTAAGGAGCCAATAAAACATGTTTATGCTGATTTTTTTAGAGTTATGAATGTTTTCTAATTTTTTGGTATTTTAGAATATTTTAAAATGAAAAGACTACCCTATGATCCCATTTAATTGATGATAATCATCAAGGAGTGGTGAATGTATAACCCATCTTGAATGATATGTGCCATATGTGTTCATAATACAATCAGATAGTGTATCATGCTCTTTTGGTAAGTTTGTACTTGGTATATTTGGTTTAAATTTGTCTACATTTGGTTTCTCATATCTTGGTGATGGATTCAACTAATGGGTACTGGTTCTTATAGGTATGAATATATTAAGTGGCAAGTTATCAAGCAAATCAGAAAATGGTTTGTTGAATTTTTCATCTATGGATTGCTCACCATTTATATGAGTAGTGAGAGTATAAGTGTTTTGATATTAGGAATGGCTTGTAATTTCTCCCTTTTTAACAATATTTACAACTTTAGGTTTGTCAAGTGTTTCTTGATTTTTTACCTCTTTTGTTATAAATCCCAATTTTAATGTTTGACGTGCCCATTACTCTTTTTGTAATGGTACCTTTTCTATTTGTGCTTTATTCTTTGACTTGTTATCATTTATAGGTTCTTATTCTTTTACATTAGCTAAATGTTGATTTGAATTAGTATTGCCAATATATACCAAGCCTTGGCATTCATTATAGTCATATTTGTAAATATGATGAGTGATGCCTTAGGGATGCTTTATCCAGTCCTTAATCCCAATAACCAAATTTTCTAAAATATTTCTTTCCAAAACCATACTATTTGGAGAATTAAGTATAATTATTGAGAGTTAAATTTATATCTTTTTCTTGATCTGATTTTTCATTTTGAAGCTTTTTGTGACCCAAGTTTGATATTTTCAAAAAAAATTACTTTGATTTTTTTCAATACCCATATTTGTTGTTTTGGTTATTGTGGTTTAGGAGTGATACTCATAATCTGAGAGGGATTCTTAGTTGATGTATCAATTATATGATCACTGCTATCTTTGTGACATTATATTTGTTTCTTCAATGCAAAACAAAAATTTGTATGATGCCCATCCATTTTATGATATGCATAATAGTATTCCTTATGGGATGTAGAGAACGTAATTTGATCAATTTATGTTTAATAATTTATCTTGAGATCTCACTTTGAATCTTAGTGTCCTTTTGGTCACTTTTGGAATCACTCATTTTGGACGAATTTTGTTTTAGCTTTGTATTTGGATTAGAAACCTTATTTGGCACAATATTGGTAGACGAGGATACAAAAACACAATTAACACTACCATGTCTTGGATTTTTCATGTATGCAATCTGATTTTTTAAGTCTTTTATTAATTTTCTATTACTTTTGATTTGATATTTTAGGGATTCACAAGCACAAACCCTAGGTATTTCAAATTTATTAACTTCATTTAAAATTATAAGATTTTCTAGCTTACCCCTTGGATAAATGATAGATTAGAAATGGTTAGAGTGATGAGAGATATCACCCTCCTTAAGTTTAGGAGGAAAGATCTTCTTGATATCTATAAACACTTAAATTTCATTAGTGTCAAAATGCACCTAAAATCTATTAATAATTCTTCTTAAAATAATTAAATAATTCAAATTAGTCAATTATGCACACTTTAAATCTCCATTTTAAATATAAAATATAGATTTTACACCTCATCCAAACATCTTCCAATCTTTTCTCTATTATCCCAACCAAAATGAAAACTTTCTCAACCTTCTATGACTAATCCCCTGAGTTGTCAATAATTTTGACTTATTGATGTTGGCTTAGCTAACCAATCCCATGCTTATCTCAACCATTTAAAATGGACTTCATCCTTATAATTAAGTATTAATTAGCCATAGTTGGTTATTTATATCATTTAATGAATCCAAATAATCCCCCATTGTTGGATCTTCCTCCAAAAATCTATAAATAAACTTGAAAGCCTTCATTTTCAAGACACCTGAAATTGAATCCTAAAGAATACAAAATTATGATAACATAGTTATATTCACAAGTGAATGAAAATGAATAAAAAATGCCTTTTACACAAATAAACTACCCATTCTCCTTTGAATTAGAAAAGTGAGCACCACATTTTCAAAGATCAAATCAAGTTTACATTGTAATAGAGAAAGCTTGCACATTTGAAGCATAAAGTTTGTGTTTTCTTAGTTTTCTATGTTTATTTATATATCTTAGGTTGAATTTATCTTAGGCTAAGATTGGTTTATTTTTTAGCACATATAAATTTAGTTCACACATTTATTTCATGCTCGGTGGTACTTTCCCTTGTCTTTTTCATTTATTAATCATTTAGAAAGCATTTCCTCATTTGATTTTTGTTGTTTATGTTTTCATATGAATTTAATCTTGTATTTTTTATTTTTGGTATAGGCTACAAGTTTTTATCAAGTGTTTTCTATTTGGCTATGTATACCCCACTGCGTAACAATGAATTAGGAAGGATAATAGTAAAATTGTGGTTATTAACAACAAATTTGTTTAATTACATAGAAAAAATATTTTGTTAGTACATTTTTGTGTTTTTTATTCTATCTACAAGATTAGTATAAAATTCGCTAGGAAATAGTGAAATTGTCATTTGGAGCAGTGAAATCATCATTTGGAGCAATGAAATCATCATTTATAGTAGTGAAATCATTGTTTATAGTAGCAAAATTATCATTCTCAGTAGCAAATTCATCATTTATAATATGAAATTAATCTTTATGGGTAGATAATTTGTCATTTTAGTTATAGAAATCATTTTGTGAGTATGGGTTTGTTTATTTTCTACTTTTTATATTCTATCTTTTTCCTACGTTTATTTTATCACAATTTCACTTTCTTGTCCTTCTACATAATTATGATTTTATAATAAAGAGGTGTTTTTCACTTTGTTTTTGTGGTTTTTATTCATTATATTATAGGTTTCCTTGCTCCAAGCCTAATTAAACATTCTAAAAACTTTTTTAAATAATGCTTGCCAAAGATAATCAATAGAAAAGATAAATAAAAAGCCAATTTCTTTTCACTAACACTTTCAATCTTGTTTTCAATGTTTTGTTTTTAGTAATTATATCACATTTCATTTCAGAATAATATTTGTGACTATGGAAATTGTGTATTTTCTTCCCTTAGAATCACATTGGTAATGATACTCTATAATCAAAAGCATTTCCATAATTATGTGTTACCCAAGTAGTGCCCATGGATGCTCTTTCTTTGGTGTTATATTAGTGATGATACTCAAAAATAAAAAATGGATAGTTACTTTTTATTTTTTTAAAGATCTATATTGATCATGGATTTCAACACCATGTAGTAGGTGAAACCCTATTTATCTATGGGGTATATAAATAATATCCATCTATTTAAATTGACTAACCAATTGTGTGTTTTTAGCACACCATGATGTGAGGGGATTTTATACTCTGATACCTAGGGTTTTAACAGTTACCTCAAAATATGTTATTTTCAATTTTCAATACATTAAGACCCCTATAGTTGTGTTTCAAACTTTGGTATAAGACCTAATAGTGTGCATACACTTTATCTATTTCTTCCATATTCCCCCCCTAAATAAGCTTGTTTAAACCTTAAGCCTAGGATGACCTATTTTGTCATTCGAGTTTGGTACATTGGTTAATGCTTAGCATCAAGAAGCTCCCTTCCATAGACCCTCAAAATAAAACTTAGTAGGCTAAAATATTGACAAGAACATCCATGGTTAGTGCCTTGAAATATTAGGCCATAATTGAGAATATAGATAAGTTAGTGACATCAGAAGGCCCAATAGTTTCTCAGGACCCTCATCCTAGTTTTTCACCTTTTATGTGAAATTTATTGACCATTTAGAATATAATTTTATTTTTTGTTTCCTTATTTCTACCACATGATAAAAAATATTTGTTTGAAAATTAGTTCTTTTAAGTACAAATCATATCCTAAAATCAAATTCTTATATCAAAAATTTAAAATAATTAGTTCAAAAATTCAATTTTTTCAATCCACTTGTGGTTCATATTATTAATTTATAACATCCTTTCTCTTTTATACATTTTTATTTTTCCTTTTCTTAAACATCCCTATTAATTAGTAAATGTCCATTTTAAATCCTCCTAATAAAAGGTAATAGACTTTTGGTAGTGACCCCTTTCAATTCCCTATTCAAGAGCATCATGTAGAGATAAATGAAATAACTAGGTAAGAAGATTATGAAGGGGATTACCAAGATGAGAGTAGCCCAAAAGTTATCCAACCTCCACCCTTAATTCACAACTATATCATGTCCAACAAAAATGAAGTATTGCTTCATGTTTTGGGTTTTGGATTAAAGTTTCCATCCAATTTTGATGTACATAATTTGTAATATCAAATTTCAAAAAAAATCATTCATATTCCAATCATAATAAAAAAATATCCCAAGGTTTTTTAGAGGGTATTAACACTCTCATTCCTTCCTCACAACCTCATCCCCAAGTTTCTTAAGACAAAGGGAAAAATTTTTCACATGAGGAGTAATCCCAAACTAGCCATGGATTTTCTATGAAAATCCATGTAAATCAAAGAAATCAAGAGATAATTAACTTTAAATCTCATCAAAAAAATAATTGGTAATCACAATATGAATGTAAATAAAAAATTACCTTCACAAACCCATCTAAATAATCAGAGTTTGGATATACCTTCAAACTCATCAATCATGCACCCCACTAATCAAAAGTTGAATCTTACTTTGAATTTACCCATTAAATAATAAAATCATCCAAACTTGACTATGGGTCTCCCATATAATTCAAGTTTAATTAGTCAAAATTTGATTACACCAAATTGAGTACACAACCAAATTTGTAATGTTTTAATCAAATTAATTAGATTTTGAATCTTTATTCAAACTCATTAATCAATCCCAATCAGATCTTCCAAAGCTAACCAATCATATCCAATCAAAATCAAAGCTCAAATACCTATTCTCATTTGCCAAATCAATCATGAAATAATAGTTTTAATGATGATTCATGTACATTCAACAATCTAAATATAAATCATAGTGTATCAAATTGGTTATTGCTTGGATCATTTTCTTCCAATCAAAATCCCAATCCAACTCCAAATCAATTTAACTCTAATCCAAATATTTCATATAATTCTACCCAAAATCGTAAGACTAACTCAAACCAAAACCAAACACAATCTAATACTAACCTTAACTTAAGCAATCCCTACACAAATTATAACTTAAACTTTAACAAAAGCTATAATAACCCAATCCAAAATCAAATCCAAACTAATTCAAACCTAGGTTTTAATCAGCTTAATTCAAACTCCAACATGCTTCCATAAGAAAATAATTCAAATTTGTTTAACCAAACAAGTTTTGGTCAAAACAATAATTCTAATCCCATAAACCTTAAAACTAACACATCAAACAATCCAAGATTCAATCCAAATCCAAACCAAACAAAATCAAATTTTTCATAAAACACTAACTATGATTTTAATCAAAACCAAAATCAAACCAATTCTAGTTCTAACCCAAATTCAACTCAAATAAATTTTGGTTCCAATATAAATCAAAACCTACCATAATACCTTTTCACATCCTCAAAACATCAACTTCAACAATCAAACTCCAAATAATTTTAATCAACAAACTCCCCAAAACACAAATCAATTCACAAGTAAACCACCTAATTAATTAAGTCAAATGGAACAACTATCCCCTTTTATCATGCAAGAATTTCAAAACATAAAGCATAGAGTTGAAATATTGTAAGATGTCTCTTATGATTGGAAAAAAAAATTAATTTTGAGGAAATTTTCTCATATACATATGATGTGAGTAAAATGACTATACCTTTTCCCAAATATTTTGAACTCCCAAACTTTGATAAGTAGAAAGGTAAAAGAGATCCCAGGGAAAATTGAAATAGCTTTTATCATGCATGTGCATATGTTACTTATAATAATGAATTGAATTCATGTTGAATAATTTTACATGAATTCTTAGGCGCTAAGCCCTTGAATGGTTCTCACAACTTTTGAAAGGATCTATATTCACTATTGAAGACTTATCTAAAAATTTTGTCTGACACTTATCTTAAAATATTGAAAAAGACTTGACCACTCTAGATTTACACAACACCAAACAATGAAATGATGAATTTTTTTATTCTTTCCTCTAGAGATGGTGAGCAATGGCAAGTCATTTTACATGGTCATTTCATAAAACAAAGCTAGTGGACATTTTTATGAACAACTTAAACTCAGATTTGGGACATCACTTGTTACTTCTTTCCCCAAGATATTTTGATGAGATTATTGAAAATAGAATTCAAGTATAAAAAAATTTGATTAATAGAGGTGTAATCAAAATATTTAAACTATATAATAACAATTCCTTGAAGTTGATAGGAAAACCAAAATTCTATGCCAAAAATAAAAATCTTATTGGAGATGGTGTAACCAATGTAAAATAGATTTAAAACCCATCAACACAAACATACAACCAATCAACTCACAATAGTAAAATTCTTGGTGGGCAACTAAAACAAGGGATACCTAAATGTAAGTTCACTCAATTGGTTGACACCTATAAGAATGTTTTCCAAAAGTTGGCTCATACAAACATGATTGTATGGCCAAACATAAAACCCTTTGAATAAAATCTTCCCAAACCTGATTGGTACGTATAGGATGAATACTATGAATATCATCAAATTAGAGGGTATTCAACAAATTGATATATGCACTTAAAACACTATGTTCAAGACCTTGCTGATAGAGTTGACATATCAATTGAAAACCCATCATCTAAATAATCTAAAAACTAAAAATTTGGGATATACCAAGACGCATTCCCTAATCATGAGTACTGTAAAGGTAAGTAAAAACAAGAGCAACTAGAATCAAGTAATGTTAATCAAGCTAGTCATCCATTTCATTCCATAATCAATAATTTTGATATGGTTCATAGACATGTTAACATTATTACTTCATCAAAATATGTATGTGCTATCATCACAAGATGTATAAGGCTTACCCTACCAAGTGTATCTCCCTCTAATATTGAAAATAAATACAACATTATTGACCAGCTTGAGTAAACACCAACCAATTGTTAAGTATGGGATATAATAAAATGGGAGGTGAATTTGTATATCATATATCTTATAAAAATTTCCCTTAATAAAATTCATTTTAATCAAACATTCGAGATATGTAATAAAACTCAAACAATAAACACCACACAAGATAGAGAGAGACACCAGATATAATGTGGAAGCCTAATGTGGGAAAAACCATGGAGAATAATCTCAAGTATATGAATGATCACCAACCCAAACAATATTCACAAGAACCAACTTTTAGGAGTACCAACCCCTTTGATGAGCACCAACCTAGAAACTATTCATGAGCACCAACCCAAAAGAGCACCAACCCATAGGATCACTAACCCCTTTACCGAGTACCAACCCAACAAAAATTCATGAGCACCAATCCACAGGAGCACCAACCCCTTTACCGAGTACCAACCCAACAACTATTCATGAGCACCAACCCACAGGAGCACTAACCACTTTGTGTATACCACACAACTATCTCTCAATGTTGCTATCTCAACAAATGATAGTTCATTACAAAAATCTCTTTTCTCTCTCACCTTTGCTCTTCTAAGCTAGATATAATAAATACAAATCATATTCATCTCTCATAGATGCACTTCTAAGCTAGATATTACGATATTAAATCAACCTCTCTCACACATATTACAAATGGCTTCTCAAGCCTTTATTTATAGCTTTCCAATTGACCTTTGGCCTTGTTCCTTTGTGACCCTTCAATCTTCATGGAAAATGGCACCAAACTTGTATGACCCTTCATATCCTTGCCTTTGAAAAGTCATGTGGTGACCCTTCATGAGCAAAAACATCCTTCCCTCGTTTGTCCTTATCTTAGTGACTTTTCGTATTCCTCAAAGTGTCCCTTCATGAGAAATTGTGATCTTCCTCTTTTGTCTTCACTTGGTGACTCTTGGAATTCCCCAAGATGACTCTTCATGGGAAATGCGTCTCATCCTTCTTTTGTCTTTACCCTGTGGCTCTTTGAATTCTCCATGGGCCCTTCTTTTGTCTCATATGCAACCAAAAATATATTCATTAATATTAAATAAATATTAACTCACATTAGCCAAGATATATCTATTACAAACATAATTAAATGCAATGGGGCCTTTATCACCAATAATGCTAGACCTTTGACATAAATGACAATATTTTCAACACCAATATCCTAATTTTAAACATTCTTAAGACATCATTTGTATATAAATATATTTTATATACAGTTATCAAAGAGTCTAATGTCCCTCAAAACATTAATCCTAAAAAAATCCAAGCATTAATAGATTATTTAGAAATAAATAATCAAGTAACATTTGATCTATCAGATGTTTCTCCTTTAGGTTCAAAGCACAGCCTCCCATTGTATATAGAAGTTACTATTTTTAGGCATGAGGTAAAAAGGGTTTTTATAGACAATGGTTGTACTCTTAATCTATGTACACTAAGACTCATAAAACATCTCGGGTATCAAATAACATCATTAAAATCAAATATCATTACCATAACAACATATGATAATAATGAACATCAGTTTATAGGTACAATCCATCTTCTTTTGATGGTAGGGTCTATCATTAAGGAAACTCTTGTTCATGTTCTTAATCTTGATTTACCATATAATATACTCCTTGGACATCCATGGATTATTTCCATGAATTCCATCCCATCCACTCTTCACCAAAGTTTGAAATTCCCCCATGTAGGAATGGAAGTAACTATACAAGGTGATCCTCATCCCTTCTAATATTGTAAGCTATTAGAAGGAAAATATAAAAAATCAAACTATCTACCAGTCACATATGATAATTTTACCCATGTTGAGGATTATCCTTTACTTGAAAACTATGTCAATCCTAAAATTCTTATTTCAAACACCTCCCCTTGGTGTTTGGATTAATACACCAAATCCTTCTATATCTATTGAAAAATCATTAACCAGTGAAACATCTAACCAACCATTTGAAGAATATTTGAATACATTATCTAATCAAGATTTAAATCAATCATCCATTGAGAAATATTCCAATAATCCTTCTATTAATCAAATATCCAATTCACCATTCACCAACAAGCATCCTCATCTATTTCTTCCCATTTTAAAATCATTTATTGAGGCATGAATGAGTACATCAACCAAGACTTTTACATAAGCATAATACATGAAAATCCATATGATTATGGTAGACCACACCATATAAAGTATAAAATAATGGTTAAGAAGCTCAGTTAGATAAAATTTATCAAGGGAGGCCTTCTTTCTGATGAGCATATCGATGATTTAAATTATTCCTAGATTTATGCTGATGAATTAGTGACTTGTTTTTTCACCAACAAGTTTTATGTTGTAAAATACATCATGTGTGAAATAATTAAATATAAAGGCAAAGGCCTTGGTATTCATAAACAAGGTGGCATTGAACCTTTAAAACTAAAATAAAATGAGGTGAAGCATGGTTTAGGATTTAATCCAGTTAATGTGCATCTTACACTTTCCCAAAGTGAATCTTCTAGTGAGTAGAAGATGATTCTTCAAACAACAAGGTGAGTTCCATGATTAGCCATTTTGAAGATCTATCCCTTACCTCTTCCATGAAAATGTCATCTTAACTTTTGAACTTGCATATCCATCTCTCATACAATGGGACCAACTATCAACACCTCAACTAGATCATTTTTAGAATGATGAATCTATATTCAAATTATTAATAACAAGAGATCAAATTCTAGAAGGTGACCATAAGAAAGGATTTCTAATACAACTAGAAAACTAAACATATTTTGGGGAATGAAAATTATATCACTCTATCAGTTTCACCTCCACATCCAAACAAGAAGAATTTGAGAAAGATTTACATATTCCTACACCACCCCTAGATTATAAAGATGAATCAAGTCTATTTGTTAAAGAAACCATTCTTGTAAACATTGACACTGAAGCTGACCCATAAATTGTAAAACTTTTTATATCACTCAATAAATAAGAAAGTTATATATTTACATTGTCGCTTCATGTGTTTTTTTTACATATTTGAATGGTCTTATGTGTATATTCTAGGATTAGATCTAGAGTTAGTAGTTCACCACCTTGTGGTACATCTAGATGCAAAACTAGTAACATAGAAGCTCTATAGAATAAATCCCAAGATTATACTATTGGTAAAGGAATAACTAAAGAAATAATTGGTTGTTATTTTTATACATCCAATTGATTAGTCATACTAGATATTCAACATTCTACCAATGTTGAATATACCTAAAGGGATCAGAGTATGCATATAATTTTGTGATATAAACAATGCATGTTTAAAGGATGATTTTACATTACCTAACATAGATATAATTATCAATTCAACCACAAGTCATTAGATGCTATCTTTGATGGATGGTTTTTTAGGCTACAATCAGATAAAAATTATTGTTGAAGATCAACATAAAACAACATTTACAACTTCATGGGGGACATTCTATTATCAGATGATGCCTTTTGGTTTGAAAAATCTTATTGATATATATTAAATGGAAATGAACATTATTTTTCATGACATGCTTAATGATATTATGGAATACTATGTAGATGATATTTTGGCTAAGTCTAAATCTAAGATAGATCACCCTCAAGTGCTTCACCATATTTTTGAGCGTATGAGAGAATACAACATGAGGTTGAATCTAAAGAAATGTGTGGGTGGTGTAACATCAAGAAAATGATTAGGATTCATTATTTCATAGTGTGGCACTAAATTTTATCCTTCAAAGGTTTTAACTATCATGGATATGTCTATACCTAAAAATAGTAATTAGCCTAGAAGTCTATAAGGGGAAATATAGGCAATTAGAAGATTCATTTCTCAACTTACATACATCTATCACCCATTCAATTTTTTGCTAAAAAATATACTCCTTTTACCTAGATTGAAAATTGTGAAAAGGCATTTAATAACATCAAAAAATATATTTCAAACCCATCAGTGTTGATGCCACCTATTACGGGTAAATCTATTTTGTTGTACATCTTAGCTAATCAATATGTACTTGGAGCATTTATAGTGAATCATGATGATAATTACAAATAATAAGTAGTCTAGTACTTGAGTAGAACATTGATATCCTATGAGTTAAATTACTCTCAAATGGTAAAATCTTGTCTTGCAGTTGTTTTTGATTCCCCAAAACTATAGCATTACATGCTTCATAATCAAACAAAAATTATTACCAAAATTGACCCTCATAAATATAGCCTATCCAAAACTACTTCCACAAGTAAGATGTCCAATTGGGTAATTATTCTTAGTGAGTTTTATCTAGATTATGTTAACCAAAAATTAATCAAAGGAAAAGCTATAACATATGTATTGGAAGAAGCACTGCTCATAGCTAGAGAAACTCTCATTACAGAATTCCTAGATGACACAATCATGTCTATAGAAATCCATATTATGGAATCTCTTCTTTGATGGTTCCTTTACAAATAATGACTCAAGGGAAAGTATATTTTTGGTAACACCTGATGAGGATCACATTCCTAAATCATTTTGAATTGAATTCCGTTGTACAAACAACATAACATAATATGAAGGTCTCATAGCAAGCCTCAACATGGAAATTCAGTGGGGAATCTAACATCTCCTTATTCTTGTTGATTACAAAATTATCATCAATCAAGTCACTAATTAATTCCTAACTTTTGATGATAAACTAATCCCTTACAAGATAATGGTGGATAACTTGAAATCATTCTTTAATTACTTTCAATTAAAATTAGTACCAAGATTAAACAACTAAGAATTAGATGATATGGAAATAATTGGATCACTACTAGATTTGAGTACAAAACATAAGAAATTTTTGGTTGCGTACTTAAGGATATTTGCCTATAATACACTTGATTCAAAAATGGTTTGTGAGGTGGTTGGTCCCACTTCTCCATGGTACTCCAATATCTATACATACCTTCCTAACCATACCATCCCATATAGCTTATCTTCTAACCAACACAAATCTCTTACTCAATGAACATCCCAATATACAATCCTTAGAAACACCCTATATCATTGAGTTTATGATGAAACCCTTCTACATTATTTAAATTTTAAAGTGTATACTCTGGTAATTAGAGAGGATCATGATGGATTTTGTGGAGAACATTCAAGTGGTATGGTATTTGTGAAAAAGATTCTCTAATTAGGTTATTATTATTATCCAATAATACAATATAAATCATGTGTGTATGTCAAAAAGTGTGTACATTATCAAAAAAATGGAGATCTTATCCATAGTCCCTCATAAGCTTTACAACATATCTCAACACCTTGGCCATTTTTCACATGGGGGTTAGACCTCATTGGTAAAATAAATCCTATTTCTTTTGATAGAAATAAGCATATTATAATTATAATTAAATATTCTACCAAGTGGGTAGAGGTAATGCCACTTACCTACATTAGAAAGAAAATTTCCAAGTTTATCCTTAACTACATTGTTTGTCACTTTGGTATTCCTTCCACTATCATTTTTGACAATGGTAAATCCTTCAAAAATAATGATGTTAAGACTCTTTTCCAAACTTACCATATCAAACATAGTTGATCCACCCCTTATTACCCACAAGGTAATGGCCAAACTAAGGTAACATATACAAATATTTTGTGCATTCTTAATAGAGTTGTAAATGAATCTGGTTATGACTATCATACTCAATTATATGCCACCCTTTGGGCATACCCCTTATTATCTCGTTTACAATAGTGAGTCTATTCTTCCCATAGAGGTTGAGATTCCATCTTTAAAAATATCATTAAAACAAATAATAGATGAAAAATCATACCACGTTTCATGCATGAGTGAACTCAATCTCTAGGATGAGAAATGACTCAAATCTTTAAACCATACGCAATGTTACCATAGTCACCTTTGTCATAGCTATAATAGTCAAATTAAATCTATGGAATTTACAATCGAAGATCTCATTTCAAGGAGAATTAGTGAAATAATAATGATGAGAGAGAGAAGGGAAATTTGAACTTAACTTGTTAGGTCCATACATTGTTATTGCTAAATATGGATCAGGAGCTAATAAACTATCCATAAAAGATGGATAGGAGCTTGATGAACCTAAGAAAATCATTCACCTTAAAATATTATATGCTTGAAGTTGATTCTATAAGTTATTGGTATATCCAATGTCAAAAATCAAACAAAAATATATAAAAAAAGAAAAGCAAAGAAAAAATAAAAAATGTGTATATAGATCATCTAGATGTGAAAAATAGTTTACTAGAACTTTTTATGTGTACCATGGTGAAAACTATATTTATGGTAGTATGTGTAAACAATTTTTTATAATTACCCTATTTACCTAGGGGTATCACTTTCTATTCATCCAATTTTATCATTTTGTCAATTGTTATTCGTTTATCCTATAACATGCTAAATTTCAAGGTTATTCTTTCTATATGTGAACCTGCATTCTTGATCATGATACTGGAAAAACATTTCTTATATTATTTATGTCAAAAATTAAAAAAAATAAAAACTCAAAACAAAAATACAAAAAAAAAACACAAAAAAATTCCACAAACATCAATCTCAACACATCTACCATTTTAAAATATCTTTCACATCATTCTCTCATTCTTGGGTGGGTCACTCGTGCATCATTTTCATCAAAAAATTCATAACACTTCACCAATCATCCACTATCATCACTTCCTATATTGGGAGAACTACATATAGACTGATATCCCCACATAGAATTTGTTTGAGGATTATGTAGGTAGTACTTAGAGACATGGGATCTCTAAGTTCAGCTCTACCATTACTTTCCCCATCATCCATTTCCCCAACATAGGTTCAATTATTCTTCTAATTGTTTCTTGATTGTTTAGTTCCTATCCTCACTCTTGGCTAAAATTCCTTAGTTCTTACTTGAATTAATTTTGTCCACAACTTTTCTTTTTACATCCTTTGTTTATTTTTTGTGTTGTTTGTTTTTTTTATCTCTAACCATTCACTTGGTTATTTTTATCTATTTATTTATCCTTACCTATTCCATTGGTTACTTTAATTAATTTTAGATTTAGCTATTCAAATGGTTATTTTCCTTTATTTTGTTAATTGTATTCAATTTTTGAGTTACTCTTTATTTATTTATGTTTGTCATTCTTGCTTAAATTTTTTTCAATTATCATTTTGTGTATGCTAAAATCATTTAAAATACATTTTTTTACATTGTAATTTTTTGTAATCATTTAGATTACTTTTGTTTTCATGTCTTATTACTACTTATGATTTTCTATGTGTTTTATAAAGATTATTTTGTGAAATTCATATATAATATGGATATGACTGTATCATGATGTATTTGCTTTTACATAATTTATTATTTCTTTTGTTCATATACTTAAAACATCAACATTCATCATGATTATTTAATATCATTGGTGGTAATGTGTTTTATGCTATTTTAAAAATTAGGTTGTTCAAAGATCAAATACTATTGAAAATCCAATGCAAAGAACAAACACAAAAGATATGCAAATATGTCACATTCTATATCCATACATAGCACCTAATCATTATGTAAGTCAGACATTGATAATAAATATGCTAAAAGAATTAAAACATGTTAGTGTAAATCAAAATGTAGGAAATATAACCAGTGATACCATATATCCATACATCTATCAATCATGTATAAATTAAATTTGAACTAATAAAAAGTCCATAAATATCTAACACCACTTAGTACAAAGTCTCTCTCTCTCTCTCTCTCTCTCTCACACACACACACACACACACACACACACGCACACACACACAATATATATATATATATATATATATATATATATATATATATATATATATATATATATATATGAAACATAGACATAGGGGATATTTGATAGATGGATTCATTGATGCATACATACTTTGATGTGTGTGTGTGTGTGTGTGTGTGTGTGTGTGTGTGTATTGACACACATACATACATATCAAAGTATGTATGCATCAATGAATCCATCTATCAAATATCCCCTATGTCTATGTTTCATCCTATCCCTTAGATGGAGTGTCTAGACTCAAAAATAGATCTCCATGTCATGGTGTGCCTCATGAAGGACTGATCACATGTTGTGTCTATCCCACTTACCTCTCTGACTCTACTATTTGAATGGATATAGTATATATTGATCATCTCAAATATATTCTCTAAAATATGGTGTCCTCTCAGCTTGTGGTACAATCTCCTCATATAAGATCCTATAATATGTTCCCTGATGCATGGACCTCATCACTCTATCCAAAGTAGTTGTATGCCACTCTCTAGCTAATATTAATCTAGCCTCTACAAGCTTAGTCTAATTTGTGTTCCTCTCCTACCTATAGTGTTATGTTATCATAGTATAATTTGAAATCTAGGTCTCTACATTATTTACAATCAATCCTATAGCCATGACATCCCCATCCATTCCATCTATAATACCCTATAATCTATCAACCTTAGACTAGAATTATTTGATCTCAACATTTTTATCCTCTCTACCATCCACTATACCCCATAATATGGAAACATCTTAATGTAATCAATCAATCTCTCCATCTTGAGACTTAATCTCCTCTCAAAGTCTATCAATAAGTGCATGTTCCTCCTTAGATCTTAGATCACATGAAGAAATAGCCACATCCCCTCTATTTTTCTAGGGGTCATGTGTTTCTCTCATGGTTTGATCCTATCATGTAGTCATATAAAATGTGAAAATTGGTAACTTGAGTGTGGATAATGACACCTAGCCCTTAGGTCCTTTGTGCTTGCTTTCAGGACCTTCTTAGGCTTATTTTAATTGATTCCTAGTTATATATAGAATTATTGACTTGGTCCAAGCTCACCTAAACTATTATTTACAAGATAAATCAATCCCTCCAAGTCCCATCTACTCAATATAGTAGCACCACACTTGGACTATAGCATCAATACCACTACTATCCACTTTTAGTGTTATTATCTAAATTCATTTCTACCCCAATGGTCAATTTATTTTGGTTCCCCATCCTTATCCTTGTTAGCCTATCACAAGTAAATTCAACCCATGACCAACATATCCCTATAAAATCCCATTCCAAGATCATTTGGAAAGGGTTGGAAAATATCACTAAGCAAGCAAGACTACTCAAACAATCTTCCCTATTCTTTGCATATAACCAACCAACACACTTAAAAACTCAATCATATAGTTACAATAGTCCCTATCCAATTAAAGTACATCAAGTTTATCATTCTACATCTTCATATACATAATTACATAAATAACATCAAGTGGGAGAACTACATATGACTTGATCCCTCTTTAGAGTATTTGTTTGTAGGTAGCATGCCCACACATGAGGTGTGAAGCATGTCCAATGCATCTTACACACACTAATCCCCTCTCTTTCTCAAAATTATTCAAATCATAATTTAAGATAGGGTTTTAATAAATAATCTTCTTTATAAGGAGCTATATATACTTTTAGCTACTAAAACTTCACAAACTAGGTCACATAAACATAACAAACAAAACCCAAAAAGCTCAGATCCTTAGGATAATAGAGGTAGAGGTGGACTATAGTGTTGGTGCCACTATTGTCTAGTTTTGGTTCTCCTATCCAATCATAAAATGAAGTTTAGATCTTAGTATGTGAAAATGTCTTAGTCCTACATAATAAATTCCAGCCTCTGTCTCAATTAGATCAATTAGTTTCTAGCTAAGTTTTATTTTCTTCTCCTTATTACTATTTTTAGAAAAGTTTGAATTGTAATTAATTTACATAAATTAGTAGATTAATTATTGTCTATTTATTTATTTATTTTAATACTCATACCCTTTAACTAAATTATGAATAATACACCAATATTCTTAAAAATTGTTAAATCATTTAGTGAACCTAACTTACTTTGTTTGCACATAAAAACACTAAAAACCATAGGGTAAATTTCTTACTAATTTTTCCTATATTTTTCTATTTTTTTTACTTGCATAATAAAATAAAAAATTAGCATTATATTTTAAAATTTCATAGTAATTATAAAATAATTTTCTTTTAAACCCTAGTTGTCCATACTAGGTCCCAATATTTTCCCAATAATTTTTTTATTTTTTACTAGCATCTTAAAATTAGAAATTCACTTCAAATTTCAAAATTCAATAGTAATTTTCAAAAACATTTATTTTTCAAAACCTTAGTTACATCTACTAGGTCTATTTAAATCACAAATTTTCCAATAATTTTTTATTTTTTAGTAGCATATTAAAATCAGAAATTCAGCTCAGATTTCCAAATTCAATAGTAATTTTCAAAAATATTTATTTTTCAAAACCCTAATTGCATTCACTATCTTCTATTTGCTTCTTGAGGTATCACCTTACATCTAAATTCAGATTTAAAAAATGGATCTCACTTATTTTCAAATATTTCTTGCATTTTTAGCAAATAATAAGGAGACCATACTCAGTCCTATCCTACATGAATGATGAATTTTACCATATGTTAGCACCAAGCTTCATGCTTTGCATTTCATGCTTATTTTTCATAATATGAGATGATATTAATAAAATTATTGTTACACATAATATGATATCTCTCTTTTCAAGCAATGTTTACTTGTCTTTATTACAAGGTTTCAATACTTACTTTTTATCTCTCACATGGAAAAAAAATTCAAGTTTCTCTTTCTAAATACATTAGAAATGCCATAGAACATGTGAAAGTTCTTTATGCATCCATGCACAATTCCATGCTCTCTATCCCAAACTTGCTATCTCTCATTTTGAATGCTCTTTATAAACATATTTTTATACAACTTATAAATTCAATTACATGAATTTTATCCCACATAAATGGTTTCTACCTAAATGATTCATTGCATAAGGTAACAACCACCTATCAGGTTTCAATGTCATATCTTATACAAAGGAAACAATTTCCTTCTCCTCCTCTCCCCTAAGAGGGTGATAGTTACTTTCCCTATAACCAAGTCCATGCTATAACCCCTCCAAAAGGTGATGAAGTCCATATTATTGTTCTTAATGCATACATTCATCATATAGCTTCTTCAAAACCTCTTCAGCATATGTGCTTACATGTTCAATTGAAAGCAACTAGGCACTTGTGAGGCTCTAAGAGATCAAATCACTAGTACGAGCAAGTTATTTTTAGATTTATAAATACAAATATAGAAATTTCATGAAAATATCACAACATTAGAAAATTAGATTCTAATACAAAAGCCTCAAAGGCACCCTAGTGTCAATCGTGTATATGCACCTTCACCTAGTCAATTGGTTGCAAACAAAGTTACATATCAAAATAAGAAATAACAACAAAGTAATTCTACAACTAGTGATTCAAAAATCATTCAAATATCAAATAAGAGTTCAAGTGAGGTACTAAAGGAAATGATTAAATTTAATTTGATCAAACTACCTCCTCTACACCTAGTGAGAAGATCTAGATATTACTATGCATATCATATAATGCATGGACATCACACAGATTCATGTTTGGCATTGAAACAACATATACAATAGATAATTTCTAGTAAGGACCCTATAGAAGGTAAATTAGTCAAACAATATATAGTGACATAGGAAGACATTCACAAAGGGTCAAATTTAGAAATAGTACAAAAGTGGTTACCAAAGCATTACTCAAAACAACAAATGGATTAGAAAAAATCAAATTAAGGAATAGTACCACAAAAATAGGTAAAGCATGAAACATATGCAAATCTACCTCTCAAAAATGAGGCTCAAATTTCAAAGTAGTATGGGTTTGGTCAAAAATATCTACAATAGTTTGAATATCAATGTCAAGGGTTGGGCAAGTAGGCTCAAGGCATCACTACTCCTATTTTAGCAGTTGATAATGTTTGTCATCAAGGTTTAGGATTTATTGAAAATTCTAAGGCAAATCATTCATAGACATAATTTATCAAAGGAAAATATCTAGATACAATAAAGGTGAACACTAGCATTCCATTGGTTTAAAATCAATATGATAATGATGATTGGAAAAATATAGGCAATTATGATTTCCAAGATATCACCAATTTAGAGCCATATTTGTAGCCATGCCCTCATGTTTCACAATCATGCACAATTAATTTATTTAATAAAAGACACCATGATAGGGAGTCTCCCATGAGATTAATCAATTAGTATCATCTCTCCTTATCCTTACTTGTATATATCTTCCTTTCAAATTACTTGTACATGGTTTCTTTTTACTTATACATAGTCCTTTTCAATTTCTTGTGCATAGTCTCCTTATTATTGATTGTACATAAATTCAAATAACTCAAAATCCAAAAATAATACAAAATCTAAAAATATAAAATAATATAACATTTGAAAATACAAAAATATTCAAATATGTCAAAACACCAAAAATATTTGATTGTATGCATCATCCATGCTTTACATTTCTACTATCATGCTTTATTCTATGTTATTGCTTATCAATTTATCTATATTACTATGCTTTACTTGATATTTTTTGAGTGTGTGCAGTGACATCCAGCTTTTTAATTACTTCACTCTATCCATTGAGGGGGAATCCTACTTCTACATTGACACATACATAAATATACATACCCATTGGGGGTATCTTCTACATGACTACACCATCTAGGTTATGTTATTTCTACACCACACACTGTAGTTATCATGTTGATGTACATTAATTACTATCTTACATAGATTACTTTATTGAAATTCACTAGTATATAACACTTGTGTATTTATTAGCATATACCTAGTCTTTTACTAACATGTCTTACACACTTTCACTTCTTGTTTTTATTAGTTAGGTGTGATTATATTTATAGTTATTACATGCTTTCCTTTCTTGCTTTATGTAGCTAGATATGATTGCATTTCTCAATTCTTGTTTGTCTCTTGTATGTGCCTTAGTAAATTTACCAATGTCCTTTACTTTTATTCATGTGTGTGCCTTAGGACGTTTGCCAATATCCTTTATCTGTACTCTTTTATGTGATTATGGCTTCCACGCCAACTTTGCTTGTTTTAATTATATATGTGTGGCATTTGAACATGCCTTGTATACTTTCCTTCTAGATTGAGAAATATGTGCCCATGTCCCTTGTTTGTGTCACCCCTTTGCCACCCTTGTATGCTTCTTACTTCTTGCCCTGTGTGTTTATTGCTTATTTTCCTCTCATTGTTTGCAATGACATGATTCACATCATGCATTTATCTTACTTTCTTGGATGCCATGATGGACATCATGCTCCATCATTCCAACTAAAAACTAAAAACTAACTAGACTTTCATTTATAGTTTAGTACATTTCACATGTTATTACATTATTATGTACATCTAGGCATACCTCTATTGATCTAACAATCTCTCAATACAAATCATGTTATATCTTGAGATTTCTTGTCAATTATCATTGTCATATCATGTATTTTTGTATCATAACACACATGTAGAGATATTTATTATAAGGAAAATAATCACAGGGTCTTCATTCCTACCCTTAGAAGAGGGGAAACCAAAAAGGGTTTTATCTCATAAATTAGGGCTCATAATGGTTGAAACAATAGTTTTTAGAACACCCAAAATAGTAACCAGACATCAAAATAGTTAGAATAGACTAGGTAGACAGTCAAGAATCTATAACATTTACCATATTTGGCCTTGGAAAATAGTTCCCAATTTGGACAATAGTGTCAGTGATATTAATGTCTATTTTTGACACTGCTATCCAAATAGAAAAAAAACTAGATTTTCTAGAAATAGATAGAAAGGTAAGTTTAGTTATAGTTTTTTTAGCTACATTTTAGACCAAAATTAGTAGTTTTAGTATAATGTTTCTTAGAAAATATAAATATAGGGGGCATCATGTGCATCATGATGGATCTTACTTCTAATTTTAGCTAGGGCATTTGGTACAACTTCTAGATCAAAATCCATGTTTTAGAAACTAGTGATTGGGGGTAATGTGTATAGTACATTTCTTTTCTTTTCTTTTTGAGTTTAGCATTACCCAAGCATTCTTAGTATCTATGTGCCTTATTCCATTTGAAGATGGTTGGCATCATTTTTTAATGGCTTTTATAAAATCCTAACTTCCTAAGTTCCTAAGTTCTCGAGTGAATCTCATACAAGCCTAGTGCACCAGTTCTAAGTGGCTTTCATACAAGCCTAATCTCAATCTTTTAGAGTGGTAAAAAGTGGCCTAGTTTCCAACATACATTTTGATATCCATGCCAACATTATTAAATCATAACATATTCATGGGATTTAGGATACATCTCATACAACATACATTTCATACTGATATCAGTTTATAGATTCACTTCATGGGGCAAAAAGGACTAGCTAGCCTTTTTATTCTTAAGCCACCTATTTAGATGGATTAGACACAAAGTCCAAAAATTTATCAACACATGTAAGACCACCTATCATCACTTAGTGGGTGATGATGGAGCCAGAGGGATAGCCTTTGCATTATTGAGCCACTCTAAAGGAATTGAGCACTAAATTATGTTCATGATATTACTCTTGGTCAAACACCTTTTAGAATTACTCAACCTAATCTAACATCACTCAACATCATAATAGGTTTTGTATTGGTTCATGTACTTGGTGAGGTGTATTCATTCCTTTCTCTTTCTATCTATTTACCTAGTTTAGTATGTTCTTATTTTAGATATAACATAACAAGTAAGAATTGATTTACTCTTTTCTTTTTATTATAGATTCATACTTTAAAGTATGCTCTCTCTATGCACACCCAACATCACATAGCTTCATGAGCTTCACCTTTGTAAGTAAGTTTAGGTACACTTTTTATTTTTTCCTTTATCCTAGTATTTTGATTTAATGCATCACTAGAATAAAAAGGGGGAAAATGTAGTCATATAGAATGTGAATATTGGTAACTTGAGTGTGGCTAATGAGACCCAACCCTTAGGTCCATTGTGATTGATTTTATGAACCTCTTAGGCTTATTTTCACTAATTCCCAATAGTTTGTAGCCTTATAGACTTGGTCCCAACTCACCTAGACTATTCTTTTAAAGATAAATCAATCCACCTAGGTCTTGTCTGCTCAAGACAATAGCACCACATTTGGACTATAGCACCAGTGCCACTACTATCCACTTTTAACACTATTTTCTAAGTCCATTTCTAGCCCCAATGATAAATCTATTCTTATTCCCCATCCTTATCCTTGTTAGCCTAGTGCGAGTACATTCAACTTATGACCAATATATCCCTATAAAATCTTATTCAAAGATCATTTGGAAAGGGTTGGAAAATATAACTAAGCAAGCAAGAATACAAACAAGACTACTCAAGAAATCTTCCCTATTCTCTAGATACATCTAGCTAGGACACTTACAATTTCATTCAAATCTTTACACTAGTAATTAGTTACCTCAACCACATCTATTTTAGCATTCTTCATCTTCATATACACAATTTCACAAAGCACATCAAGTGAGAGAACTACATATGGCTTGATCCCTCTTTGAAGTATTGGTATGTAGGTAGTGCACCCACACATGAGGTGTGAAGCATGTCTAGGTCATCTTTTATACAATAACCCCCCATATTTCTCAAAATTGGTCAAATTATAATGGAATATAAGGTTTGAAGAAATAATCTACTCTACATGGAGCTATATAGACTTTCAACTGCCAAAAATTTATAGATAGAGTCACACAGACATAGTGAACAAAACTCAGAAAGCTCAGTTCCTCAAGATAATAGTAGCAAAGTTGGATTATAACACTAGTTCCACTACTATCTAGTTTTGACACTCCTATCTAATCATAAAATGAAGTTTAGATCTCAGTTTGTGATAGTGTTTTAGTCTTGCAAAGTGAATTCTAACCTCTATCTTAGTCAGATCAATCAGTTTCTAGCCAAGTTTTATTTTCTTCTCCTTATAAATATTTTTAGAAAAGTTTGAATTTTAATTAATTTACACAAATTAGTAGATTAATTATTATTTATTTATTTACTAATTTTACTACTTAGACCCTTTAGCTAAATTAGGAATAATACACCAATATTCCCAAAAATTGTTAAATCACTATCTTATATCATAATCATCCTCGCTCTTCACATATACTAATAGAATATCTCCTTAAAACATTCGATATATATCTAGGTACATCCCTATATCAACATAAATGTCAAATAATACCTCATGTAAAATCTCAATATCCTCCATATCTATGATCTGCACATCATGTAGTTGGCTAGTCTCTACTATACATCCTCTACCGCATGCTTGTGCTCATCCCCTACCTTTAGTAACAACCCTCCTAGTCTAGGATCCTAAACTTGTACCTCATGTATATCTACTAAATATATCCACCAACCTCTACCTCTACATTTTTGGTGGTGCATATGGAATAGTCAATCTCATTGGTACTTGATGAGCCCACCAATTTTCATACCTATTCACCACTCTCACATTAATTATGTCTCTCTGATCACTCCATATAATAGTATATTACTATGTCTAACTATGATTGTTGAGGGATGGATAAATGGTCATACCCAACTATGGTTTCTCCCTTATTGACCATACAAAAACATGTGGCCTATTTGGTATATGTTGCCTCACACCAAACTATCTTATCACCTTATATGGGTGATATATATCTATGATGTATTAATGTCTCCTAATGATGTATCAAGTGGTCATCATGTAGTCCATGTGAATATCATCATGTGTCCATTGAAACAAAATATCCATGTAAGGTCTTCGAGTGATTTGGTCATCACCTAGCTCACCAATAGCCCTCCTGTAAAACTCCAAATCACCCAAGTGTGGTCAGTGTGTCCTAATAATCAAATATCATACATATTACAATGTATCATCATCAGACCATGTGATAATATTTCCAAAAATCCTCTCTATTTTAATGTGTTTCTAGAACTAAACTCCTATTATTATGGATAGGCCAATCTCTATCTAACCTAAATACACAAAATGATGTAATTCATGGTATAAATGTGCTAACATGCATGGACCCCATGTGAATATATCTCTCATATCTATCATGTCTCCAATACCATATAAAATAATAATAGAGCATATCTTGTACTCTTTTTAGGAATTAAATTCCACTAATAATATCCATGAGTATGATAGTCATAGGATCCATCTCTAGACTGGTATAATAAACTACATCAATCCTGCCTCTCACAACAAGAATCAACCCAACCCCCAAAAATTTGGTATAATGTAATATCATATGGAAAATACCCCTATTATACATGTATACCTCATATCAAGATACCCAAAATCTAATACACATCCTTAAGTGTAATAGTCATCTCACCTGTTAGCAAGTGAAATATGTTAGTCTCATTATGTCATCTCTTTATAAGTGTTGTCAATAGATCTCTATACACTAAAAACTTTATCATATATGAAATATAGTATAGTTATCTCTCCTATATCATGAAAAAATAATACTTGGTGAATCTCACTAATGTAGAGAAACCTTCTCATGCTCTGCTCTTCCCTTGACTTTGATACATATAATTAATGATTCATGCAACTAAACTTCTCACTCTCTACTTATCTTGTAAATTATCTCTCTTTATTTGATGAGTTATATTTATAGACCTATTATATAGGCTTATTTATTTAATTCACTCTACCTTTAGGCTCTACATATGTCTTTCATGAATCCATACATCTCATTCAACACATCTTCACACTCTCTTACATTCACCTCACACTTATTAGTTTTCACTAGTCTAGCATCCCTAGGCCACATCACCTCAATATCTATATTTTAATTATGATTAATTCCTCATTACATTCACAAGATTTATTAGACTTATCTAACTAATTGGATTCTAATTCAAACTCTTATCCTTTCTTTAAGTCCCTTATTATAACTCTGTTCACTCCTACATTCTCCTTGTAGCATTTTTATTATCTATTTTTCATTGTACAGATAGGTGCCATTGAATTTTGAAAAATTAAACACATATTATGACACCCTCTTTCATTTTTAAATTATACATAAAGTTTTAGTAGGTAACTCCAGTCCTAAATACAATTTTCTAACATCTACACATACCTAATTAGGTCTACTTATACCACTTGTACACACAGTCACCTAGATATAATACATACAATCCCATAAAAGGCTAAAAATTTATAATCACCTTTACCATTCCAGTTTATATCATAATACCAATTTTCATCAATTTTTACCAATTAGATTACTTTTTATTGCACTTTTAAGATTTCAACCCTAAACTAGGGTTTTTGACCTTTGTGCAAGCCCGAGAGGGCTTGTATTGGATTTAATGAGTTTTGAAACCATTTAAAATATTAGAATGAAATATATAAGGTATGTTTACACTTTTTAAACCTTTTATATGCCTCAATTTTTCTTTAAAAACTCCTGGTCACATTCTAATTGTAGATTCAATAGTACTTTAGAATGACAGTCTGTCTATGTCAAAGACATGTAGGGTTAATATGCTTAATATTCTACCAAAACTTTTAGAAACATTATTTCAAGGTTATAACTCCTCAAAAATTTCATTTTATATTGTATTTTAATAAAAAAACTCCATACAATTCATTATTCCATTCTCTAAGTAGGTTTTTGATTGCCTTACTCAAAATAGAGCATATATAGTTTGTCTGTAGCAAACCAGGTAGGGTTAGAACTTATACTTGCTTATTTGTTATGTTTAACACTCATTCAAATTTTATATTCCATTATATAATATTATATCTATCTCAAAACCATATTGACTCCATTTTCTTCAAGGTTTAATAAATCAAACAATATTTCTTGACTATCTACTTAAACATAACACTCATAGAGTTTTTTTTTAATAAGTTGCCCTAAAAATGCACAACTCAAACCTTTATCATTATTAGAGACATTAATACTAATTAAGATTAGAAATCACCACTTACTGATGGTTATACTTCCAAATTCACTCTCAAATGTATAATATTTTACTTGAGGGAATTCCTTCTTCAAAGTCTCTCAAAAGTCTTATTACAATTCTGTAAGACACAATCCTTGCATGTTTTTTAAAGTTATGGTATGCCAAATAAATGATGTAATATTTTCACCATATCTAATTCAATCACAAATAAATTCAATATAATATACATGATTACATACATTCCAAACCATGCTACTTTCATTGATCTTACATTTTACATTGTTATCACTATCAAGAATGATAGAGTACATGTTTTCATGGTTTTTCACTCCCTCCATCTTCCCATATATACTTATACCTCTCCAAAATTTCAAAACTAACTCCTCTAAACTACCTACTTACTCTTCTATGAATTTATCACCTATTACACAAACTCATTAAAAACACAATAAAATCCTCTCTTGAATAACCATCTCTCATGTAACTACCTTGACACCATGGTTACATTTATGACTCTTGTTATTTGTCATTTTCCTTATGATTTTTACATGAAAACACATATTAGACTCATTATATGACCTTACCATAACATTTTACAATATCCCATTCCTTGACACTTCTCAAAACACTCTTAACATACTAACTCAAATTCAAATTTTCAAATGCCCATTTTAGTGGGAATATGTCAAAGGGCTTCCAAAACACACTAATGGACTATTACAAAGAATCAAATGTCTTCTAATGGATGTTATAAAAGCAAGGACATTGTCACATGACCAAATGTACATCATTTATTGATTCCCCTACATTATACTCCCAAGAAAGATATAAGTTAAGCTCCAATGAATTATTGCATGCTTCTTCCTTGTCTTCCAATTCAAGTTCCTTAGATCATATTTATCTTATGTTACTCCTTCATGATTCAGATGATCCTCCTTGATTTCTCACTTGTATCTATCATAAACTATCCTATTTCTTTGTTTTCACCTCTTGATTACACCATCTTACACTTGATGTGCACTCTCTTTTTCTTCTTTATCTCTATCATATGGGTTGATCATGCCCCAAAACACTAATGAAAAAACTATATTCTCACCTTCTTTTGTTTCCATCTTCGTACCTAATTTTAAATTAATGTTTTCATTCATACCTGCTATCTCCATGAGATTCAAGCCTCTATAAGGCTCCATGTCTTCAACTTGCCTCATTACTACCTATAATTTTCCTTCTTCATGATCTTTGTCCTCCTTCATGAGGCTCTTACCTAATTCAATCTAAAATTATTCTTCATTAACCCTCATCTCGCCATGAAAAGCATGTTTTATTACTTATATCTCTCTTTCTAATTTATCATCATTCTCATATGTAAACTAACAATCATATTTCTCATCTCCTTCTAAGCCTTCAGTGAGGCCTTTAAAATGATCATCTTCTTCATCCTTATCAACACCTAGCTGGTTGCAAATAGTTTCATGTTCTTCACTCAAACTCATCTTATTTTCCTCAAGGTAAAATTCACTCACTTTTTCTCTATGTTTCTCACTCTTTCTATACTTCATCATCTCACTCTTGAGTTGTTTGCATAATAACCTTTTCCACCTTTTTCCCTTTCTTTTGGATTTCATTCTTATTCTCTTCATCTATATCTTTATTAACCACTTGATTGGATTATATCTCATGACCCATCTATAGTATGGGCTATAAATTTCTCTCATGTTCTCTACTATGGTTAGTAACTCATCTATTTATTTCCTCATTTATGTCATCTCTTTCTCCATCTCTATTCTCTTGATGTCTTCCTACACCATCTTCTCTTTATGGTATCTTTTCTCAACCTTCTCTATCTTCTATCTTTATTCATCTTATCTATTATGTCTCTCAATCTCTTGGTCTCATCTAGACCTATACCTCTTTGACAATCCTCCTCTACTTTCCACCTCATGACCTCTCACTTGGGTCTTTGTCAATCTCAGTGACCTCACTTGGGTCTTTCACTCTTTCTTGTCCTTCATATAGGACTCATTCTCACCATTTAATATTTTATTGAGCTCTTTATATTGATATTTCCAACATATCTCACTCTTATTCACAAGCCTCACTAGATTCATGTATGGCTACCAATCTCTCAACTTTTCTCTTTCACTCACACCATCAATAATATCTCATAAATGCATCAAAAATCAAATGAAAAAAATTAACTTTTACCTTTTATTTATTTATTATCCTTCACTTATTATCCCAATTAACTATTTATCTTATACCAAATAATTCAAATAAAATTTCTCATCCTCTGCTCTTCCCTTGACTTTGATACTTACAATCAATGATTAAGGCAACTAAACTTCTCAATCTCCACTTATCTTGTAAACTCTCTCTCTCTCTCTCTCTCTCTCTCTCTCTCTCTCTCTCTCTCTCTCTCTCTCTCTCTCTCTCTCTCTCTCTCTCTCTCTCTCTCTCTCTCTCTCTCTCTCTCTCTCTCTCTTTGATGAATTTATCTTTCCATAACTAATATCCAGTCTTATTTATGTCATTCACTCTACCTTTAGGCTCTACATATATCTTTCATGAATCCATACATCTCATTCAGCACATCTTCACACTCTATTACATTTACCTCACACTCATTAATTTTCACTAGTCTAACATCCCTAGGCCACATCACCTCAATATCTCTATATATATTATGAATACTTCCTCATGTCACTAAATTTTTTTATTAGACTTATCTAACTTCTTATATTCTAATTTAAACTCTTATCCTTTCTTTAGGTCCCTTATTGGAACTATGTTCACTCCTACATTATCCTTGTAGCCTTTTTTCTTATCTATTTTACATAGTATGGATAGGTACCATTAACTTTTGAAACAATAAACACATATTATGACACCTTAATTCATGTTTCATCTCTCCATAGAGTTTCGTTATCTAAATCTAGTCTTAAATACTTTTTCTAACCTTTACATAGACCTAATTAGGTTTCCTTGCACCACTTATACACACAGTCACCTAAATATCATATTTAAGGTCTCGTATAAGGATAAAACATTCTCAATCACCTTTCCAATGCCAAGGTATATCAAATTATAAAATTTCATAAATTTTAACTAGTTAGATTATTTTTTATTCCAATTTTAAGATTTTAACCCTAAATTAGGGTTTTTAACCTTTGTGCAGGCTTGAGAGGGCTCATATTAGATTTAGTGAGCTTTGAAACAATTTAAAATATTCAAATGACATATATATAGGTTTTTTATCCTTTTTAAACCTTTTTTATGCTTTAATTTTTCTTTAAAAACTCTTGGTAACATTCCAATCATATATTCAATAGTACCCTAGAATGATAGTACGCCAGTGTCAAAGACATGTAGGGTTAATATGATTTATAGTCTACCAAAAGTTTTAGAAACATTATTTCAAGGTTCTCACTCCTCCACATTGTCATTATATCTTGTCTTCTAATAAAAAAAACTCCATATAATTCTTTATACCATCCTCTAAGTATTTTTTTTATTATCTTACTCAAAATAGAGCATATATAGTTATCTGTAGCAAACCAGGGTAGGGTTAGAACATATATTTTATTGCTTTTTGTATTTAAACAGTCCTTAAAGTTTTTCATGTCATTATATTAATCTTATAGTCTATCTCAAAACCATATCAACTCCATTTTCTTCATTATTCAATCAATCAAACAAGATTTCTTGACTATCTACTTAGACAGAACACTCACAACATTTTTTTAACAAGTTTCCCTCATACTAGACAACTCAAACCTTTATAATTATTAGAAACATGTGAATTAATTATTCCTATAAATCACCACTTACTGATGGTTTATACTTACAAATTCACTCTCAAATGTATAATATCTTACTTGAGGGAGTTCTTTCTTCAAAGTTTCTTAGAACTCTTATTCTAGTTCTGTAAAACATAGTCCTTGCATTTTTTTCAAGTTATAGTATGCCAAATAAATGATGTAATATTTTCACCATATTTAATGAAATCAAAAATATACTAAATATACTATATAGAATCACATACATTCCAAACCATGCTACTTTCATTGATCTTACTTTTTAAATTGTTATCACTGTCAAGAATGATAAAGTACATGGTTTCACAGTTTTGCACTCCGTTGCATCTTCCCCTATGTACTTATACCTCTCCAAAATTTCAAAATTGACTCATATAAACTATCTACCTACTCTTCTATGAATCTATCACCTATTACACACCAAAAAATTGTTATAAACATAAAAAACTACTGTCTTGACTAACTAGCTCTGATGTAACTACCTTGATACCATGTTTACATTCATGGCTCTTGTTATTTATAATTTTCCTTATGATTTTTATGTTAAAACACCTTATAGAATCATTATATGACCTTACCATAACATTTTAAAACATCTAATTCCTTGAAACTTTTGAAAATACTCCCAACATACTAACTCAAATTCAAAATTTTATATGCCCATTTTGGCAAGAAAATGCCAAAGGGCTTCTAAAACACACTAATGGACTATTCTAAATAATCAAATGTCTGATAATAGATGATATAATACCAAGGACACTATAAAATGACCAAATTTACATCATTTCTTGATTCCCTTACATCACTCACAATTCATACCATCATTGCATATCTTTGCTCTTACAAAAAAAGCACTCATATTACCTCCTAAAAATCACAAACATTAGCATTTAATTAACTCAACATTCAAATAAACATTATCCCTACATTATAAATACTCAAACACAATAAAAAATAATCAAACAAAAAATATTTAATACTATTTAACTTCATTCAATTTTATCATTCTCCACAAATTCGCTCCTACATTTTACAAATTTGTCTTTGACCATTTTCATGAATTCACTACTACCCCAAGCGAAATCACTTCTCTAACCACTGATTTCACTACCATGTTTAACAATTTCACTACTACTAAAATACTGAAATTTATCTATTAATTTAAATTATTTCACTTCTATACTTTATAAAATTGCTACCCTATTTAGCAAAATTATTGTTCACCCCAATGAAATCATTGATTTTGATGCCAAAGTTGCCATTTTGACAATAAATCATTTCTACTAACTTTAAGCCTTAATTAGTAATAATAAATTAAACAATTTTCAAAACTAAATTCACTTACCAGTGGCCCACTCCTCTCGAGTCTTTGGAATCTCCTCACTCACTTTGCTCAGTGGTCATGGTGTGGAATACGTTCCATGTTTCCTCATAAGTCTCAGAATAAATCTCTCAAATCATAATTGTTAGTGAATAACCTTGATAATGAAATTGCATAAATGGTTTTCTAATTACCATTTATTCTACTTATATTCTTCTATACTACCAAATATTTTACCCCTCATCCACATTATTATTCATCTATTTTTTGAAAATCAAGATATATTAAATTAATTCATTTAGAATTTATTTTCAAAATATTTCAATAATCTATTTGCATAAAATACACATAATCATTTGTAATTCAATATCCTTTTTCTATTTTTTAGATTTGTATCTTACTATTTATGGGATATATCATTCCCACAACCACTTAATTGATCCCTATGTCATTAGAAAAATAGTAAGGATGCAATCTCTAAATGGTTAAACTATTTTTTTTCAAATCCATACTCTAGTTTTCATTAACTAGGGGCAATTTTTTTATAAAACCAACATCTTGCAAATTTGACATTGATTTTGACATAAGTTGATATAACATTCTCCACATCTCTTTGTTCATTTCCTCTTTTCATCAATTTTGAGAATTTGTCCATTTTATCTTACAAACCCTCAAGGGGGCATCATCACACTCATTTTCATTCATTTAGGGAAACTTTTTCCTTCTTAATCATTAACACTCTACTTATTTTACTATTATTCAAAATAGTATTGCTTTTCACCACTATTTCAAAGAGGTGAAAATGTGGACACGTACATTTTACTTAGTGTCAAAATGTACCTAAAATATATTAATAATTCTTCTTAAAATAATACATCACATCTCCCTCTAAATTAAAATAATTAAATAAGTCTAATTATTCAATTATGCACACTTTAAATCCTCATTTTAAAAATAAAATCCAATTTTTACACCTCATCCAAACATCATCCACCATTTTCTCCCTCATCCTAACCAAACCCATAAATTTCTCAACCTTGTATGACTCATCCCCTAAGTTGTCAAGAAGATTGACTTATTCATGTTGACTTAGCTAACCAATCACATGATTATATCAACCATTAGAAATGGTCTTAATCCTCATGGGTTAGGACTCATTATCCACCATTTATTATTTAGATCATTTGATAAATATAAATAATCCTCCACCATTTGATCTTCCTCTAAAAATCTATAAATAAACTTGAAAGTCTTCATTTTCAAGACGCCTAAAATTAAATCTTGAAGAATCCATACTTATGATAATAGAGTTCTAATCACAAGTGAATAAAAATGAATTAAAAATGCATTTTACAACAAAATTATTCACATTCTCCTTTTCATTGGAAGAGTGAGCACCACATTTTCGAAGAGCAAATCAAGTTTACATCGTAATAGAGAAAGCTCAAATATTTGAAGCATAAAGTTTATGTTTTCGTAATTTCTTTGTTTATTTCTCTATCTTACATTGAATTTAGCTTAGATTTTTTTATAACTTCTAAATTTAGTTCACTTAATATCCATTTGATTTTTTTGAAAATTGATATGAGAATAGGATAATAAAGACATGTAAATACTAAAGAGTAATCAGTCATGATATAATAAAGATATAACAAGTTTAAACTATTGGATATCTTTTTTAAATATCTGAGATACATTTTTATTTAAAAATAGTAAATGAGATGAACCCATAAAAATTGGGAAACAAAATTATAATCTATATCTTGTAGATCCAAATTAACTAAAAATAGTAAAATATTAAATTCTTAAAATTGACACAATATTTTGGCAAACAAAAAGAGGCTTTTTAGTAAACCAACTTGAATAAAAATAGCTCTAAGGAATTTTAAAATGGACATGTTTGGATCTATAAATAAACTAATCAAGGAAGAAATAAATTATAAGTTAACATGAAGCCCTTGTAACCATATGAGGGTAAAACCCTAGGGTAAAGTTCTATATTTAAAAATCCATCACAAAAAGATAAAACCCTAAGAATATTAAAAAACCTAAGTTATAATAATTTTTCATTCACTTGAATTAGGTTCACCAAAATATTTAACCCTAAAAATATAGATTAGGTAATATAGGGTTAAAGAAGATAGAGATAGCATAGGGAAAAAAGGTGATAAACTATCTATATAACATGTAAATTAAATGCTAAACATAGATATAATATATGCTAATTTTTTTAAATTGAGATAAGTTAAAAATAGAAACTACAACTATGCTAGATATTGAAATAACAAAGAAATAATGTACTTATTTAGTTTTGATGCTAACATAGTTATGGATCTAGAATAAGTAGGAAATAGACTTGAAGAAGATTTTGAAATAGTCACCAAATTCTATATTGAGTACCTCTATATTGATGAACCCTACTGTCAACATGGGATGTTAGCATCAATGCTACTATCTAAATTGGATACAATTATCCTATATGTAATACTTCTAAAAATGGATGTGACCACTTATATGCTTATAATTTTGTATTCACATTCACTCTATTGCATTCAAATCTAGGTCATAAACTGTCACTCCTCATGAAATGGAAAACCCCTAGTTTTTCATCTTCATAGTAAACTTGGAGAAAATGGGTTAGTGGGCTCACAATGTTGAGCTAACCTAAAATATCCCTTTATTAATGAGCACTACCTACATATCTAATACTCTAAATAAGACCTTAAACAAATATAGTTATGCCTTACATGTTGGTTTGTGTGTTATACATGCAATAATGTGGAAAATAAGTACTATATTAATCTGGCTTGTAACTTGGAAAATATAGCCCTTAGGTTGATTATTTAGTACTCAGACATATAGATGTGTTTTCCCCATGACTAATATGGAATTAAGATAAAATAGGAAAACTTTTGTCAATTGAATGCTTGACATAATTCTTTTGATAAGTTGTGTTTCTATCAAAGTCTTTCCTAGGTGATGAATGAATGGGAGTGATTTTGAATATATACCACTTCTATAGGAAATTATCTCACATTAAAGTACTTAGGCCAACCATTAGGATAAATTTAATTTGTAAATCAGTTGACTTTAGGGAACTAGACACTTACATTAGGGGTGTGGGATTGATTCTTTTATCTTGGTAGTTATAACATAGGTATAGGCTCAAAACTTGTTAGGATAGTTAGTGTTCCCATGATTTACCATATGGTAAATTACTATTTACATTGTTAGTTATTTACCATGTGGTAAATACTATTGGGTTATTATTTGTAAATTACCTATGATTAATATGATAATATAGTTATTATTGGCTAGTTGTATATAAATTATTATAACAAAAAATATATCATAAATAGATTGCAAGTTTATATTGATGATATATTTAAGGGATATGATGCACCCTATTTAGAGGGAAGACATTCCCTATATATTTTATTTCATGAAGGATTTTGTAATGAGAAATATATTTTGTGTTTAAATATTAACCTCTATATATTTGGCTTCAAGAATATTTGCATGAGATAAATCTTAGTATAATCTCATCCAAATATTATTAGTGGTATTAGAGAAATAATATTAATGGCCTATTAATTTGTGAAGGGATTGATATACTATAAGCTATAGTTGCCCTGATATGAAAGAGAATAATGTAGAGTGAGTCTTGTTACATAGTTGAATATAGTTTATAGAAAATAATTTCATTTCACAGGTTTTAAGGTTGTAGTAGTCTCTACTCAGCCACATAGTGTCTTGTGTTTAATTGAATCATAAATGTATTGTGCCATAGTTGAAACCTAGACTTGAGAAGTCTTATTTTTATTAAACATGATTTATTATGATTCTACTTGAGTGGTTATCTAAATCTAATACCATACATATAGTAGTGAAATTAGAATGAGATACATTTTATTAGATTTCAAACTTGTGTGAAAATGATTAAATGAATCGATATTGAATAGTTTGTAGACATTTTGAAGTTATGCAAGGATCTACCAATTAGACTTGGCCTTCAAAACATATACTTAATTGTATATATATATCACATGTAGGAATCTTTAGATTGAAAAACATGGAATATTTTGGATTCCTATTTGTTTTACATATTAATACTTCCAATAATAGTTTTATATTTATCAAACCTACATTAATCAGCATCTTGACCCAGATCATTCATCCTTTGGCTCTAGCTATATTCTATAAACATTTATTTACACATAGTTTTACACTACACTCATAATAAAATTGTATTCAATTGTGGGTATATCTCCTTACTAATCAAATTTTAACATTTTTCATTCAACAGTGATGTATTGTTATACATACAATTTTATGTTGGATCCTTCTCCATGTATTCCATGTACAATCTTTTGTGGTGATTTAACTATTGGATCTTACATCATGGCATCCAATTTGTAGTATTTAATGTAAATATATTCCTAAATCTGATATATCATCAACTTCAAATCTCACTCCATGTATTCCTCTATGTACCTATATATTAGTTATTTATCTTAACTCATAGGTTATGAATTTTTTATTATCTATACATTACTAGATTAGAGTCTAGTTATCGATAAAGCTTTTATAGATGTTAGTATTATCAAATATATATTTAGTTAATAGGATTAAATTTATTATTATTCAGATTTATAGTAAACAATTATGAGTCAAGGAAATATATATATTGTCAAAATTATATGTTGCTTTTAAAAATTCATTTATGTAATTAGGTCATAAAAGTCAAAATAAAATATATCTCATATGGATATTGCTATGTATCTAGGGACATGATATATTAATGTATATGGGTTGATGGAGATGTCAACATGTGTCACACATCCCCCTTAACCCATATACATTAATATTTAATGTCCCTAGATACATAGCAAATGTATTTTTGGTGGAAACTAATGTGCAAGTTGTTTCACATTATAGGATGGAAATTATACTAGTAAACCCAATGTGGAAACATTTGATCTTTATTGACACATTTAATAAATAACCAATGAGTTGAAGGAAGTTAAAGTAAATTAATGATGAAGGCCATTCAAGCCTCTTATTATCCACTAGTGATGGGGCCACTTCTTTAGTGCATGCATTTTTTCAATTGTGTGGTGTGGTAGTTCAATCTCTCTTTTCAATTTGTTTTGTAATAAAGAATAAAGGTTAATTCTTATTCATTATATACATAACTATTCCTAATACAGTTCACTAATGTAAACATATAATGAAAAAAAGGAAGCACAAATGAAAATCAACATCATGGAACTTGTAAGGAATGAACTATCAAATGCATTCTTGTTCATACCTAAGTTTTTGGTAAACCTTTTTAAAACCATTGAAGGCTATGTAGATGGTTCATAATTGAGTTCCCACATTGATTAGGTCATATGTGTTCCTTATAGTGAATCATTAATAATAATATGGTTCTTGTACATGTTCCCACACTAGTTTGGTTAGATGTGTTCTTGATAATGCATGGTTGATAAGAACTTAATGTGTTCCTTATTTTACTTTCATTTCAATTTGTGCCAAGATCATGAGAAAAAAAAGGTGATAAATCTATAATAAAAGTGTGAAACTTCTTTACCACCATGTAAATAATAGGGGGAAACATTAGGAAAATTAGTTTTCACATGATTTACCATATGGTAAATTAGTATTTACATTGTTAGTTATTCACCAAGTGGTAAATACTAATAGGTTATTTTTTGTAAATTACCGTATGATTAATATGGTTATATAATTATTATTTGTTATTCATATATATATATATATATATATATCATGAATAAATTATATGTTTAGGTTGGTGATATATTTGAGGGATATGATGCACATTATTTAGTGGGAAGACATGTAATATATATTTTTATGTCATAACTTATATTGTTATGGGAAATATATTGTGTGTTTGAATATTGGCTTATGTGTATTTGGCTTCAAGAATCTTTGCATGAGATAAATTTTGGTATAAGCTCATCTAAATACTATCAAAACTTGTAGGGGAATACGATAAGAATTTTTTAATATTATTATCAAGATATAATATCTATGTCATCAACAAAATACTTGTCTAATAAATAGATAGGCCAAGGGGCATAAGATAGAGCATATGCGAGACTTCAAAAAGTGGGAAATGTACAAATTTGAGAGGAATAACCAAGGTCTAAATTATCCAAGTGTATAATAGCAAGGTATTTTATAATACATAAATATCATCTATACTAACACCTAATTTATAAAGAGGATAACCTAAATATAAATATGCCTAAAAGCTCCTACCCTTGCACCATAATAAAGAGTGTGATATCTAAACTCACCCATTTGAGACTCAAGTGAAAGGAGAGGTAAATATTGGGATTTTAGAATATATTCCCATGTTAAAAAATGATACAATGAGGATATTCTAGTAATTAACCATAAGAAGGGAGAGTTTTTATTTAGTTGTGACTTGGAAAAAGGAGGGGATTTGACATTACATGGAAATTGAAGTCAATTTGAAAAAATGAATAAAATGAAGGGAAACACTATGAAATATGATAATCATGTCATTATACAAGTTATACTAATCTAAAAATGGCTTAAAACAAGTATGGGTAAGATAAATCATCTAAAAAGAGTTGGATAAGAAAGAGATCAATAAATCCCAATAAAACCATTTATGTGGATTTTATACACACCAAATATTATTACAATAAGGTCCACAACATTTTAGGATTGGTGAAAATTCACTCCAAGGCATGAGTTGCAGATCTCATTTTTATAAATGGCAATGTGGTGGAATAGTAGTGATTAGAGGGGTTATTTACTAGGGATGATTTAAATATGATGGTGTCTATTTATTAATATAGATTTTAATTGAGGTGGATGGGTGGATCTAAAAAAATATAAAAAGAGGAAAGGGTAAGGTATAAAATAAGGGGTCCTATGATCCAATTGAATATTAAAACTTTCCAATCCAACTTATTATACCATGTCAAGCACATATCACAAACCAATGTATATTGTGGATTAGCTGAAAGTATATAACACAAAAAAAAACACATTAAAGATTCTAAAGGAATAATTTCATAAGGACTTAATGATTAAAATAAAAAAGTGTTGTCACTATAAGATTGTTATGCATCTCAAATGTCATTAAAATGTAATAAGTATGATATGTAACTAAAGAATTGATAATAATAACAAAATATTCAATCTTTTCCCTGCAAATAATGCAAACTCATCTTATTATAGATTTACCAAATTAGTGAAAATTCCTTGATGAAACATAAAAATTTGGAAGAGACAACACATTCACACAAACTCATAGAATAGTTGTAGAAAAATTTATTCACCTACATTAATTTATAAAATTATCTTCCCTTTATAATGTATAAGAAACATATATATATTTATTTATATGGGCACCACCTCATCTTTATAATGTCATTACATGTACAAGCAAATCAAAATAAGTCTCAATATTAATTTAGTTTTCTATTTATGCTTGTATAAAAAATTTCTTAATGATCAAGTAAATATTTAAATAACCATGCCAAAAATAGACTCCAAAATTATACTATGATGTCTGAGTGATAATGTAAGTGGTAGTTAAAATTGAATCAAACTAAAATCTAGTTGGTAGATTAGGATTAGGTGTTCCAAAATTAATAACATATGAATTCAAACTAATTGATGAGGAACTAGTTATTATGGTAGAAAATGAAGGCGATACAATAACTATTTGAACATGTAAAACCTCTCTTTGAGTAACTAGCTGATATTTCTCCTTACTTTTCTTATAATCATTAGCACATGATGCAAATTCCAATTCAATTACTTTTCTAATGCCTATCCATGGTCTATATTATCCTTAGAAGATGTGATTAATAGGAAAATTTGTCCATTGCTTCCATGGACTACATTCTCCACCTTTGCTTTGAAATGGTCATAGGTTTGAATCAAGGTGTTGAATAATTACTTGTTTATTATCTACACCTGTGATGTATATATAGAGGAGATGCATATGTCTACAAACAAATGTATGGCTTGGTTTTCTTTACTAGTTATTTATTTAACTATCTTGTTCATTGATAAGTGCCACTCTATAAGACAATCTCTTGTATTGTTCACATAATTTTTATCCAAACTAATATTTGGGAGTGTCAATAGATTTAACTATGGTTGTGACTTCTCCCTAACTACTTTTATATCATTTATAACTTTTCATCTACACTCTTCAAGGCTTCATGAAATTCCACCACCCTACAAAACTATCATTATGACTCTACTCATGATGTATGGATAAAACATACTAAATAATACATGACCAAGATGAGTTATGTACTTGTTTCACAATATTATCTAGAGATTCAATTATAGGTTGAGAATCCAACATCTTATTTTCCCATTTTAAGCCACAAGAAAAACATTTTATTTACTACTCCTATGGAATCTAACATAGATACAAGGTCTTTCTCAAACTCATCATGCTCACTAGGTTGAGTTTTAATCTTATTCATTAAGTTTAATGATTCTTATTCTCTTATAAATTCACTTTATTTTCCATCACATGTCATTTTCCTCTTTTTGATCCTTCTTAGTTGGTTAGTAGTTTCATTAAATTCTAAACTTATCTTGGGTGGTTAGATAAGCACCAAGTGTTCTCTTTATTATTTCTTTATTTATAAGTTTTTCATCTATGGCATGGATAAGATAAGTCTATTTTCAAATACATTCTCTTTAGATGAGGTGGAAATGGGTTAAATGGTTGATGGTGGTCCCATGGGTGATGGAGGGGTATGTGAAGGGGGTGTAGGAAATTGGGGATCAACCATTTTTTCACTAGATACCTTAATTTTAGCTGGAGTCTGAATAATATATTTGAATATATTAAGATACTACTAAATAGTTTTAAAAAAGAGTACTCTATATGGGTAACTAAAGGTATATGGAATACTATATGAGTGGATAAATTGTTATTTAATTGACCAAATAATTATTGGGAAATTAAATCTTCAAAATACAATGTTTGGGGATCGATAGGAATAAGTCTTTGATGGCTTATTATATCTTCAAGTTGTGCCATGGAAGCTTGGGTCAAAATTTTTAAGACTTGAGTAATTAATGTACATGTGCTAAGGAAAACATTATTATTTATGGGGGTGTCAATTGTAACATCCAATGAATAAAATGAACTAGTGGGTATTATTACTAAAATAATATTATAAGTACATAAGAAAAATTTAGGAATACCCATATAATATAATGGGACCATGACCTTTAGAGTATAAACATGAGAGGAAGTAATTAGAATGACAAATGAAGTAGAGGAAAAATGAGACATGACATGTATAGTACCTAATATCTCTATAACTAGACTATATATACCATAATTAATTGATATATCAACTAGAGGACTATGTGTTGTATTGAGTGGGTGCATAGCCTTGATTACCCCAATATATTTTATTTTATATCTAATTTATCTCTTTATCTATGTAATATATATGAATGTGACTAAAATTATAATATACAAAATGTACCTTTAGAGGTTTGCTCTGAAAAACATCAAATGGTATTTTATATTATGTATCTTCTTCTTCTTTTATTTGATGTTCCTTTACAGTACCTATGTCTATCAATCCTTCTCCATTAGATTCCCCTTCTAAAATTAAGTTAAAAAAGTTTAATTGTGTTTATATGTGTGGAATATGCTTCTCCTTTATTATAGTTATTGGGAGGATTAAGGATCTAGGTAGTTTCCTCTTAGCTTGAATGTCTAGAGAAGTTTTGATTAAGGTAAATACTATATATGAAGTACCATGGCCTGCCATAGTTGACTTCACAAATGGAGGTGAATGAGATGGTTGAATTGGAGTATAAAAATTGAGTGTAATTTTAGGGATGAAAGGATTTCCCATATTTAATGAGAAATCATCTATCTAAGGAATTTTGGGTAGTGGAAGTTATCTAAGTATCTTCCTTGTCAACTTCTAGTTGATCTCTCCAACAGACTCTTATTTAGGATCCTCTATTGGAATTACATTTTTTTATATGAGGATTATTTAGATTTTTAGGATAATTTCCATGGCCATCACAATAATATTTTTATCCATACTTTAGAATCATCTTTTTTTCCATGAAAATGTGTTCATGTGAATAATCTATATGACTGTAATTCCTCTTTAACATTCCTCCCTAATTTATTATGTGCTTGAATAATCTACCATTGGGCTCCCAATATTTAAATTATGCTTAGTCAAGGTGGATTTTTTTTCATGTTCATTAAGGATCTAAATATTTTTATCCAATACTTATATTATTGCCTTCTAATGCTCAAGGATGTTTTATGCAAAACCCATATAATAACTAATTTAAAATTAACATCCACACTTTTAGATAATATTAAATCTATCTGATGATTTAATAACTTATTTGGTAAATGTCTAGGATATTAAAAGGGTTCATTGATGTTCCTTCCATCATGATAATAATATGATCTAGGGAATACCAGTAATTACCCAATGTATTCGAAAACCTTATAATTTGTTCTAATAGTATAGGCAAGGTTTGGAATTGAAAACCTTGTAAATGAGAGGGTTGAATATATCTCTAATTATTTGTATATGACCTATGAATCTATGAATGTGTAACATATTTAAATTATAAAACAAAATATTATCTACAACCCTTGGTTTCCATGGATCCTCCCCTCATGGGGTGAGTGTGGAACACAAATCATAAAAAAAATAAGACATGTAAAAAAGATCACTTGACCTATTCTTAGGCATAATTTGATTTTTTTAAAATGTAGTTAATAACCTCCCCAATGGTAAGGATTTTCCTATCATCTAAAATCATTGATAATAAAGGGACCTAGACATCATTTTCATATGTTATGAATGGGGATACATGTATTATATTCATGAGTTCCATATCTATATTGATTCCTATCTTGAATTTCATGATGGGAAGAACTTCCTTTTCAAAAAATTATTTGGATCATTCACCTAGTCCTTGAGTGTCTCCCTAGCATTATTATTTATCAACCTATCTGAAATGATTGAGAAATCATATACTATATCACTTTGAGGGAGTCCATAGTATTTATCAATGGCAATCTTGGGTAGGTAAACTATATGTTCCCTAATATTGATCTTATATAATATATCAACAATGCATGTTTTAGTTTTA
>JARHVA010007323.1:227500-437500 GCA_037957365.1 Torreya grandis | reverse complement strand
TTATCAATAAATCACCCCTTTATTGATATTATAGTGTGTTTATTTGATCCTACATGCTAACCTTTTCTCTCTATTTAGTTTAGGAGTACATGTTCTAATAAGTAAATAGCAAATCTTCTAGGTGTACTAGTTATCCTTACCTATCTTCTGCTAATTAACCTATTCAATGTAGATGCATAGATAAATATCTACCATTAGTTAAATAATACCTTATCCTTATACCATTTTAATGGGCCTAATCTCTAGGTTAAATTCTTACAATTTGGCCATCCATTTATCTTTACTTTTGCCTAGCTCATTTTATCCAAGTGTGAGCTTGATAGCTAGATCTAGGACAATGGCATATATATTGTGCATATAATGTAATGCCTAAATTTAATCACATATTTTATTAAGGAATAAATTATATTATCAATCATAGGTTATTTAAATTATACTTCCCTAAGATTGGTGATGATGAAGGGTATAGGATGTTTATTATATTCCACTTTTTAGGTGAGCACAACTACTATAGTATGTTTTGATGCAATGAATATAGGAATAAATCCATGGTAAAGTTTCGACTGATCAGCAATAGATCTATGGAAATGTATATTTTGATGTCTTGAAATTACTTATTATTTTTATATTTCCACTCTAATTTTGTGTCATGTTTCAACATTGAATTTAATGGTTTCATAATTTCATAAAATATTAAAATGAATTATCAGACAAAATTTTTCTTACCAAAAAGGATTTGATCTTCTTTTTACTTTTAGTATAAGGAATTTTTTAAATATTTTGAAATATTTCATGGTTAATTTAATAAATTCCTTGGTGATAAAATGTCCCAATAGTTTACCTTATATGACTCCAAAAATATTTTTCTTCACATGTAATGAGATTCCATACCTCTTGCATCTATCAAACACTCTCTACAAGTGAAAAAATGATATACTCTATCTTTGGAAAAGATAGTTAGATCATCCATGTAAATAATGATGAACTTACCAATTAGTCCTTAAAATTTAGAATACATGTCACATTTAAAGCTAACACCTACATTGATTAATCCAATAGGAATTTTATTGTACGCAAAGGTTCCCTATTTAGTAATAAAAATAGTCTTAATTTGATCATCATTTTCTATAAAGACCTTATTGTGGCCCAAAAATACATCCAAAAAAGACATCATTTATGACCTACTATATAAATTAATTCATCTATGGAATGTAAGGGATAATTATCCTTTTTTAATCTCAACTAAGATTCTTGAAATCTACACATAAACTGATTCCCTATTGCTTATTCTGTATATGAACTAAATTGGCCACCCAAGTAGAATGTCTAATAGGAAATAAAATTTTGACATTCAATAATTTATAAATTTTCTTTTGAATGAGAGGTTCTAAAATAGGATTAACCGATATTTGTCTCTATCAAAAAGGTTTGTCTTCTTATCTAAGTTGTATGGTATGTGTGATAGCTCTAGTGTCAAAAGTGTTTAGATATTCATAAGCTTAATAAATCACATCATTGTATTTATTCAACAATTCTTTTAGCTTTTATTTTTCATGTTTAGAAAAACTCAATCCAATTTTGATAGGTTGGGAGTGCTTATATGTTCCTAAATTCACCTTCAAAATATCATATTTGTTTGTCTTATATTAATGTAGTTTTTGGCTTGGTGGTCCACATCAAAGACTCATTCTTAACAAACCATTCTTTTAGGTATCCTAATCTCCTTCAATTGAATTATACCACCATCTTCTATTTCCTATTTGTTCATTGGGTCAAAATATATCTCATAAATAATTTGTTATTGAAAAGAACCAAATTTTCCCTTGAACTATGTGATATGATGATCATCATCAAATACATGAAAATTTTCAAAATTATCATGGACTGAAGAACATGGTACCATCTCTATAGATTTTTTTTGCATTTTGGGATCTTGAAGTGGGGCTAGCATTTTTGTATAGGAAACTAGGAAATATGTTGTCTGGTTTTTCTCTCCTAAGATTGATTTATATTGAGATATTTGATTTATTTGATTAGATCCCAGGATTTGTACTTATATTTTTTAACAACCAACTCTTAATCCCCAGACTTAATAGTTGTTTAAAATTATCTTTTTGTGTGAATTGGATACCAATGATTAAGTATTCATATCTTACATGTTTTTTAGTACATGGAAACTATAACCTAAAAATAATAAGGTATTGTTTCTCATTGGGGTCAATCAGAGTTATATGTACACTTGTGCCCCACTTGTATCGATCACCATCAAAATATAAAGTCCACACTTGTGATGGAACTTCAAATACTTGTTTTTTATTCTTGGTTTCATTTTGAAAGTGTAGACCACTATGTGTGATGAAAAACATTTATTATTTCATTTTTTGAATTATATTATGTGATTGTGTATTTCATATTTGGTCATTTATCAACTATAATCTGATTAGTTATTCCCTTCCAAAGTATCCACATGTGTGAAATGTCTATCATCATACATACATTCAATGTATTTTACCAATAATGGCTTAGGAGTATATTATAAGCATCATGAATGTAAAATAAAAGGATGTCAATGTATTGTTGGACATATGGCCAATAATCAAACTACATGTGGATATTGAATAATTCTCCAATGACTAGGACAAAATACTTGTCTAGTTGTAGGATCACCCTTTGGGAATTGTTTGGAGTCAACCCTATTATCCTACATATTTGAGTGAGAATCACATTAGTTGAGGTACCCAATTCAACTAAACAATTATGTATATTTTTTCCCAAAAAAATTGATAGTCAAGAGGAATGGTGGGACCTGAGGTTTATATTTATAAATGACTATATTGGTATGTGTACCTTTAGATTTATCAATAGTTGGCTTGTTAGTCAAATCTTTAAGAAAAAATTATTTCTATTCTAAAATCTAAGCCAATTCATAAAGGGTAATGCTTTCCTTGATTTTATTCATGTCATCAACTATGTTATACCCACTCTTATTATGTGGATCATCATATTATTGCTGATAATTTCCTTTATGAGGAGGTGGATTACTATTGGCATTTGGATTAGGAGTGACTTTTTTATTTTTTGGGGGTGTGGAATTAATGATAAGTTGTTTATTCTTATTTCTCAAATCATAGTTATTTCTTTAGAATTTCTAAAAACATGAATCTAGTCTATGTTTTCTTTTAGTTCATTCTCATCCTCAATAGGGAATGTGAATTCATATGTCTCAAATACCATTGTAGTGTTTTAAGTACTATAAGAACTATATGTGGATGTATAAGGATGGTTTTAGATTATCTTTTATCTTTCCATCTCTTTTTGAAATATTTCAAAGGCAGTACAATGGAATCTATTTCCTGTGAATTGGATACCAATGATTAAGTATTCATATCTTACATGTTTTTTAGTACATGGAAACTATAACCTAAAAATAATAAGGTATTGTTTCTCATTGGGGTCAATCAGAGTTATATGTACACTTGTGCCCCACTTGTATCGATCACCATCAAAATATAAAGTCCACACTTGTGATGGAACTTCAAATACTTGTTTTTTATTCTTGGTTTCATTTTGAAAGTGTAGACCACTATGTGTGATGAAAAACATTTATTATTTCATTTTTTGAATTATATTATGTTATTGTGTATTTCATATTTGGTCATTTATCAACTATAATCTGATTAGTTATTCCCTTCCAAAGTATCCACATGTGTGAAATGTCTATCATCATACATACATTCAATGTATTTTACCAATAATGGCTTAGGAGTATATTATAAGCATCATGAATGTAAAATAAAAGGATGTCAATGTATTGTTGGACATATGGCCAATAATCAAACTACATGTGGATATTGAATAATTCTCCAATGACTAGGACAAAATACTTGTCTAGTTGTAGGATCACCCTTTGGGAATTGTTTGGAGTCAACCCTATTATCCTACATATTTGAGTGAGAATCACATTAGTTGAGGTACCCAATTCAACTAAACAATTATGTATATTTTTTCCCAAAAAAATTGATAGTCAAGAGGAATGGTGGGACCTGAGGTTTATATTTATAAATGACTATATTGGTATGTGTACCTTTAGATTTATCAATAGTTGGCTTGTTAGTCAAATCTTTAAGAAAAAATTATTTCTATTCTAAAATCTAAGCCAATTCATAAAGGGTAATGCTTTCCTTGATTTTATTCATGTCATCAACTATGTTATACCCACTCTTATTATGTGGATCATCATATTATTGCTGATAATTTCCTTTATGAGGAGGTGGATTACTATTGGCATTTGGATTAGGAGTGACTTTTTTATTTTTTGGGGGTGTGGAATTAATGATAAGTTGTTTATTCTTATTTCTCAAATCATAGTTATTTCTTTAGAATTTCTAAAAACATGAATCTAATCTATGTTTTCTTTTAGTTCATTCTCATCCTCAATAGGGAATGTGAATTCATATGTCTCAAATACCATTGTAGTGTTTTAAGTACTATAAGAACTATATGTGGATGTATAAGGATGGTTTTAGATTATCTTTTATCTTTCCATCTCTTTTTGAAATATTTCAAAGGCAGTACATTATCCAATGGTCTAGTGCATTCTTATACATTTTAAGTGTTAATTGAGGGTTAGGTTGATAAATCATGATGACCTAACTTTACATATTTTAAAACATAGTGTTGAAGTTCTTAATGGTTTTGTTGGGATCCATTTTGATATAAGAAAACTACTAATTTAAGAAATTAGGGTCTATCTCTTGCCCAAATTGGTCAATAAAATCAATACTAAAATGGTCCTAACTTAGGATAAAGTCTTCAGGAAAGTTGAGGAACCAATCATATACTGGGTCTATTAGTGTGAAGGGGAAAATCCTATAGGTGATGTCCTCATGTTCTAAATTTATTGTCTCAAGGTAGTTTTATAATATTTTATGTGTTCTTCCATAGTTCATCCTATGCTTGGGGTGAAATGGGGAAGATACCTATTAGGGTTCTTAAGTAAATCATGAACAATTCTTGGGACATTAATGGTAGATCCAGCTAACCAAGCCATCTTAGGATATGAATTTGGGAAAGGTTATGGGGACAAATTGATTGAAATCATGGTAGGTTTATGTTTCTTGGGCATGGGTTTTTTTATAGAAAATTAGGGGGAAATTACCAACTGGTTATGATGGGACCTAACCCTATTAACAGGTGAAATCATCTCTAAGATGCTTCATAATCAAATAGTGGTTAGTATGTTATTATCAATAAAAATAATTTCTACACACTCATAAAATTTATGACAAGCCTAAAATATTCATATGTCTATCCTTTTAGTACTATTTGTTGTGAACTCCAAACTCCTATTCATGAAAAGCCCATGAGAGGGAATTCCCTAAAAGGGAAAATGGGATAATTATGGACTTTCATTCTCTATTTTAGAACTAATATAAGATTATCCCAAGCCATGGTTATGGGTATTTGACTTCACAAATGGATTTTACATTAATAATCTCCAAGAGATTTACTATTACCACCAAAAGTTCAATATGAAGTTCATGTACATAGGTATAATTGTCAAAGATTATTATGGGAGTTTTAGTATTATGCTTCTCTATTTATACATACAATGGAAAGGGGTAATTCAATATTAGAAAACAAACACAATAAGAGATGGAAAAGTAAGGTAGAGAAGACACCCTCTAGATCTAGAATGAACTCAATGTATTAACCATCAAACCAAGTGGCCTTGCTATAGTTATACCATTATAGATTGAGTTTCACTAAATTTTTACCTTTAAAAACACATAGTGGGAAGATTTTGAGGAAATAGGGAGTGGTATCATCAAAATTTTCACCTTTGAGGAGGTTATTCAAGACTACTCACTTAAGTGATAGTATGGACACCTCTAGGCTATGGGTGGCCTAATCATTGAGGTGAATCTCTATATATAGTCACCTCTCTTGATGTTATCACCCTTAAAACTACTACTATACCTACTAATTGTAAAGGTAAAGGGTAAGAGAACTAAAAATAAACTAAACTAGGGAGGTGATTCACTAAATTAACACATTTTAATTGACTATAATGTATTAAGGTCATGAGTTAGGCATGAATCTAATCATACTACTCAATAAGAACCTTAAAACATGATAATTTCAATATGGAGATCATAAACAATGTGTTAAATAGAGGGGCCAATCAAGAGGCCTAATGAATATATTAATGACTAAAATCCATTTATAAACTATGTAAGGCTATCCAAACTCACTGTGTGACCTGAAATAAGACAATCCATTTACAAAGATGTAGGAGAGGACAAATGAGAGAGATTGAAATCACTACTAATAGAATTCATCAATAATAACACAAGTACACTAGTTGAAATAATTTGAGAAGGTAAGAAACAAATTTATTTAACATTCAAATGCATAGTAGAAGTGTTTATTTGAGCAAGTCTTTTCTATACTTAGCCAAAAGATCTATAATAAACCATGACATGTAGCATATATAGGAGAAATGAATGAGAGAGAGAAGAGAGGAATAGGAGTGATTCAAATGATAAGTTTCAGTTCATCCAAGTTAGTTACATTCCAAGAAGAGATTTTAAGAGTATTTTTTTCCATATCTTTGACATGTGTTTCTTGTTTGATGATGAGTTTTGAGAGTAATGGCATATAAGAGACTCCTCAACTTCTTGGATAATTCATAAACCCCATTTTAAACTTCACTCATGATTGGAGTTAAAGAATAAGAAGTTGAATTTTGTTTTCTAACTAATATTTAACTACATTGTTCCCTTTTGACACTTGGTTATGCTCTAATATCTTCAATTGATACCTATATTCACACCTATCCATGGTAGATATTATTCTTCATTAGCCATATGCTTTCTAGTTTATTAGGTCTGATTTGCTTGGTATTATCCATTAGAATGGAAGTAATAACTCCATGATAGCTTGTTGAAAGTTTGATAGGCCTATATCAAAGCCTAAAAAGCATATTTTGGTATGACCCATAGCTTCCACATGATCTAACCATGCTTCTTTATCTCTCCTCGATGACCATTTCACCTTTTCATAAGCATTTTTGTACTACCTTTGGAATTGGAATTGTAGGAGCACTTTTAAAATAAAGAGAATGGATTTTTGGGTCTAACATGTTATATGACCTTCCACACCAACCTCCTCAATGGTTTTAATCATTTCATATGTCTAAAAACCCTATAAAAGTACAATATTAAATTCATATTTATAAGTGAAATTGTAGATAAATTGCATGGTGAGGACCCTCTTGGAGTGAATAATATTGTTCAAGCATTTTTAGGTTAATTTAGTAAAATTTGAGCCATAAATCTCATCTTCTTTCCTATCAAGCTCTTGTTAGGGTTTAAGCAGTGTTTAGGGGTGCTTATGCTCTTAATGATGATTCATAAAGATGAAGGAAAAAATACATGAACCAATTACACTAAGTTTGAGTGTATAAGGGTCTTGAATTATCCCTAATATCTTGTGTCCCTGTGCATCTTCTCTATATAGTTATGAGAAAGAGAAGATGACCACTTTTTGTTGTTGGGCCTATTTGAGAACTCAAGAAGGATGAATTTACATAATAGGGTGTATAAGTGCTTATTTTTTATTCTTAGTTCCTCCATGGGGCCTATTAAAACTTATTTTATGTGTTCCAATGATTATCTACTCCATTTCATCCATTAGACCCATTGTCACCTTCACAAGCTCATGCCCATGGTTTAAGAGAAGTTTAGTGTTAGTGACCCTAACAATCACTATTTAAAATTTTATTCACCATTGAATGAGTATAAACCTTTAAAAATAAGTCATAAATGTATTACCCACATCCTTTAAGTATTAATTCTACAATTTAATCCCCAAAAATAAAAGTTATTCACTTTTTTTAATGCAATCTTGCATGTACAAATTTAGGGCTTCTAGGCATAACCATGCTTCCTAGACCATATCATTGCCTTTAATCATATTTGAAAGTCATTGTAGGTATTTTTATAATTTATAATTAATTATAAATGATATTTCTAATTCATAAACTTCATTATTTTAAACATTAACCCACCTTCTCTTCAATCTTCTTAAACATACCTGTAGGTGTCTATCAATGCATGATTGCAAGTTTAGAGAGAGACCTTCTTGACAAGATTATCTTGACATTGAGTGATATTTGAATTTTTTTAGAGGATTAATTCACTTTATTATTGATAATATATAGGATTATTTATACTTTTACCAACATCATGCATGTGTTTTTATCCTTATACTAACTTCCACTAGCCTATAGGTTCACATTTTGACTCCTAGAATGTTAGTTTAAATAGAATGAGATTTCTTAAACCAATATAGTCTATTGATGATGCCAATAAGAGTGGAAACTTTTTATATTCTTCTCACTACCCTTTTTAACCTCTTGGACTTCCATCCAATACTATACATTTAATGTTTTATCCTTTTAATCCTATAACAAATGTATAAGTCTGTGTTTAAGCCTCATTTTGTAAGTATGAAAGTTTCATTATTCATGTGACACTTTAGTGATCTGAAAAATGTATGATAATTGTATCATTATTAATTTAAATTCTCTACATATTTTACAACCTTCCTTTTCACCTTATTGGTATGGAATTTGAATACACTTCCTACAAAGGTTGTATGTGGTCACTTAGGTTCTCCTAATTGTAAGTCATCAACTATAGGGTTCTCAAATCTAAAAAAATCTTATTGAGGTGATTATATAGATGAACCTTAATTCACCTTTCTTTTTTAACCCTTTCCATCCTATCAATCGATAAAAATACCAACACAAACATGCTTTTTATCATTTGCCTATTAGCAAAGCCCAGAGGCTATCTTTTGGGCCTAAAAGCCTTATTTTTCTCTATATTTTTTCCTTTTTGAGCCTAAATGATTAATGAGGGGAATATATGGTAATTTTAAACATTATTTTGAAGTCTTATTCATCATCTAATTAGGTCTAAATGACATTATACATTCACCTAGATCTCTCATAGTCCTCCCCTATTCTTCCACAGTCTAATTTAGCCTATATAGTCCTCTTGAATGAATATGGGTTGATGTTTGAGACCTCATAACTATTTTAGGGTGATTATATATATTATATGAAGGCTTTAGAAATTTAATTTAATTAATTTAAGTAAAATGATATTAGTTCTTTTTAGAAACCTAACTGGGGTGTTTGCATTACCTTCAGTAGACTTGAACCTCCTTCTCTTGGACTTGTATTAAGAAAGTTGGTTTTTGGTATTTTATAGGTTTGCAAAAGCAATAAGACAACTATAAAATGCATTAAATATGCCATGATCAATATTTTCAATAGAATCCATTTGGTTTCAATGTAATCTATAGGTCTGTAGACTTATGGGTTGACAAACCTCCTCTTAGATTAGCTTTGAAGTATAATTAAAAATTATATATATGATAATAATCTATTTAAATATCCTCTTGAACCATGGCATTCACATGTATAGACCAAATGTTCTTTCTTCACATCACAGTCTTGCATTGGTTCCTTTAAACCTAAGACCTTGTTAGATAACACTAAGACAATGGTTGTCAAGACATACCACTTGTAATATATACTTGAATTTGATATTTAAAACTTTATGGATAAATATATACCTATTTGAGGATCCTCATAATGAATAAATTGATAAAAAATTAACTTAACTATGCCTATAAGAGCACATCACCAAACTATGCATGCATAAATACTCTTTTCTTGAGGTTTATCACCCCATTATTCCTTAAAGGAGTATAATAGACCTTATAGAAATTATATTAAATTTGGAAAACCTCATTTTACTCCTTTCATGTATAATACACTCCAAATATTTTGTACAAACAAGACTATCATACTCAAACTAGCCATTCAAGGTTACTTGACACCACTCCAAATAAGAACATGAGAAATATTGATAAACTATGATATTTCATGGATATATAAGTGTTTAAAAAAACTTACACAAACATTATCATGAATTTATCTATATTTAGGGCTCTTCATTTGAATAAAATTAACCCTAGTGGGGTTTTGAGTCTTTTTGTACACCCTTGACTTCTTAATGATTGCTCATAGAGTTAAAGGACTTAACTAGACAAACAATGATACAAATTGGAAGGTTATTAGGCTCCCATTATATTTCCAATATCTTGTATTCCAAATTTATCCATCCTAAAAGTAACAAGTGAAAACCTATTGCCTGTCTTGAGTAACCAAGAATATTGATGGAGAAATAAAGTGGGGTTTTTACACTATTTGACTTTGTAACTCCACTTCCTACATGGATTTAGGTCTAATGAGACCATGGGGACCTATGTAACATATTTTACCTTTCCATACATTATAAACCCTCTTTAAAATACCATCAAAAGCATGTTTTCTCAAGATTCTGACTTATCTGGCCTTTTACTACTATTGGAGATGGTGAATTAGGTAGGTTTTCATCTTCCCATGACCTATAAGGATGTGGAAGATAGTGAAAAATACATTTTATAAACTTATTTTATTTCATCTTTCTCAAAAATTCTTCATTTATGCATTGGAAAATGATAAATGGTAGTTACAAAGAAAAGTCCACTATTAAAAACCAATTATATAGGACATTTAGAGGATGTGTACAGTCAAGTACAAGATTTATGTTATAACATAAATTTTTTATGACTTAAAACATCCATTTTTTAAATAAAAAACTAAGAGGATCCTCCTGCGACAAGTTAATATAAATGTGTGAAATGAAAAAATTATAAAATGAGTAGAAGCATTGAATGGATTATATTGATTACAGACCACTTCAATGGGGAAACCTCCTTTGAGAAAGATCAATATAAATTATTTTTCTAAAATTGTATCTATTTCAAATATAAATAAAAATAGAGAAGGATAGGGATAAGTGATTATAATTAACTTGGATTAGTTTGCGCATCATATCTAGATGTTGTGAGCACTCCTCTTTGGCTGGGGAGGACTACCTGTAAGTAAAAAAGCACTACACAAAATATCCTTTGGTAGATATATGAGTGGGATACCCAGATATGTGTTTATTATAAGAAGTGTCAAACTTCCTTAGAGATGATAGTCCACTTTTGATAAATAAAAGAGTAATAAATAACAAAGAGAGATATGTTACCATTATTTTCAACCTGAGTGCATCAGAGAGTAATAGAGTGTAGGTGATATATTCAATTTATATTTTAGAATTTGTCTAGGTAGGTTATAGATAGGTTACTAAAAATCCATAGTTAATAACATCAATTAGGCTATTGAGGTCAATGAGATAGTGTGAACGATATTGATTGGGCGATCGATGTCGGTAGGGGAAATAGTTTCCTAAGAACTTGTAGAGGCTTTTTTGGATCTAAGAAATGGTTTTGGTCAAGTCTATAAGGTTGGGGAGAGTTGTGAGAGAGAGAGTATTATTTTAATGGGTTTGGTTAGAAGTTTGGTGTGTTTTAACAAGGGGAAATAAGTGGGGAAGCTTTATAACTCCATGGAGGTTTGATCAAGAATGTGTAAAGTAATAAATAGTATATATAAAGTGATTATAAAGTAACTACTTAAAGACTTATATAATAAGTGATGTACTTAGTTGAAGAGTTGATTGAATGATAAGTGTCAAATGGATGGCTCTTGTAAGGCTTTCTAAATCAATGCTTTGAATAGAGAAAATAAGCATGTGATGTTGGTTCTCAAGACCTTGGTTCTTGTTCTAGATTGATTTCTAGAAGGTATTAGTAATCTAAGATGTGGAAAGTTGGATTCCAAAATATTTTATGCGAATAGAATGAGCTTTCTTTATTTTTAATGACCTAAATATTAGTTTAGAGTTTAGCTTAAGTAACTGATGTTGATGATCCCATTGACGTCAGCCATGGGTTGATCAACATTGATGGCATAAGAATAGGTAAAAGGGGATATTTTTAGTCTATTTTTTGTTCTTTCTCATGCCAAGTGTGGTATCCATTAGGAAATAGTAAAAATAAGAGGTTAAGAAGGATGTAATTGGTTAGGAATTTATTTTTAGGGTGAGAACAAGTCATGGGTAGTTAAGATAACGGGACTAAGTCTTGAGGTGACTCAAAGGGTAAGAATTAGTCTTAGGATGAGGTGTCTAGGTAAGGTGGCATAAGTGATTTATAATCAACTTAATTAAATGTTTTTAAATTAATTAAATGTGTGAGGGGTAAAATCATGGGTTAGGAGGGTTAATTATTATTATGGGTTAGGTAAAAGCATGGGATTAAGGGGGGTTTTGACATAGGGATTTATGCATGTGTGTGACATAATTTTAGTGTCTACATTTTCCCCTTTTTATCTTGTAATTTTCACTAACAAGTTGTAACAAAAAAACAAGAGTAAGATGCTCTAGGTATTAGATGAGGTATTCCCCCTCAAAATGGGAACCAATAGAGGACAAATTAGAATCAATTACCAATTTGATAAGAAGGGAATTGTGTGAGTGGATGAGAAATGGTATCACTACTTTTGCATATACTATTATGAACTATAGTTGTTAAAACCAAGAATAGGTAAGGTGGAGGAGGACTTGGATATAAATAACCAAATTATAGCTTGTAAGTGATAGCTAATAAGTTCAAAATAAACAAAGTTATAACTCTAATAGTCCATGTGTGTTAGGCATCCAAGGTAGCAAGTACCCTTGGGAAACACAAAAGGTTGTAGGTGATAGGACTATCTTGGTCACCATCTAAAACACCTAATATAGATGCATGTGTATAATAGCTAAGTATAGTAGGATATCACTAGGTATAGCAGGATATCATAAGTAATCAAGAGAAGCAATGTAAGGTTAGTTTAAAAGGGTTGATGATTAAGGAGATATTCATGATCTCCATTCAAATTCATCACTGGTGGAGATTTAAGTGATCTCCAAGGATGGTTGTCATGGTCAGGGAGATATACATGATTTCCAAGTTGGTTGCCATGGTTAGGGAGATATACATGATATCCAAGTTACCATAGATTAGGGGTATAATCCAAAGGTTTGTGGTTGTTTTTGGAAACTCTAATTTTAAGGTACTAATGTCAATTATGTCATTGAGGTTGATAGGAAATAATACCAATGTCAAGGATGTTGATGTTAATGGGTAACCAAACTCGACAAAAATGGATTTGGTAGCCAACTAGAACTCATTTGTAACATTTAATTGTAGATAAAAATAGATCTAAGTGTTAGTGAGATGGTAGAGCTAAGAGGGGACCCAGTAGGAGGTGCATCACCACAAGTGCCATCTATTCCATCCTGGAGGAGATGGAGAGATGAGGTAAGATCCCCTTTAAATTGATTTTGAATTTAAGTTTATTAATTTTTTATTTTAGGATAAATTTGAAGTTGGGGGGGAAGAATGCTATTAGAGGGGTAGGAAATGAGGTGAGGGTAGGTTTAGATGAAGTTGAGAAGGATTTGGGGGTAGCTTTTAGGTTTAAAATTTAAAGGTTGAAGATGGGTCATTTGGCCCTAGGGCCAAACCAATTACCAATGTTAGTGGGGTCTACCAACATCATTCAACATAGTGATGATGTTAGTAGGGGTCAACTAATGTTGGTCAATACAAAGCACTGATGTTAATACACAAAAATGATGTTAGTGACTTTGAAGAACCTAAAATAGGAGAAAAATTCAATTTTGGATCCCTAATTGAAGTAGTCAATGAACCTAATGGTTGAGTTAGCCTTAATAGACCCTATGTTGATTGAGTGTTGCCTACATAACCCGGTTGAGGGCCTCAAGCTACTTTAGTTCTCCCAGTGTGTAGAGAAAAAATATAAGGTATGTTTAAAAGTGTGTTAGGGGAAATGGTTTAAAAAGGTTATGTTGAAATAGGCAAGGGGACCTCAGGATTAAAATATAGGTCATAGGGTCAAAGGTTAGGGATATAAGTCATGAGGCCTAGTGTTGTGATATAAAATTGGTCCTAGGGTGAAGAGAGAGGTAGTGAAGCCTAGGGTGGAAATGGGAGAGCAGGTTAGATAGTTAGGTGGGTATATGGCTGAAATAACCTTAGAAGACCCCATGTCAATTGAGTGTTTTATGCATAGCTCAGTTGAGGGACTTAGACTAATTTAGTTCTCCCAGAGAGAAGGGAAAAGTGGTGGTAGGTTATATTAGAAAGTACATGACTTGAAGTGTGTATGTATGGATGTAGACTAGGTAGGACTTGACACTATGGGATTATCTACCTATGCTGCTAATGTGGATGAGGAGGGATATCACCTAAAATGAGTGGGATCACATGGTAGTTTTAGGTTTAGGGGGAGTACGATGATATTGTTGAGTTACACAGGATGTGAGTTTGATGATAACATTGATTGAGAGGTGGGATCACACTGCCAACACCTTCTATTTATTCACTAAAGTGTTGACACTGACTCAGGAGGATGTATACAAGATTTTATGGTTGTAGCTCTAGGGTGAGGATATTTTCTCATGTTTGAGAGAGGAGCATGATATTCACATGGTGATATTATTTAAATAGCATGATAGTGAGGTGACATATCATTTAATGAGTTACTATACATTGTTGATGAGGAGTAACATTAGTTGAGCATCCTGATGATGGTAGGGATTATAGTGTATGTACTACCAGATGTAGATGGTGGGAGATTTACTATTACATTGATAGGTGGTATAACACATAGTTAAGTAGTAGACTATATTTACATGGGAACTAGCTTTTTTGTCACAATTATATAGAGAGCTATAAGGTTGAGACTATGACAATGATATAGTTTGTGTTAAGAATTTAGTCCATTATTAGACATATAAGCATATCATGGTGGCATGACCATTGGGGCTACATACCATGATTATAGCTGGGTTTAGGGTTGGCTTGAAATAGTGGATAGATGGTATGACCCAAACCCAAGTAGATGGTATAGTATGAGACATTGATCATTATAGGCACATGATAGAGGGATTGATCCATATAGATATTATGTGGAGACCTTACTTGATATACCCTACATTTATAGGATAGTTTTAGTATCTTATTGGATTATAGAACACATTATGGGTTAGAGGGAGATGAGTTGGCAAGCTCGAGATGATACCCATGACACAGGTCAAGAGATAGTTTGGCTTGTTATAGGATGTACCTCCTACTTTCCATTGATATAGGAGGGATGATATAATGGCATACCTACCCTTACCCTAGGAGATAGATGGGCTAGATTTTGAGGAGCTACTATTAGGGCTAGGTGTAGTAGATCTTGGATGCATACAAATATATCTTACATGGTTAACAAGCTTGCATCCCATGGTTTAGGTTAGAAGGCCACCACTAGATTTACAAAGAGTGATGAGAGAGAGAGAGAGGGATGTATCCATACAGGTCTAAGATTTAGTGATACAAGCATAGGATATAATAGTATAGGCATGAGATGTTGTAGTATAGGCTCAAGATGTATCTTAGGCATAGGTATTGGTTTTACAGGGATAGGCAGTGACATTATAGGGCCAAATCAAGGCATTGAAGGGCTAGGTCAAGATATTATAGGGTTAGGTTACTATACTAAAAATAGAGAGGGATAGTTTGAGAGTAGTAGCCTATGCTACTCCTCCTCCTCCACCATAGGGATCAGTATAGGTTATGCCTTTAGTAGGTATAATGGAACCACTGTAGATTATATCTCTAATGAGGTACAACACTACCCTTGATGAGATTACTTATTATGAGAGGTCCATTAGAGAGTTCCCATATATTCAATGCTATTCCAAGTTTTGAGATCAAGAGAGATTAGTGACATAGCCATGGATTTGAGCTCATGTAGATGTAAATAGGTAGAGAGTGGTGATGACATTACTTCTTCATGACCACATGTATAGCCTAAAGGACTCTGAGTGATAGATTTTTTTATTATTATATATGTTGTATACACACCAACTTGTGAGCTAAAGATGAGAGATGTATATTTTGAGGGAGAGATGATATTGTTATGATCTATTGATGTACATTCATGTTGAGTGTGTGTGTGTGTGTGTGTGTGTGTGTGTGTGTGTGTGTATCTATATATATGTATATATATACATACATATATATATATATATATATAATATGTATATATATAGATGTATATATATATATATATGAGATGTGTTATTGTGATTTTGAGATGCATTTATTGTGATAGTAATGATGTTGTTGATGTGGATTTTTATATTATGTTAATGTTGAGAAGTTAGTTGAGTTAGACTAGCATTTCCCATATGTGTGATGGTATATGCATAATTGATTTGTTATTTGCATCTTATCATTTTTCCATATTTGTGATGGTGTATACTTAAAATGGATAGGCCATTTATGTTATTATTTATATGAAGTTTTCATCTCAACATAGAGATTGACATGTGATTAGGATGTGAAATAAAGAGGTAAAATGCTCGTGTACTAGAAAAAACTATAACCACAACATAAATAGGCTCATGAATATGAGCCTCTTTCATGCTTTGCATCATTTGTTAATTTTGTTTATTAGAGAAGCATCATGTTCACCTTGTGCTAAGTGAGTTCAAAGTCCCTTGAAAGAGTATGAGGGGAAAAGGGGAAAATGTGTGAACATGTTTGGGTAGCGTAACCTTTGAAGTGGGGATGATATGCCCCTACTATGGGTGACTTGAGATCTACTATAGGTAAGTCCATGAATTAACACTTTTTTTTGTGTAATATGATCAATACGAGAAGCCTACAGTGGGATTTTGTTTGTGTTGAGGCCGTATGAAGCTGATCAATGTGAGAAGCTTTTTGTTTTTATTTCTCATGATAACAAAATTTGGCCTAGCCATCCTTCAAGGGAGTGGTCTAAGCATTTATTTTTGATTTTTAATAAATGTCCTTGAAGGGAGTAGTTTATTTATAGTATGAAAGTGAAGTTACGTAGTTGTCCTTCAAAGGAGCAGTCTATGTTGAGAATCACGACCTGATAGATTAAAACTTTTTTGCACATCCCATCTTTTTTTTTTACTTTTAGTCATGCACAAGACTATATATGCTTAGGAGTTTTCCACTTTTAGGGAGAAACTATAGAACTTGATAGGTTAACTAAGTGTTTAAAAGTAAGGGTTAAGGGGAAGGGAGATGAATGTAATAGAGGTGCTCAAGGGACAAGCTCAAGTTAAACACAAGGTGAAGTATCACTTGGTTAACAAAATAATGGGCATAAGTGTAAGGAATTTAAAGGCTCAAGTTTTGGATTTCCTTTAAGAAAATATAAGTGATAAGTTCTTGATCCATGCTTATGAGTTATTATGTAGGGTCCAAGCCAATTAGGAGCAAACTTTCCCCATTTACTTTTAAACAATTTTGTCAACCTTAGTGGAGATGAGAGTAATGGACTTGATCCACTTGGTGAAGTATTCAGTGGTAGTAATAATATAATGATGATGGAGAGATGAATGAGGGTTAATCTCACTAATTAGATCCAAACCCCATTGGGAGAAGGGCCAAAATTCTTTGTTGAATTTTAATGCCTGACTTAGAATGTGAAGGAGGTTAGCATGTTGTTGACATTTGACGTAATGCCAAATGTAATCACCATAATCTTGATGGAGTGTTGTCTAATAATAGCTGAGTCAAAGGATATGCTTATTTATTGTGTGACCATTAAAATGTCCACCACAAATCCTATCATGGACTTCCTTAATAGTGAAGGGAGTCTCATTACTAGTGAGGCATCTAAAGAGGATACCATCAAAACCTTGCTTGTAGAGAAGCCCCCTAGCATAGTGTAATGAGTGACACATTTTATAAAGGCATGTCTCCCATTATTAGAGAGATCAAAAGGGGTAATAGAAAAGGAAAGATAATCCATGAGTTTCTTGTACCATAAGTCATGTGGGTTGTATGTTACATTAATGATAAAAAGGATGTTAGTTGATACATAAGAGGGTAATGTTAAGTGATGCACGATGAAATAGATTTTTGAGGAAGAAGGTGAAGAGGGTATCTATGACACAAGTGAAGCTATTATTTTAGAAAACTTATTTGTATATTGAGGAACAATTTATAAGAGATAGAAGGAAAATGATCCCAATAACATATCTACATGATGTTTATACCACTACAAAATTTTGGTTTTACATAGGTAGGAACTATTAACTTGATTAACCACTAGCTAAGAATCATTGAAGATGGTTATTGATTTTATATCCAAAAAAATAGTTGTTTGAAGCCCTAAGATCAAAGCCTCATATTTGGTCATATTTTTAGTACATTAAAAATCTATTTTAAATGACAAAGTCATAGGCTCACCAATTAGAGGAATAAGAATGACCCCCACACCCCCACCGTATTGAAATTTAGACCCATCAAAGAACATCATCATGTGATAGGAGACATCATCGATGGAGATCATTATAATGGATTCATCAGGGAATTTGAGGTTTGAAGGCTAGTTGTCAGGTAAAGGGATGGTAGATAAGTAGTCAACAATCATTTTCCCCTTGATATACTTTTATTAAATAAACTCTAAGTCAAATTTAGCAAGAAGCATGAGCCACCAAGTTATACATTTATTGTGATATGGCTTGAAATGTATGTATTTTAGGGGATCAATATGGGTGACCATATAGGTTTTATGATTTAGGAGGTAATGGTGGAGCTTGAAGATTGAAAAGACCAACACAAGGCAAATCTTTTTAGTATGGATATATTGAGTCTCATAATTAGTAAGTGTGTGGATTATGTAGTAAAGTACCTATTCTTGATGTTGATCATCTTGATGTGTAATCATATCACCCAGAGAATGGTATATTGTAGAGATATAAAGGTAGAAAGGCTAACTTTCCTTAGGTGGAATAAGAACTAGTGGAGAAAGGAGATATTGTTTAAGTGTGTCAAAAGCTTCCTAAAAATCTATATTCCAACATAAGGAGACATCTTTTTTGAGGAGATGGTGAAAGGGTTGGAAATGATTTGATAACTAGGAGATGAAGTGATATATTGACTAACGTTTACCTTGTAGGCTACAGAGTTGTTTGATATTAGTAGGTGGAGACATCTCTAGTATTGCTCAAATCATAGCAAGGTCAAATTCAATACCATGGAAATAAATGATAAAGCCTAAGAGCTTACCAAAAAGGACACCAAAGACACATTTCTTTGGGTTTAGTTGAATGTTATATTAGAGGAGATGAGTAAATATGATTTTGAGAATCATCAAGTAATCTTGGTGAAGTTTAGAATTTTTGAGTAAGTCATCTATGTAGTCTTCTATAATTTTATGTAAGAGATCATGGCAGATGTAAGTCATAGCACATTGGTAGGTGGAACAAGCATTTTTCATACCAAAAGGCATGACTTGATAATAGAAACTCCCCCATGGGGTATTGAAATTTCTCTTGTGTTTATCCTTGGTAGCAACCATGATTTGATTATATCCTAACAACCCATACATAAGTGATAACATCTCATGGCCATCTATTAGATCAATAAGTTGGTTAATACTTGGAAATGGGAAGTCATCTTATGGATAAGTGAGGTTTAGGTCATGGTAGTCAATGTAAATGCATATTATTTTGATCACTTTTGTGATAGGAACAATATTAGAAACCTAGTGTGGGTAGTCAATGGTTTGGATAAAGTTAATAGAAACGAGGTGATGGATCTCTTCTTTGAAAATGAGAGAAATATGAGGATGCATTTTGTGAAGCTTTTACTTAATAGTTTTAGTATCTCAATTGGTGAAAATGTTATGGGTGATGATAGAGGGTTCAATACCAAGCATGTCATTATAAGACCAAGTGAAGGATTTGCTATGGTTATTAAGAAATATGGCATAATAAGCTTACTCAAAGGAATCAAAAGATTGGCCAATCTTGAAGATGTAAGGGTTATCATGAAAGGGAAAATTGATGTCAATGGTTGATCTATTTAAGATAAATTTTGTTTTAGATGGGAGTGATAATTGGATATAGGAATCATCTACACCCATGTATGTGAGGATATCATCATCATCTTGACATTGCATAGTGTTAATAGTGGGAGAGTCTTTGTTAATTATTTTAGGATGAACGTAGGAAGGTACCTTGTTTCCTTACCCTGGTGATAGGTGAGAGGCCCTAAATAGATGGCATTTATTCAAAAAAATTAGGAGGTATAGATACCTTCAATTTGGTAGGTGATGGTGGAGAAGAAGGTGGAGAAGGAGAGACTAGCTCTTTAATAATTGGTACATGGGAAGTTTTGGTGACCTTAGTTGGTTCATTTTAACCCACTCTTTGCCTCTTTTTGAAATTTTTAATGGTTTTACTAGTGGGATATTCAATGGGAGTATGAACACCCTATTCATAATGACCCAAACCAAATCCCTTCTAGGCACACCTATAGAGATAGGTGTGAGGAAAAATAGGCTTTCTTAGGAAAGAGAAGTCACAAGTAAATATTTGTGGTGAAGAGGATGGATTGTCGATAGTGGGATCTTGATCAATTCCCCCATATGTAAAATTAGTCCAAAGGTTAGGGGGACAATAAAGGATGACCATCCTAATATAGAGATCATAATTTGGGTGCTTATGAAGCTTTCCATACTCATATGGAGTATGGAACATGTCAAGCATCAACAAATGATATTCTTTGAGTGATAAACATTTCAAAGTTTCCTTCATGCGATCTTTGTCAATAATTTGTGTTGTTGATATCTGTGTAACCAAGGTAGTGGATCTTGTGGAAGCTTCAAAAGTATCATGTAGAGAAGATGATGTCTTTAATGGAATGAGAACATCATTAGGACTATAAGTCATGTTTCATGTTTTAAATGGAGGTGGGTTAGTAGGTATAACATGCACTTGGTCATTGTCCTCAAAATTGACACAATAATGTAAAGTTGAGGGTACATATGCCATGTCATGTATCTAAGGTCATCTAAGAAGTATGTTATATTATAACTCTCCTTCTACAACATAGAAGAGATCAAGAATTGTGTGGGGACCTACATGGATATGTAAGACAATAGTGCCCACTATAGTAGTTATGGTATCATTAAAAAAGTAGAGCACTACATGGTTTGAGACATGAAATTATTAGGAAGAGCTAGTTGTTTGTAGGCATGGGTGGAAATAATATTAATACTATCTTTTTCATTGATCATAACTCTTTTGACATGAGTTTGATTAATATATGCTTTAATAAAAAGGGTAGAATCTTGATCTTTAGGGTGTTGAGGTGGAATTTTTGAGTTACCAAAGGAAATTAGAGAGATAGAGTTAAGAGATCAAACTAAAGTTGTAAGAGGTTGGGGATCATCAAGTTGTACCTCAACCACTTGTAATACACTAATAAAATATTGATGATGTTGGGGTGGGTTTTAGATTAACTCATACAAGGACATTTTCATAAGAGGTTGGTGAAGCTATTTCACCATCGAGCTTTGATTAACATATGAAGATGTTGGTTTTAGGCCACCTAAGATGGAAATATTGGGATTTAGAGGAGTGTCTTTGGAAAAAGGATGATCTCAAGGAGAAATGACTTTTTCCTTACCTTTATCCTTTTGCTTTTATGACCGCATGGCCATATTAACTATGCTAACCTGAAACATAGGTGAAAGAGGTGGTAAAGGAGGTATGATAACATCTTTGGGTTTAAATTTAGGTGGAATAGTATGAGGCATTGTAGATGCTAGAGGTGGAATAATAGGAAGGTTAACAAGAGTATAAATAAAGAGAGTGTCGACATCAAAGTGTTGCCAGATGACTATTGTGAGAGCTTTAAAACTCTCAATATTATGTCGAGGTGAATGATGATATGGATACACTTGTGTATCATTAAACCAAGATGGCTTTAGTCCAAGAGGGATATAAGGCTTAATGGGAGGAAGAGTTATTATGAAATATTACAACAACTAACGTAATAAAAATCTTTGAGAGCCTATGAGTGGGCTAGTACTTGTTGTGGCAATAAGACTAGATACCTTCTTTGTTTAGGAGTCACAAGGGTGATTTTATGTGGTACCTTGTTTGGTGGCAGTGGATTTAGGTGTTTTTATGACACTTTCTTGGCGTTAAGTATCATGGTGTTAGATATGAAAGGTTGACCAAGTGGTAGAGGTAGTAGTGGAGGTAGCTTATCCTTTTATTTCACTTGGATTGATGATATTCCAACTAAAGTAGATGGGTGTGATCCCCAAATTGATGGTAAAGTTGAGGGTTGAAGGGGGAAGGATTGATGAGATATAGGAAGCTTAACATTTTTTTGTAGTTTAGGCCATGAAACTCCAACTTGTGGTTCTATATTTGGATCTAATTTCACCTATGGATGAATTAGATTAAAGATGGGGCATATTCTTAAAGACCTAATCTAATTTAATATGATAGATGCCTATGAGGTTGAGGGTTCTAACATAGATGGATGAGTTTCTAGTGATTTTGGTGAAGAAGCTATAGCTTTATCAAAGAATTGGGGGTAAAGGGTAGTGAGAGGGTTGGTAGTAAAGTTCAACACTCATTGTGTAGCATAATAAGTTTTAATTTGATCCCAAAATGTTGCATGATCTAGTTTCATGGACTCAATAAATTCTAGACTTTTCACCAACCATGAGAAGGTTTTAGATAAAGTTAATGTAGGCCTTATGGTTATTCATTTATAATGATAAGGTGATTGAAAGAGAGGGAAATTTTTGGTCTCCATTACTTTAGGCCAAAGATGAGAAAGAACCACAATAGGGTCTTCTTCAATAGAGATAAGAGAAGAGGCATGGTCTTCCATGGGTGGAAGAGAGGTAGGTGAAGACGGTTCCTCGAGGGGGTAAATCATAGGTATAATTTCTCCCTCAACATGTGGGTGAGGAATAGGTAAATTATGATCCTCCATAGGTAAAATAAGTGGTAAAAGTGGTAGAATTGAAGTAAGCACGGTAGGTCTCTCATCTAATGTAGGAGTAGATAACACTGACTCTTCTAGGTGTAATGGTGGAGTGGATGGGGTATTACTCTCTATTAGTGGAGGAAAGGTAGGTGAATAGGTTTCCTCAAGAGGGTATGACATATGAATGATTTTCCCCTCAACATGTGGTTTTAGAATGGGTAGGGTGTGGTCTTTAAGTGGTAAGAGGATAGGTAACATTAGTGCAAAAAAAACTAGTAAATCAAGCTTCTCTAATGGAAAAAGGAGTGGAAAAGGAGACTATTCCTCATGCAGTAGTGGAATGGGTGAAATAGGCTCTTCTACTTGAGGAGGAATAATGAACAAAACAAATGCCAGTGACTCTAGTGGAGGAGTCGATAAAATGGGTGCCTCCTATTGTGGGAGAGGTTGAACTAGAGGTAAAGGAAAGACCATATTAACTATATGGATATTATGATCACATGATTTAGTCATGGTCTAAACAATATTTTGATTGGGTGAATGGTTAGGAAAAGGTTGTTTGAACACATCCATATTTTGATTAGCAGGTGCATTAGGATTATTTAAGATGAGATCACCCATATCAAGCATGTCTTGAATAATGTTCTTAAGTATTTTATAGTTATTAGAATTGTGGCCTTTAACTCGATGGTAGTCACAAAACTCATCTTCCTTATACCAAGTTGGAATAAGATGGGAGGGGTCAAACTATATAGGAGGTTTGATTTGAGGAAGGCTTATGATACCTTGTTGCAATAGTTTTTCTAAAATAAAAGTATATGACTCCCGAATGGTAGTGTATTGTCTTTGTTAATACCATTATTGGAATTGCTTGGTTGGATTTTGGGAAGTTGAGGAATTAGGTTGGTTTTTGGTTATGGAAGAAGTTAATTTAACGACCACCACATTGGTGGAGCCCTTAAATTTTTGGTTAGAAGGAAAAGTTTTAGAATAAGATGAGTCATTCAATTTGTAATTGGTGTTCTTCTTGCTCAACTTGACTTTGCCTTCATCTATAGCTTGAATCTAGATCTTTCATGACATTGTAAAGGCATCATCAAATGTGAAAAAAGTTTGTAGCCAGAGTGTGGATGAAATATGCTTAGCACATGCCATTGAGAAGAGCTCAATAAGCTCAGGTTGGGGTAAGGAAAAGGAGATTTGATTGATCAAGCCTCTCTAATGAGTGACAAAATCTATGATAGAATCATCATCAAATTGTTTAATAGAGTAAAGGTCTATAATAGAAACCTTTTTAGAAACATTAATAGACAAATGGTCTAGGAATATTTATGTGATTTGGGTAAATGAGAAAAGGGAGTGCTGATTTATAGAGCTATACCAATCTAGGGCAGCACCCAAAAGAGACATAGGGAAAGTGCAAAGTAATAATGCATCATCATGCCCTATTAAATAATAAGCATGTCTAAATTCTCACAAATTTTTTTGTGGGTCCTCTTTACTTTTGAAATGAGTAAATTTAGGGAGTTCCCATTGGATTGGATAAGGGTGAATAAGCAAAGAAGGATGGATGGGTTCATTGCATATTTGATCATAAGCTAACACATTCTTTGAACCCAATATGGATGTCTCTAAATTAGACATCTTGTCCATCAAAATCTTAATGAGGTTTAGAGGGGGATTGGTTTGGGAGATACCCCTTAAGTTATAGGGAACCTGATAGGAAGTAGAGGGAGCATATGCCATAACTTGCTAAGGTTGTGTTGGTGCAACATAAGGATAATGAGTCATAGGCTAGGGAAGAAAAGAAAAGGGGATTGTCCCATTGGGTTAGATACTATGCTTTAGTTAGATGTTGTTATTATAGGTTTGGTTATTGGCATGGTTATACTAGGTGAAGGGTGAGTCATAACTTAGGTAATTATAGGTACAAGAGTAGATGGAATAAGTACCACCAAATTATGAAATGGGGTGAGAGTTGACTAAACTACTTGTGGTTGTGAAAGTAGGGAAGTCACACCAGGGTTTAGATGGGATTAGGAAGTTGGTGATGTTAAACTTTGGAAATTATTTATGGTTGGGTTACTTATCAAGGCAGTGGTTTGAGTAACCATGGGAAAAATAGTGGAGATAGTTGAAACTAAATTTATCTCTATTAGAGAGGTTGGCATATGATATAGTGGGACACCCAAAGAATTATGGGTTTAGCTCATGGCAAGGTAATGCTAAAGGGATACCACATTATAATCAATAAATTTATCAAAATATTGATCTCCTTTAGGCACAGTGGGAATTTGGTTTGGGCTAAGAGTATGCTCTATATCTGAAGTATGATCCATGATATAATTAACAACAAGAGGGAAGGTGAGAGTGGTTGTTAGCTTACATAATTGGCAATAATTTTGGGTTAGACTTGCATCAATACCATGTAAGAATAAGTATAAATAGTCATAATACTCTGTATTAATGATAAAATAAGGAAAAACTAGGTTTGGGTGTAGGTAAATAGGCTATTTTAGCTTGTTGTTTTGAGCAAATTAAAATTACATAGTCATCAACATCAGTTGCTTGACTGACATTGGTAGTCAAAGTTTGCTAATGTTAGTGGGATTAACCAATGTTGGTAGGCTAAATTATGCCAACATCCATGGAATTAACTAATGTCGATCACTATGAGATCTTAGGAGATAGAAAATCCAATGTCTTAGAAATCTAAAAGTAGAATCTAGATAAAATAGAGGATACAAGAGGTCTGTGTAAGAAGAAAGAACACTAAAAAAACTTGATATAACAAGTTATATAAAATGAGAATTACAAATAGTGTTGATTTTGTGAATCAATGGAAAAACATCTTCACCAACTCCAAAATATAGAAGGCAATAGAAAGTAGAAAAAGAACATACAACCACTAATTATTAACTCCTAGAGATTAATTTTAGTCTCATGTTGGCTTATGCCTTAATCAGATAGTGAGAAGAGAAATTGGTTAACTGAGGTAACAAAAATCAATCTAGAGCTAGTTTTAGGTTAGTTTTAGTGCTCAAGAGGAAATCTATCTTAGACTAAGTATGTGGCTTATTTATAGGAGCTTACTCCCTGTACCTCAAGGACCTAAAGCCAATCTAGGCCACTTAGCCAAAACATACCTTATGCCTAGAGTTTATACTCTACCAAAGAATAGAGTGGGTTCTCCCCTTGGTGGTGAAATCCAAGTAGGATAGTCAGGTAGAGTAAGGTGATCCACTAGGTGATGAAATCTAGATGGTCCTTGTCTCATGCGAGTTTAGATGTTTTTTTTGTCAATGGGATCTATTTTTGTAACATAAGTGCACTACAATTCATTCATAATTATTGTAATTAACTAGGTGAGCTAATATGCAAAAAGCAAACAATGAAGTGCAGTAAGTTTTAAACCCAAATCTAAAATGTTTAGATTCGAATGAAAACAATGATGAAATAGGAGTAGAGAATGAAATTCACTATCCTAATGTGCATGAAAGAAATAAATAAAGAAGAAATTCTCTTAACTTGTAATAAAAATGATAAATTGATTTTAGAGGTAAAGAGAAAAGAAGAGTGGAAAGGAATAAAAAAATTCAGTTTATTACCCTTAAATAGAAAATAAAATGTTAATTTTTTCACTTTGAGGGATCAAAGAAGGAGAAAGTGTAATAAATGAAATTTCCACTATAATTAACCTATATGAATGCTTGAAACAAGAAATGAACCCAAGGAAAAATATAGGGTCTCATTGGGCATGCCAGAAATGTTTCTTTAAAATTGTATCTATTTCAAATCTAAAAAAAATAGAGAAGGATAGGGATAAGTGATTAGAATGCACTTGGATTGGTTTACGCATTATATCCAGATGTCATGAGGACTCCTCTTTAGCTAGGGAAGACTACATGCAAGTAATAAAGCACTACCACAAAATATCTTTTAGTAGATATATGAGTGGGCTACCAAGATATGTGTTTGTTATATGAAGTGTCAAACTTCCTTAGAGATGACAGTCTACTTTTAAAATACAAAGATAAATAAATAATAAAGAGAGAGGAAAAGAGAGATATGTTACCATTGTTTGCAACTTGAGTACATCAGAGAGTAAGAGAGTGTAGGTGATATATTCAATTTATATTTTAGAAGTTGTTTGGGTAGGTTTTAGAGAGGTTACTAAAAATCCATAGTTTTTGACATCGGTTAGGATGTCAAGGTTGGTGAGATAGTGTGACTAATATCAATTGGGAAACCAATGTTGATAGGGGCAATAGTTTCCTAAGAACTTGTAGATCCTTTTTTGGACCTGTGAAATGGTTTTGGTCAGGTCTGGAAGGTTGGGGAGAGAGAGAGAGAGAGAGAGAGAGAGAGAGAGAGAGAGAGAGAGAGAGAGAGAGAGAGAGAGAGAGAGAGAGAGTATTAGTTGGATGGATTTGGTTAGAGGTTTGGTGTGTTGTAAGGGAAAATAAGTGGGGAATCTCTATAACTCCTTCACAGGGGTTTGGTTAGGAATGCATAAAGTAATAAATAGTAGATATAAAGTGATCATAAACTAACTACTTAAAGACTTATAAAATAAGTGATGTACTTAGCTAAAGAGGTAATTGAAAGATAAGTGCCAAATGAATGGCTCCTATAAGGCTTACTGAATCAATGCTTTAAATAGAGAAAACAAGCATGTGTTGTTGGTTCTCAAGAACTTGGTTCTTATTCTAGATTGATTTCTACAAGTTAACAATAATCCAAGATGTAGAATGTTGGATGCCAAAACCCTGTATGCAAATAGAATGAGTTTTATTGATTTTTGTTGACCTAAACATTAGTTTGGAGTTTAACTTAAGTAACCAATGTTGATGATCCTATCAATGTTATCCATGGGTTGACTAATGTTGGTTGCATGGGAATAGGTAAAAGGGGATATTTTTAGCCTATTTTCTATTCTTTGTCATGCCAAGTGTGGTATCCATTAAGAAATAGTAGAAATAAGAGGTTAAAAAGGACGTAGTTGGTTATGACTTTATTTTTGGGGTGAGAATAAGTCATGCGTAGTTAGGATAAGGAGGCTAAGTTTTGAGGTGACTCAGAGGCTAAGAATTAGTCTTAGGATGAGGTGTCTAGGTAAGGTAGCATAAGTGGTTTTTAATTAACTTAATATTTTTTTTTTAATTAATAAAATGTGTGAGGGGTAAAATCATGGGTTAGGAAGGCTAATCATTATTATGGGTTAGGTAAAATCATGAGCTCAAGTGGGGTTTCAACATAAGGAGTTACTCACATGTGTGACATAATCTTAGTGTCTACACAAATAATTCATAGATGCATTCTTTGGCATAAACACTTATTTATGAATTATAATCTAAGAAACTACTAATTCCCATGAATGTGGGATAAAATAAAATTCTCATAGGATGACATACAAAGCATATTCATCCATAGAAACAACTAAACTAACAAAGTAAATAAAATATATATCATGAGTTCATAAAATTACCTCACTCTTAGAAAAATATTTATCCTCAAAGCTTCAAATGTGGGAATTGGTGTTGAATATGAAATAATGGTTCCCATGTTGCATTCTCTAGTTGTATTTCATGCCACTAAATTAAAACCTAAGTGATGAATCAAGAGTGAAGTTGGTGTGTGCACTTATCTAAGATTGCCTCCAAATCAAGAAGAATGGATCCTTCATTATCAAGTTTAGGTTAAATAGTCTACACTTGGATGTTTGTGCCAAGAACTTTCTTTAGATAAGAGACACAAAATACTAGGTGAACTCAAGAATAAGGTGGGATCTCCGACTTAGAAGCAACCAACCTAATATTTTGAAGAACCTTATAGGGCCCATAGAACTTGGAAGATAGCTTATAATTCGCTTTGAGTTTTAGGAAGGATTGATTATAGGGTTGTAGGCAAAGAAAAACCATATCACCTACTTGAAAAGTGTGTTCAAAATGTTGTTGATCTGCCTATTGTTTCACTCAATTTTGTGCCATATGAAGATTTTCCCATAGGGTACTAAGGATCTAATCTTAGGTTTAAAGAATCATGTTGACCACTTGAACTAATAAACTATTGGGTGTGTATGAAAGGATCATTGGTGGTGCTTAACCATAGACTGCTTCATATGGATTCATTTTCATTAAAGTGTGGTAGGAGGTATTATACCACTATTTGGTAAGAGAGAGCCACTTTGCCCGCTAATGTTGTTGTTTTGAGGTGAAGTAATGAAGGAAAGTTTCTAAGAATTTATTGACAATTTCAATATAGCCGTTCATTTGAGGATGATACCCAAAATGCATCTTTAATTGGGTTTTAGTACATTGAAAGAGTTCTAACCAAAAATGGTTGGTGAATGTTGCATCACAATAGAAGACAACAGATGAAATAATGGCAAGAAGATGGAAAATTTGGTCCAAGAAAATTTATATGACTATAGAGGCAGTATAAGGATGGATGAGGGCACAAAATTGACTATATTTAGAGAGGAGATCAACCATAACCATGTTCACCATTTTCCCTCTAGATTTAGGGAGCCCCTTAATGAAATACATATAAATATCTATCCGAATCCTAGTAGGGATGGGTAAGGGTTCGAGCAAGCTAGGGATGAGTGTTGTTTTACCCTTGTTGCATTAGCATCACATTTAACCACCATATATTAAATTTTCTTTTTCATTCCCTTCCAAAATAATTTGTGTCATGCCTACTCATAAATTTTGAGAAACCATGAGTTCCCTATGGATGGAGAAGTATAGAGTTCATATAACATATCCTATTGAATATTTGTACCCTATAAAAACACTAGATGACCCTTGTATCATAGAGAAGTACCATCCCAAGGATAATGTGGTACAACTAAGGCGTTAGTGGAAAACTATTAAATGATTTTAGATAATGAGGATTCATTGACATACCCTTACTGTACAATATCTAACCAATTTTGAATAGGTATGGAAATAGTTGAAAGGGAAGCTTGATCCATAAATGTGTGAGATAGAGCATCAGCCATAATATTATCCTTACCCTTATTATAATTTATCTCATATTCATAACCCATGATTTTACCAACCCATTTCTATTTTTATGGGGTAGAGACTCATTATTCCAAGAAATACTTTAGACTCTGGTGATCAATTTTTATGCAAAAATGATTTACTAGTAGTTATGGCTTCCACTTCTATACTACATGTAAAATGATCATCATTTCCTTCTCATAAGTAGAGAGCACTATATTATTTATAGAAATGGCTTTGATATTGAATTCAATTGGGAATATTTCTTGGAGGATAATGACATTAATTCCATTGCCATAAGCATTGCTCTTGATAATGAAAGTCTTGGCAAATTTTGGCATAGATATAATAGGTGTAGTACACATAGCTTGTTTAAATTCTTTAAATGCATACTTATCAGCTTGTGTCCAAGTAAAATCATCCTTTTTAAACATAGTTGTTAGTGGAGTTGTAATCTTCCTATAATCCTTGACAAACTTTTGATAGTATCCAGTCAACCCCAAAAAACTATGAAGGCTCTTGAGTGTCTAAGGATACTACAAATTTATCATGGAAACTATTTTTTTTAGATCCACCCAAACCCCTTGGGCTAAAATAAAATTCTAAAGATAATCCACTTTGTCCTAACCAAATATAAATTTGGACTATTTTTCACAAAGACGATGGTCAAATAAAAGTTATAGTGCAAGCTCCAAATGTTGGAGATGCTCAGACCATGTTTTATTATAGATGAGGATATCATTAAAGAAGACCAAAATGAATTTCCATAGATAAGGCTAGAATATTTTATTCATTAATGTTTGTAATGTTTAAGGAGTATTAGTGAGGCCAAAGGGCATGAATAGGAACTCATAGTGGACATCATGCATGCAAAAATCTATCTTAGGGATATCATCCTCATGAAGCTGGATCAGGTGATATCTAGAGTAGAGATCTAACTTGGAGAAAAAATGAGCACCAGGAAGCTCATCAATAATAAGGATCAAGAACTTATCCTTGATTTTAAGGTGATTAAGTGCACAAAAATAAATGTAGAGGCACCATGACCCATCTTTATTCTAGACAAGGAGAACTGAGGAAGAATATGGGTTGGTATTAGGGTAAATAATATCTTTTTTCATTAAGTCTTAAATGATCATCTTGATATCAATCTCTTGTTGAAATGAGGAGTGATAAGTCTTGATTTTTGGAGGAATGCTTCTAAGAAGGAGCTAAATATGATGGTCCTCTAGATATGAAGGTGACAATCCCATTGGTTCAACAAAGACACGTGCATACCTCTACAAAATAGTTTGTAGGTTAGGAGTAGTGGAGACTAATAAAGGTTGTATTTTAATGGAATGGATCTAGGTAATGACACCATGTGAATTATTCTTAAGAAGATTTTCCATGTGATGTGAACTTATGATGTTGAGAGATCCTAGTTGTAAGACTTTCAATGTGTGTTTTTACCCATTATCTAAAAATTGCATCCAAAGTTTAGCAAAATATCATAAGATGGGTCCATGTGTGTATAACCACTAGGCTCCCAAAACAACATCACATCTACCTAAGGTCAATGAAAAATGTTGGAAAGCAAGTTATAATCTCCAATAGAGATATGCACATTGTGACACTTCCCTTTACTAGGTAATGTGCCCCCATTGGCAATCATGACTTCAAATTTGGAGCAAAGATGGATAAAACAATTATCCTATTTGGTGATCCCAAGGCCAATGAAGTTATGAGTGATACTAAAATTGATGAGTATTGTGAGAAGGAACTTATTAAAGTAGCCCCTAACCTGTATGGTTTTTGGGGTAATGACTCCTACTAAGGCATGGAGAGAGATCTATGGTTGCTCTTCCTGAGAAGTAGATTTCAAAATCAATTGAGATTCTTTCAGATCATCTATTGTATCTTGAACATCTTTCAAATATTTAGTTTTAGGTAGAGATTTCACATCTAATAGGTAGAGCTTTTTCTCAACACCCCAATGTCCTCAAGTGATTTTATCATCACAGTTATAACATACTTATTTTTTTCTATGGGATTGCATCTCTAATTTAGTCAAATGATTGATAGGAGGGGTTATAGGGGATTGCATTATTTAAGATCATTATGGAGCTATATTTTTTAATAGAACAAAATTAGATTTAAATTACTATTGAGATGTGATCTTGTCCTCTACCAACTTAGCCAACCCTAAGGCTTCCATCATTGTGTTGGGCCAAAATATTTTAACCTCAAATTTAATTACATCCTTTAGTCCACTAACAAAGTAGCTCTTGAAGAATTCATCACATAATCCCTCTATGTGATTGGCTAGTTTTTCAAATTATGTTTGATATTCTCTCATTGTTCTTGCTTGGTAAAGTTTAGTGAGTGTTCTAGTGAAGTTATCAAAAGTAGTAGGGACAAACCATTGAAAAATGAGGGTTCAAAAATTGATCCATATGGGTTCCTCATGAGCCTTGGTAAACCAATGATACCATTGAAGGGCTTCTTGTTCTAAGTGAAAGGATGTAAGTGAAACCTTGTTAGCATCAAAAGTATTATGTAAAATAAAATATTATTCTACCTATCAAATTTAATTACATCCTTTATTCCATTGACAAAGTAGCTCTTGAATAATTCATCACATAATCCCTCTATGTGATTGGCTAGTTTTTCAAATTATGTTTGATATTCTCTCATTGTTCCTATTTGGTAAAGTTTAGTGAGTGTTCTAGTGAAGTCATCAAAAGTAGTAGGGACAAACCATTGAAAAATGAGGGTTCAAAAACTGATCCATATGGGCTCATCATGAGCCTTGGTAAACCAATGATACCATTGAAGGGCTTCTTGTTCCAAGTGAAAGGATGTAAGTGAAACCTTGTTAGCATCAAAAGTATTATGTAAACTAAAATATTGTTCTACCTAATAGATCCATCCAGTTGGATCTACACCATTGAATCAAGTAAAATTAAGCTTCAGCCCATGATAATTATTGGAAGAAGAAAACCTAGTGTCTGAAGAAAAATTTGGATGTCTTTTGTTGTTTATGGTGGTATGTTGAACATTGAGGCCAAGAAATTTTGAAACAACTTTGATGTGGGTCTTGAGGGTGGTAACTTCATCCTCCATGAGTTTTGATCTTGTTTGGATTACTACCATGACCTAAATAATAGATTTATTTTTGTAATGGATAGGAAAACTAGAGTTAAGACATGTTTAGTAAGGAATGTTTTAAATTTAGGCAGAAATAGAAGGGGTAAAGGGGATTTTAATTAAAAAAATTCATAGTGGGAGTATGACTGATGAAGGTGAGAGAAATTTTGGGAGTGAAAATTAAAAAACTAGAAAATTTGTCAGAGTGAAAAAGGAGTAGAAAGAGATGATGAACACAGTGGAAAAATTTCAAGGTAAATAGATAAAAATAGAAGCTATGGTAAAACCTAAAAAAAGGGAAAATTGAGATTTGAGGGAATTAGGAGTCGAATTGGGATATGGGATCTCAAAGAATAAAATGTAAGGAATGAAATTTTAGGTGTCCAGATAAATTTTGAGGATAAAAAAAGCTATAGATGGAGAGACATTTCAAAAAATGAAAAAAATTACTCTTTTATTTCTATTTCTCATTAATGTGCTCTGTAAGACACGTCTATTGAGAATATGTTGAAACAAGTATGCAAATTTTCTATGTTGATTCTATAATACTCTAGTGGTATGGAAAGGCTGGTGATATTCTATAAAAGATATGATATGGTATTTTTCTAATACTCTACTAGTAATATGCAAAAACTAGTATGACAAGTCTGTAGATATGATATGGTAAGTTTTTTGATATTGCAATGTAATATACTAAAACTCATAAAAATGAGCCCCAAGTTTCAATGGTTACCTAGGGGTTTAAATATATCAATCTATCCACCAATTCCATCTAAGTGAGTACCTCTCTCTATAAATTTCCAAGCCATGAATTTATCTCTTAGTAATAGCTCTTGGTTTTCCTCATGGATGGGAACTAGTCAATCAGGAGGGGGTCATTACCTATTTCATTGGTAGGTCCTCTTAATGGGCCAAATAATTTTAGGTTTATGTGGTACTCCTCATAATTATTTTTATGGCTTACACCCAAGTACTTCCCATAGTTATGTGGTTCAGTTTTTCTCTAGTCCAAAAAAGATTATTGTGATGAAAAATAGAGTTATGTAGTATAATAGAGTTAGGAATTTTTGAGAAAAATACTTTAAAGAAATTATGAAGTAGAATAGAGTGTAAAATTTCTAAAAAAATTGTCCCTAAAAAGTGTTATGATACCAAATGAGAGGATCCTCCTAAAACAAGTCAATAAAAATGTATGAAATAACAGAATTATAAAATGAGTAGAAACACTTAATGGATTATATTTATCAGATACCACTTCAAGGGGTAACCTCCTTTGAGCAATATCAATATAAAGAATTCATGGATGTCTTCATTGGCCTCAAAACCTACTTATATATGAATTATATTCTAAGAAACTACTACTTCCCATGAATGTGGGATAAAACAAAATGCTCACAAGATGACTTACAAAGCATATGCATCCATAGTAACTACTAAACTAACAAAGTAAAGAGAAGAGATATCACAGGTTCATAAAAAACCTTTATATTTGTTCTTTACTAGTAAATATCATTTCAACATTGAAATTTATAATAATATTAAAGTAATAAAATACCTTAATCTTGAACTTCTAGCTTTTGGGAATAAATTGTGTTATTCTTATTTGCCTATAATATGGCAAATTTCCTATCCAATAGATTGAAACCTCTAGTATGAAATACTCCCTCTTTTATTTTTGAATTGAGAGATTTCATGGAATTTATAAAAGATAATAGGATTGAAAATAAATATTTTTTAGTTTCAATGTAGTGTCCCTCTTCACAAAAATTCCAATTGATGATGTAATAAAAGTTGTCTTGAATCTCACTGATGGGGAAACAAACTCATTGGTAGCTTTGTGCATTAATTCCAATTTTTCTCATTTAATGGAGTGATATATTATAAATGTGAAGGTATGGTGATGGTTTCACCTCTTTCCCTAGTTTTATCTAACCTCGTCATGGAAAAGTTTGAAGAGAGGGTACTACTCACCTTTCTTATAAAACCCAAATGATGGAAGTAGTATGTCGATAACACCAATGTATGCTATAAACATGGAAAGGATAGTTTGTAATAATTCAAATCCCACCTTAATAGACTCATGTCTAACATAAAATTCACTAAGTAAATTGAGGAAGGGGGAAACCTACCTTTCTTATATGTCCTCATTTCTTAAAAAATGGATGGCTCCTTATCAAGGAAATTTTATAGAAAAGGCACCCACACTAATGTTTAATTTCATGCATCTTTTAATCATCACCCAGCTCAAATTCAAGTGTATTAAAGACATAATCCACCTAAACTTTTATAATTTGTGATAAAGATAACCTATATCAAGAAATTGATCACTTAAAAAGAGTTTTCAAAATGAATGGTTACATAGTAAATTAGTTTACAAAAGCTATAAAAAAATCCAAGAATTATACTAAGGGGAAAAACAATAAAATGTCATTATATACAATCCCAATTTCATTTTTACCATATGGTGAAGGTGTTTCAAACAAGATTGATAAAATTCTCAAGCCTAAAACTATCCAAACAAACTTCCTTGTTATCTATAAGTTGCATATGGTAGTAGAGCTGATGAATGACCCTTTGGACCCTAGATTACATAGTGGTGTATAAAAATTTCAATTTTCTTATGTAATCCATTACATAGGGTAAATAGGGAGGTCCATTCACATGAGAATCAAGGAACATGTTATGGACATTCAACTCAAAAGGAAAGAGAAGTCAACATTGGCTAAACACTCATGTAAAAGCAAACATGTTATTTGCATTGAAAATGACAAAGTCATCTTTGTTTAAAGCCATTTCCATAAGAGAAAATTAAGGGAAGCCATTGAGATCAGTAAAAAATCCTATAATCTTAATAGATATGAAGCCCCATAAATTAGTCATGCCTAGAGACCTATTCTCAATGACCCTTAGGTTTTCTTTAGGTTTATTTTTTAATTTTATCTAATTAATTTTTAGTTTCAATGGTAATTATTATGAAATTAAAATTAATTTGAATTAATTACTTTTAGTTTGAGGTTAATCAAGGCCCCATTTTATTATAACATTTAAATAAAAAATTAACCATTAATCAACTTTCGTTATAGTTTTATTCTTAGGACTCATAATTTGAATTTACTATTATTTGGTTTCTCAAATCACATTGAGCTATGAGCCTACATATTAAAAATGGGAGGTGGACACATTTACAAATATTAGAAATGGATACACACCCTCTCATTTAATACCTCATGTGATTGTTTCACTCCTCACTATTTAAGTAATGTGGGTCTGACTGTTCAATCATAAATATTTTTATCCTAAATAAGGATCACAGATGATGATATGAAATTTTGAGGAAAATTCCCAAAAGATAGAAGTTCAATTTATATGGATTGTGAAAGAATAAAATATCTAATACCTTAATCTTGTCAAAAAAACCTTAAATTATCCAAATTCCTATAAAAATTATGTGATCAAGTTATCAGTTATGCTTATTTGACCAATTTGACTAGATCAAGACCATATTTATCTTGGGTCACCACTTTGTCTCCTTGAGCATCATTCCTTATTGATTTGATTTCCCAGTTACCTTAACCTTGTAAAACTTATCTTATATATGATAAACACAAAATGAAAACATAAATAATGACCAATACATGACAAGACAACATGACTTGACTCAGCTACCAACTAGACCAACTAAATGACCTTGTAAGTTGTTAAGGGAGACACATTACCTATCATTGTAGATGATTAATGAGTAACATAAGACCTTAATAGTTGATATCAACAAATTTAATATCAATTATACTAAATTTTAGAATGATTCTCATTCATTATATCCAAATTTTGGTGAACATCCTTTTTGATCTCCTAGGATTTCATATATGTTATGTACTTTAGACCAGTTTTCTAGTCCATCCATTGTGCTATGGAGTCACCTCAGCTCAACACAAGACCTAAATTGACCTTGACACTTGACTTGAAACCTCTTGAAACAACTAAAAAATTAGATTATCTTCACCAACATAACAAAATAAGAAACAATCACACCAAATAAAGACACACACATAAAAAAACAATAAGATAAAACATTGTGATAATAAGCACTTTGAGGAAAAACAAGACAAGAACTACTATGTAAAACTAACCTTTCAGAACTTATCCTCATAGATAAAAATTAAAATTCCTTAAATTAACTTTATGTGATGAACAAAAATTATGTGCAAGGTGTTAATCAAACTTTTTTCTTGCTTGACCATCTCTTTCCTTGACCACCATCTTCTTTGGATTTATCTAAAATGAATCTGTAGCATCAAACATGTCTCTAACAAAGACAAATTCATCTTGATCTTTAATTCCTACCTCATACTACTATCCATATTTTTCAAAGTGAGAGATCCCAATTGACCTTGTTTTGATTCATGAGGGCATCAACATTTTCATTTTCATCTTATATTGGCTCTTCAAATTCCACCTCATGCTCATCTTGAAGAGTGTCATATTCATCACATATTACTACACCATGGATTTAAACCTCTTGGTGATGGATTATAGGACTTTTTTTCATTTTATTAATTAGTTAACTCTCATAAACAACCTCATCTTGTACTTTTAGAGGTGTGAACCTATAACATTATTTAAATTCTTTGAACATGTCCAAATAATACTACCACATGTCTTTAAGACCTTGAACTTGTTCATGAGTATCAACATGGTTAAAAACCATGGCTGTATGTTCAATATATTCATCATTCATGCATTAATATGGCTCATTATGCAAGATAAAAATATTAACACTCTCCTCATGGGCTGTAGGTTCACTATCCAAACTAGAGCCATTTTTTCTAGTTATTACCAAAAGTTAGCTTATTCTTTGTCACTTGAAATCATGTCAAGCTTAATTTCAATATTTCCATTCTCTTGAGGGACATAAAACTAGTTAAATGATTCAAATAATTTAATAGATTCATGGAATAGTTGTAATATTTATTCTACAAGATCTATTTCTTGTTAATGAGGATCAACAAGATCATCAACCATGGTATCTTTAAGAAGACTTACCTCATGTTTAGTTGCAACCTATTCAACTATTTCATAGTCACCTTTATCTTCATAAAAACTCAATCCATGAGAAATAGATTGATATTTTTCTTTCTCAATTAATACTGGAATCTCATCTTCCCATTAAATGTTTATTTCATCATGTATCTCTTGTGCTAAACTTGATTCATCCTCTTCTAAGAAGCTACCAACTTTTGCAACTCCATGTTGGATTTCACCTTCATATTATACAAGGGTCACATGCTTGCCAAGAAAGTACATTTATTTCATGAAATTATGTTATAACTGATCCCATGCCCAATTCATATCTTATTCTTCACTCTTTTCAATAGAATCACTTTGACAAGAGGTTCCTATCATGTTAGTTTACACCCCTCCATCAAGATCATCTTTCTCTTTATCCTTGATGACTGATTTACTTCCTTATTCACAAAAAGGACTAGCAAGAAATATTTCCTCATCATATACACAAGAAAAACTCTCCTAATAACCCTATTGATATTTAATTATAACTGATTTACTTTCCTTTTCAAGAACTACCACCTCATCACCTTCTTTTGATAAGCTCTCCTTCATATTTGAATGTCCATTTTTTTTCAATGTAACTGCTTCTTTATCACAAAAAGAGGGGGTGTTAGGGCAAGATACTTCATTATCTTTATTGAAACCTAATAGAGTGTCCTTTTAACTTAATACTTTGGGAGTATTAGGTTGATTATGACATTCTTGAAGGGATGAAGAAGAGAATTGAATTGAGGATGTTGTATTCTTCTCTTTCCACTCTTCAATTTTGGTATCAAACTTTGAGGTGTCTTACACTTCATGGATGGATACACCTTGAAGTGTAGGTTAAAATATTTAAGAACTTGAGAGATATCTTTACTTGACCTCCATACACTTCTCCTTTTCTTGAATTTGGATAGGCATGTGAGAAGGTTCTTTCTCAAGAGTAGGCATGAAATAATCAAGGGTCTTAGTCCAAGAAGGTCTCCAAGATGGAATGGTCCTAGGCTCTTAAGGAAGAGTGGGTGAAGATTACATTGGCATAAAACTCTCTTAATGTAATTTTACAACTTGGGCTAGGTTTAGAGAAAAAAATGTTTATGTCGATTAGTAGGAGGCATACAAGATTGAGTGTATTGTATTTTTTCCCTCTCTTCAAATACTAATATATTTTATAAACATTGAATCGACCCTCTTGTTTCTAACACTTCAACAATTGGTAGATGTTTGTTTTCTCTCTCAATAGTTTCCCTCTTATTCTTGATCAGATGTAAGAAATGTCTTTCTTTATAAATTATCTCACTCTAATTAGAAAGGATAGGGACACGTAGGCCCAAGTTATTTTTCTCTATCAATTTCCCACATTTGTATTTCATATTATAATAGAATTTATTTTAGGGATTGATTAGGATTATCATATCTTTGACAAGGTTGGATAGAGGGATAAGTAGGCTACTAAAGAGGTTGAGTTTTAATGGGATATGGCATACAAGGTTCTTTATATCCTTGGTAAGGTTGCCATCTTGTTTATTGAGAGCTACTTGGGGTGAATCCATGAATTCCATCAACATGATATGAATAATGTGAAGGCATAGAGTATGCTTTTTAACCAAAAGACTGATTAGAAGATATACCAATTTTCTAATTTTTAGATAAATGGGTTACTTATACCAACTAAGATTCACTTGGAATCACCATTGATTCCTGTGTCCATGCCTCCTAAGGCTGATGTGGTTAAAATCAACATCAATAACTATTCAATAGAATGTAACCCTTGTCCCACCAAGAATACCAAAAATTTTATCATCAAAAGTTACACCTTTGAGGAATTTTTTCAAGCCTCCTCACTTAAGTGATAACATAGAGACACCTCAAGGCTATGGGTGGCCTAATCATTGAGGTGAATCTCTATATAGGTCTAGATCCCTTGACGCTATCACCCTTAAAATTAATACTAGACTTATTACTTGTAAAGGAGAAGGGTAAGATAAATGAAAATAAACTAAAATAGTGAGGTGATGCACCAAATTAACACATTAAAATTGATGATAATGCACTAAGGACATGCTTTAGATATGAATCTTATCACACTACTCAACAAGGACCTTCAAGTATGAGTATTTCAACATCGAGTTCATAAATAATGTGTTAAATGTAAGGGATAATAAAGAGGCCTAATGAAGACACTAATGACTATAATCCACTTATAAACTATGCAAGGCTAACCAAACTCACCACGTGACATACAAGAAGACAATCCGTTTTCAAGGAGGTAGGAGAGGATAAATGAGATAGAGTGATATAACTACTATGAACATTCATAAATAATCACATAATTATACTATTTTCAAGAATATGAAAAGGTAAAAAATAACTTTATTCAAGATTCAAAGTCATAGTAAAAGTGTTTATTTGAGTAGGGCCTTGTCATGCTTAGATAAGGATCTATAACAAGCCATTCAAGGAAGCATTTATAGAAAAAAGAGGGATAGAGAAGAGAGGCATAGGAGTAACTTCAGTGACAAGTGTCACTTTATCCAAGTCATTTATGATAGAATAATAGATTATAAGAGAAATTTTATCCATATATTTGGCATGTGTTTTTTGTTTGATGATGAGGTTTTAGAGGAATGGTGTAGAAGAGACTCTTTAACTTCTTGGATATCTCATCAACCCCACTTGAAAATTCCCTCATGATTTAAGTTAAAAATGACAAGTTTAATTTTATTTTATAACTCATATTTAGATACAATATTACCTCTTTGATGGTTGCTTATGCTGTTTTATCTTCAATTGACATCTCTCTTCACACCTAGCCATGGTAGAGATTCTTATTCATTAGCAATATAGGATTGCTAGTTTATTAGGTCTAATTTTATTTGTATTAGCCATTAGAATGGAAATAATACCTCCATGATAAATTATTTCAAGGTTTATAGGCATATATTAGAGCCTAAAAACCATATTATGGTATGACCTATAGCTTTCAAGTGATCTAACCATGCCTCTTTATCTCACCTAGGTGATCACTTCAACTTTTCCTAAGCATTTCTAAACTACCTTTGGAAATTGGATATCTAGGAGAACTTTCATAAGAAAGAGAGTGTATTTTGTGTTATAATAAGGTATATTATCTTCCAAACCAACATCCCTAATGGTTTTCATTAGTTCATATGTCCAAAAACCCTATTTTAAGCTTAAACCCCTTAAAAAGTACAGTATTAAATGCATCCATACAAGTGAAAGTATAGAAAAATTACATTATGAGGAACATATTATAGTGAATAATACTATTCAATTATTTTTTAGATCAATTTAGTGTATTTGGATCCATATATCTCATATTCTTTCTTATCAATCTCTTGTTAGGGTTTAAGTAGGGTTTAAGGCTGCTTATGCTCTTAACAATGATTCATAAAGATGAGGGAAATAATACCTCAACCAATTATTATAAATTTTATGTTTTAAGGGTATAAAATTATCCATACAATATTTTTTCCTCATGGATCTTATTTGTACAGTTATGAGCAAGAGAAGATGACTAATTTTTATTGTTAGTTCTATTTGAGAGCTTGAGAAGGATGACTTTGCATAATAAGGTGTGTAAGTGATTAATTTTAGATCCTAATGAATCCTTGGGTTCTGTGAAACATTATTTGATGTTATATAATTATTATCTACTTCATTTCATCCTTTATTCCCTTTGTCACCTTCACAAGCTCATGACTAGGGTTTAAGAGTAGTTTGGTGTTAATGACCCTAACAATCATTGTTTGCCCTTTTATTCACCATTTAAAGAGTACAACCATTTAAAAATATTTCATAAATGTATTACTAACATAATTTAATTATTTATTATTTAATTTCATTCCCAATAAGACAAACTCTTTACTCTTTTCAATGCAAGCTTGTGTGTGTAGATTTAGGCCTTCTAACCCTAACCATGTTTCCTGACCTATATCATTACCTTCCATCATATTTGAAACTCCTTGTAAGTATTTTTAACATAGATTATGAATTAAAATTTTAATTTACCTTCATAAAATTGATCATTTAAACACTAATCCACCTTATCATCAAACTTATTAAACATACCTATAGGTGTCTATGACTTCATGACTGCAAGTTTGGAGAGAGACATTCTTCACAGGCTTAATTTGACATTTGAGTGATCTTTGATAAAATTTGGAGGATTATTTCATGTTATTATTTATAATATACATGATTATTTATAATTTCACCAGTATTATGTATGTGTTTTTATCCTTATACTGATTGCTACCATTTTGTAGGTTCATATTTGGACTCCTAGACTGTTAATTAAACTAGAATGATATTTCTTCGAGAAATCTAGTCTTTTGAGGATGCCAATAATAGTGGAAACTTTTTATATTATTATCAATACCATTTTTAATCTCTTTTACTTTCATCCAATACTATACAGTCAATATTGTTTCCATTTAAGCCTATGACAAACATGCAAGTCTATATTTAGGCCTCATTTTGCAAGTTTAAAGGTTGTATTATTCATGTGACACTTTAGTGATATGAATAATGTAGTATAATTTTATAATGATTCATTTATATTCTCTATATTATTTCCAACCTTCCATTTCACCTTGTTGGTATGGTATTTGAAGACACTGCCTATACAGGCTATAGGTGGTCACTTAGGTTCTCTTGACTATATGTCACCAACTATAGGGTTCTAAAATCTAACTAAATATTATTGAGGTGATTATATATATTAAAATTAATTTTAATTTGTTTATTGACCCTTAACATCCTATTATACCCTCAAAATAAACATGATTTTTTGCCTTTTGCTTATTGATAAGCCTGTAGGCTATCTTTTGGGCCTAAAAACCTTATTTTCTCTATTGTCTTGAGTTTTTGAGCCTTAATGATAAATTATGGGAATATATATTAAGATGAAACATTAATTTTAATTATTTTTCATCATATCATTGGGTTTAAATCACGTTAGATATTCACATGGATCTCTCACAGTCCTCTCCATGCTTACACAATCCAATTTAGCCTATACAATCCTTTTAAGTGCAAAATGGGTTGATGTTTGAGCCCTCATATATATTTTAGGGTAATTATATAGATCATAATGAGGTTTTATAAATTTATTTAAATTCCTTTAAGGAAAAATGATGTTAGTTCTTTGTAGAAACCTGACTGTGGTGTTTACATTGCCTTGAATAGACTTGAACCTCCTTTTCTTGGACTTGGCTTGAAAAAGGTGGTTTCAGGTATTTTAGAGATTTATATAATGTAAAAATAATTATATATAATGTATTCAATATGTCTTGATCACTCTTTTCAATGGAACCCATTTGGTGTCAATGTTGACCTACAAGTCTACATACCTATAGGTTAACAAACCTCCTCTTGGTTTAGCTTTGAAACATGCCTCAATGTTTTATATATGACCATATTATATGGGAGTATCTAGATAAGCTTTTTAGTATCATTTATATTGTTTGAAATCTCATATTTAACCATGGGATTCACATGTATAGATCAAATGTTATTTTTTCATGTCACAGTCTTGCATTGGCTCCTTTACACCTAAGATCTTGTTAGAGAACACTAAGGTAATGGTTATCAAGATCTGTCACTTGAAATATATCCTTTAATGTGATTTTATAAACCTTTTGTATATTTATCTACCTATTTAGGGATCCTCCCAATGAAAAAACCTACCAAAATTACCTCAATTATGCCTACAAGCTCACATCACCCACTTATGCCTGCATAATTACTATTTTCTTGAGGTTTGTCACCCCATTTATGCCTTAAATGATTATTAGAGACATTTAATACATTAGATTCATTATGTAAAACTTAATTTCACTCATTTCGTGCATAAGACACTCCATAACTTCTCTACAAATAAAGTTGTCATTCTCAAACTAACCATTCAAAACTACTTAGCACCACTCCAAATAATTACATGAGAAACCTTAATAAAATATGATATTTAAGAGGTATATGAGATTTTAAAATAACTTCCAAAAATATTATCATGCATTCATCTAGCTTCAAGACTCTACATTTGAATAAAACTGACCCTATTGGGGTTCTGAGTCCTTTTGTACACCCTTAACTTATTAATGATTGTTCATAGAGTTAATGGACTTAAATAGACAAACAATGATACAAATTGGAAGGGTATTATGGTCCCCTCATATGTCTAATATCTTGGACTCCAAATTTATCTCTCCTAAAATTACCAAGTGAAAACATGTTGCCAATTTTGAGTTGCCAAGAAGATCGATGGAGAAATGAAGTGGGTTTTTGCATTATTTAGAGAAAGAAAAGTTAAAAATTATAAATTATTTATATATTAAATTTTAAGTATGTGTATGGTCATGTAAAATCATGATGTTATATCATAAATTTTAGATGACTTAAAACATCCCTTTTCTAAAGACAAAACCTTTATATTTGTTCTTTACTAGTAAGTATCATTTCAAAATTAAAATATATTATAAGATTAAAGTAATAAAATAACTTAATCTTGTAAAAAATAACTTCAACTCTCCAAATTTATTTATAAACAATGTGATCAAATTACTAATTCTACTTCATTTACAAATTTGACCAGCTCAAGACTATATTTGTCTTGGAAGGGTCACCACCTTATCTCCTTAATAATCATTCCCTATTGATTTGATTTTTAACTTACCTTAACCTTGTTAAAAATAAATTAAACAATGAGAAACAAAAAATGAAGACCATAAATAATGATTACTACATGAAAAGACAACATGACTTGACTTAGCTACTAACTAAATGACCTTTTAAGTTTCCAAGGGATATACCTTACCTATCATTCTAAATCATTAATGACTAACACAAGACCTTCATAATGGCTATAAAAAAATTTAAGAATAATTAGATCAAAGTTTTGAATGATCATCATTAATGGTAGCCAAAATTTGACCAACAAGAAGTATGCTTCAAATATGATCCCTCACTAAATATGAGTACTAGGATTTTATAGTAAAATTCACATAAACACCATATGGTAATTTGTATATTAACACAAAAATTAATATTAATAAAAAATGGAAATAAGATAACTCACATAGTGATTACAATATCTAAGAAAATTATAACCATAACACACATAAAGTAGCAAAGTATTAATCTAATTAATCTAGAATTAACAAGAATTCATAAATGGATATGAAATAAAATTGAAACATAGAACAAACCCTTTGTAAAAAATAGGAATTTTATTCATTAAAAAAGTAAGTTTTATTACAATAATTTATCTTGACCAACTTTACAATCTAGAGAGATGAAGGAAAAAGTAGGTGAAATCCTGGCTATAATCTAAAATCACTTTAGAACAAATTTTAGTTGACCCTAATTAGAATATTACTTTGAATTTTATATATATATATATATATATATATATATATATATATATATATAAACATATATACATATATATATATAAACATATATACATATATATATACACATATATATACATATATATACATATATATATATACATATATATACATATATATTTACATATATACATATATATATATATATATATGTATATATATATATACATATATATATATATATATATATTAGGATGGGACTTACCTCCCTATAGTGTAAAGATCCCATCCTAGGCCATAATGACCACTCATGACAATTGAAACTATAATTCAAAATTTAAAACAAATAAATCCCTTAAACCTATAAAATATCTATAAGGGACCATTTAATTGATATGAAGAGGTGGATGTGAAGGTTTGAATCCCAAATACTCTGATCTGGCATCCCTATCCCTCAATGTGACTACCACAAGGTTGAAATTCTTGTCTAGCTTGGTAAGGTTCATCAGGGACTCCCTCAATATTACCTTAGCCTAAGTGACCATATTTTAGTAGATTTATAAGGGTAATTCCATTTAAATCTATGCTCTAGAGACTTGTTTGATTCCTTTCATCGATTACATTGACAGCTCTAGCACTGCCTAGTCTCCATCCTTGTTTCCTTTAGTGACCTTCTCCCTCATGACCTAGTTAGATTGACCTAGGTAGACTCTAAATTATCCTTTATTGAGTAAGGTTCCATCTATGTGGAATAACATAGAGATATTGACCTCCTTTATGTAGGTAAATATATTTTTCTTTCCCTCTTCTAAGGTTTCAATTATAATATGAGCTAAAACCAATTACTCTTCCATAATATCCCTCATGTTTGTAGTGTACATTTGATACAACCCCAAGTCTTAGGTTAGCATTAGTTTCAACTCTAGGAATAGGGATTTTTAAATAATTTTTGATAATTTTTTCCAACATTGGTCAAGGTTTATTATGTTCAGGTTTTCAAAAATACTCCATTCATGGAGTGAAGACTCCAGAGGTTCTCCAAAAATCATACAACCTTCATCAAGCCTAAACCATGTTCTAGAATAGCTCACAGGTCTAAATTTTGGCAAAAGTATATATATATATATATATATATATATATATATATATATATATATATATATATATAAGGTAATTTTAAAATGTTGAGTACATGAAGGATAAGAATATTTGGTAAAGGTAATGGTACAACGTGTAGGGTTTTAAGCAAGCAAGAGAGATAGTTAGAAAAGGCACTTTTTGAGAGGTTTAAGTGATTTTTTGAGCATATAAAATGGTTTTAATGTTTATAGGGGTTATTTTAGGTATTAATTAAAAAATAATTAGGTATTTAGGCCTCATAAAAATCAATAAAATTGCAAAATACAGACCTATAGGCATTCAAAATTGAAATTGTGCAAGCTAAGAAACACTAAAAAATGCATATTTTGAGTTATAGTAAATGAAATCTCTTGAAATTTTACATGGAATTATATTTTATGTTATTGAAGGTTTACAATGGTTTCATGTATCTGTTATATCTTATGAGATATAAAATGGAAAAACATAGGTCTATGCATGAAGGAAACTAAGATTTCTCACTATTTTGCTCACAAATGGAGTTAGAAATGAGTGTTGTAGGTCCTTCCAATGGCATAAAATAATTTTAGATTGTGTATAATTCATGTAAAGGTATAAATAAATGATAATTAAATTAAAACCAGTTCAAAATATTCTTAATTCATTGAAACACATTCCAAGTTACCCTATGGGCATCAAGCAAGCACTCTTTTGTGATTATTTGTTTGAAAGTTTGGTGAAGAGTTTTGAAGAGTTTTAATATTTTAAAGGTATAACCCAATAATATATATAAAATGATAATATTAGTAGTGTATGGTGGGTCCTATAAATTGTTTTATACCTACTAATCTAATTTAGGGTTTCTTGAGGACTCGAGAGCACAAAAATTGCATTTTTGGAGGTTGTAAGTGGAATTTGGAGCTAAAAAAATATTTAAAGGTCTGTTACACAATGTTTGTGATTTTAAAATAATATTTAAACACATTATATATTCAAATAATTAAAATTCATCAAGTTAGGTACTCACTATGCATTCAAGAATCTTATCAAACCATAAAAGATGTACACTTCCAAGAACAACCATTACAGAGAGTTGTCTTGTTCATCACAAAATACTTTTCAGCAAGGAAATTACATTAATAATTAAATAATTTAAACATTAAATAATATATCTCCTACTATTCTACCCTTTGGGCTAGTTTTATAAACTCAAAAGAAGAAACATGCATGTAAGATGCGAGTGAAAATAACTGAGGTCAAACTCTCACATGCATGCAAGATAACTAAAGTCAAACTCCAAGTTACAAGTCAAGATAAGTCAAGTAAAACTCCAAGATTTAATAAAGGTAAGTGAATTCAAAATTTAATATTCATGCAAGATCAAAAAGAGTTAACTAAATATCAAAAAGAGTTCAATGCAAGTTCAAAAAGAGTTAACTGAAGATAGTCAAAGATCTCTTCAAGATTGAAGACCATCAATGCATGCATATGACCTTTGAATTTTTAAAAATCATGTCTCTCCTACTATGAAATAATGTAATAAAGTATTTTTAAACTTAAAATTCTATGTTGTAATTTGGGTAAGTTTTTTGGAAGTTTGAAGTTTGAGTTGGAGTTCAGTTAAAGGAGTAAACTATGAGTTAACATGTTGATTCATCTAGTTTAGGGATACTTTGTCTCCTTTCTCTCTTTTTACTTTATATATGTATTTTAATTTTAAGAATTTTATCATGATATTATGATTTTTTATTATATAAACACTACCAAAAGTTGGTACTACATCACCTTTGAATCAATAAAGAGCTAAATTTTCCTCCATTTTCAAGTTTTTCATGAAGTGTGTGTCTTGTGTATATTGATATAACTAAGTGAATGATTATTTTTTTTAAGTTTATGTATAAAATTTTCACCTTTATGCAAAAAATTATAATTATTTCATTTCATATAAAGTTTTTAAGTCTAATTTTTACCTAATCTAGAAGTGAATTCAACCATTGTTTATTCCTTCCAATCTAGTGTCAGTGTTTGTCAAGACTTGTGTATGAAATATTAATGTAAGAGTCATTGTATCAAGATGAAGTGAATTTATACAAGATATTTAACTTCCAAAGTGTGTCAAGTATAGGTATTATTTACCTTAACATTGGTGCATCACCCAAAATTTTTATTTTTCATGTTCACTCTAGTTTGAGTATTTCTCCTTTTCTTTTTTTCCTAGTCAAGAAAGCACAAAATTAGAGAGTTTAGAGATAATTAGGTGATTGTAATAAATTTAAACATCCATTCATATATATATATATAATAATGTCACCCACACCTTGGAGAGTTTTCATTAAATCAATAGGAGTGAGAATAGGCACACATTCTTGCAAAGGTACACTTCTAAGTGATAACAATCACCACATGTAGCTTCTTACACTTCTCATCTATCTCTAAAATCCTCTCCAAGTAATCATAATTCCTATGTATAATCACATTAGTCTCAACCATAGTCTCCATTATGTTCTTAAAAAATAATAATATTAGTAGGATAGAATCCTTGACCTATCAAATTAGTTTGACAGGGAAAGACCTCTTCACCTAGGCTTCCAAGGTTTTTCATGTCCTTGAGTAGATTTTCAAACATAATATGAGTTTCCAAAAGAATATAGAGTTGTTCCTCAGTCATCCTTTCTTCCCTAGTATAATTATTAACCTTAGTGAGGGAGAACATATCCTGATGGGTCTTCTAAGCTATTAGGTTCCCCTCTTGGATGAACATCTATGTCAATGCACTTTTCATGCTCCTCAAAGTTTGGTCAAATATCCATTGTAAATCTAGGTCATCTTAGGTAGTCATCTCTAACTCCTATGACCTTGGTACACTTCATCAAGTTGAGATAGTTGTAGGAAGGGTAGATGAGATGGTGGTGGAAGGTGGAGAATGAGGTGGAGGGGAAGTGGAGGGGTGAATAATGAAAGTAATTGAGATGGAGGGGGCATGGGGTGAATGGATTAAGTATGAAAGGGGAGTCCCATGGGAACATCTATACCCACCACTGATCTTGGGTCATTTTCACTTGAGGGGTAATTTACATTAAAAAAGGGTCATTAAATAGGAGGGAAGATATGGGTTTGTCAAAGATAAATCCTAGGGTGTCCTTAGTAATGGGAAGAGGGGGATAATGAGTACAACATTGAGGTGTTATGATTGAGGTTAAAGGAAATATTGAGGCTAGAGGAGTAGGTTGGATTAGAGAGGAAGGTCTTTAAATTAAAGTTAGAGTATGGGTTGTCTTCTACTTCTTATTGGGCCTCTTACCTAGGTCAAATTTAGATGTTGCATTGGAAGGATTGGTTGGAATAGTATAAACTATAGGGGTCGATGATGGAAGACTTGGAACTATTGATGGAGGTATTAAGATGATTATATGGGGCATCAAGATGGTTCCTAACATTAGTGGTATTCTCCTAATGGTTACAACCACACTCACTAATGAATATGAGCTTGATAGTACCTAAAGTAAAGGCAAACCAAAAGAAAGCACTAGGAGGGTTTTGGGTTATGAAATAGATCAGGAAAAATGGAATGAAGAGCTAAAGATGCTTGGGAGGAGTGATGCCAAAAGTACTTGGGTAAATAATGGAGAGGGAAAAATGGGGAAAAGAGGAGGAACCACTTGGGGGGCTTGTAGGAGTGGAGAAAAACTAATGGGTACTAAGATCATGAGTTGGAAAGTGGTAGTAATGAGGGGTGGAAGAGATATGGAAGAGATGGGAGGTGTAATGGGTGGAATTTGTGTTAGTGCTTATTGGGAGCCTTGTTTTGGGCTCACCCTTAGGATTCTAGTCACATCAAACCTATAGTTTTATGTGGCGTAGGGTTGAGGTGTAAGTCATTAAGTTGGATTCACCTAGGTTGCTTACTATCAAGTAACATGGGTTTAAACCTATCAGAAATAGACTATTAGAACTATTAGATAAGGTAAAGGTATAGTGAAGGCATAAGGATAAGGGTCCAATAGATGAGGTAGATCTAGAACTAGAGTATGTGGAGGAAAAGGTGGTAGGATGCCCTATAAAATCCTTTTTGAGATAGCAAGAGGAGTTGGTGTTCAATCCTCTATAGATTAAGATGGAGCTAGAGGGGAAAATATGGGACTACATCCTTTATTTTCTTCTTCTTATTCACTATGATTTGAGATAATACCTCCTAGTCATTTGTAGCATCCATGTATAGCTCATCATCATCCTCTATTTGATGACCATAGTTTTTATTAAGTTGTTCTAAATACCATTCCAAGTGAGCTATGATCATCTACTTGGGGTATAAATGCAAGATCTTATCTCATTCTATGATAAAGGAGTCCCACTTAGCCACCATATTGTGTATGGGATCAAATGCCTTGTACAAGTGATGCCTAAACATGATTAGGAGTAGTTATCATACCTTCTGATAGTGGACTATACAAAAGCCAACGATGCCCTTCACCAATTATTAAGTGATCTCCTACTCTACTAGATGATCGAATATGAAATATGGAAAATGAAAGGGTTTCTAAAGAAAATTTCAATTCAAATCATGATGTCCTATTTTTATAGATAATAATCCTTGATGGTGGTGATGAAGTTTCATATTACCTATGATAGATGGGGCATTTAGGACTCATTGATCATATTGTATACCACTAAATAAAAGTACTCATAGATGTTTCAAGTGTGGTTCTAGAATCAGTGGCCATATATTTTTTAGAAGACCACATGGATCACCAATCCCCTAGGAATCCACATAAGAAAAGCTGAAGGTTTAAAGTAGAGAGTCCCATAAAACACATCCATAAGGTAGATAATCATATAGAAATTACCCCTAGCTCAGGTATCTATAATGAAATTGACTAACTTGAAGTTGATTAGTCCTCTTATGTCCAAAACTTTTGATCGTGTGAGGTTATTATATAGGAAGGGCACTCATTGTTCATTAATGTGAAATTAGTCTTAGGCCCTAAAAAGTTGGTTTAATAAAATCATGCCTACATGAACTTCCTCCCTAAAGGTGTAGACTATGTATGTATTTATGTCCTCCTTGTTAACCCATTTAGCATCTAGGTTCTCACCCCAATCATGTAAAATGTCATATATTTTATAGGTTTCCATCTAGCTCTTTAATGCTATCACATAATAAGATAAGGTGTAGTCTAGGAGGGAGTAATATGCCTTGTAGTCATTCGTAGAGATATCAACAATCTAGTGTCAAGAGTTGGGTAAGCACACATAATTATGGACCCCATCCTTCACTCAAATGGGAGTAATAAAGAGATTGTTAAACAAGTCAACATAGTGAAATGCCTCTATCTTGGTCTTGATTATTGGTCATCATTAGAGCCTAAATATTTGAACACTTGACTATTTTGAACATGTTATTATAGTTCTTGAACTTGGTCAATCTAGCTGAGAATATGGTATCCTAGTACTCATACTCAACCTTTGCATTTGAGGAGGATGTGGCCATTATAGTATGATGGAGGTGCAATAGGAAGGCTATTAATATATGAGGCACAAAAGATAGGGGTACTGAAAGAATTGGAAAGCTAAGAGTTAGAGTGTTCTCAAAGGTATTAGGTGGTAACTATTAATGGGATCTCCTAAGGATTTTATAAATTTATGCACACAACCACCTATATTAATATCATTTTGTGTCTCACTTATTGTAAATTTAAATATGATTTTTTAGCTAGATTTATTCTCTTTACTTCTAAATCTATAGTTAAAGTAAGAGCATGTGATCCTCTACTACCAATTAGATTTATCAATGGTGATGGGATGTTATAAATATTTTTAATAAGGCCCAAATTTATATTTCACTAATTCTCATCATGTGGTAAACATGTGGTCACATCTCTTATATGATTCCCAATTAACTCCCATATTATGACATGTGTCATCTACTCATTGGTCCCCCTACTAATGGTTGGTACCTAGGCACAACTTTGTACCCTATAAAGTACCCTTAATAATGTTGAGGTGTCACTTAAGAACATGTGACACTTTTTTATTAGTTATATGGTCTCATGTATACCCCATTCTAATCCTTTTAGGGCCTTAGGTGGCTACTAGTTCATTTACCTTACTAAGTGATGTGGTGCCTTATGATTAGTCCAAACTCTCTCATGATTTGACATCGCTGATAGATTTGGGTACTAGTTATTTTACTCAAATTTTTATTTTTATCTACTATAATATAAATTTAAAATTGAAAGAGGTGTGGATGTTATTAAAACTTGGATATTGTGTGCATTCTATAATCTAGATGATTGTAGATATTATTTTTTGGCTTGAGAAGATGACATACAATAAGATAGAAATATAAAATGGTTGGTTAGTTAGGTAGATGGGTGTATTACCTAGAAATATTTATCCAATAAGTGTGATATATCTAAGAGGTTTTCAATCCACCTTTTGATATAATTAAATGTTGATAGGAAAAGGTTACATAACATAAAAGTATTGAATCTAAAGAAATAAATGATTTTAAAATGAATGTTAGTGTTATAACAAAATAACATTAAGGTAAATTCCAAAATATAAAAATATGGTTTAGGTATGGTTAGTTTTATTTTTTTGGTCTATATTATGATAGGGGCCAAGAAAAAAACATTTTGGTTGAGGTTGGTGGTTAGCTGATATGTTACTAGTTTTTGGTCAAAAAAGTTCACATAGTGACCATCCATGGTTAGGGTGAGGTGATCATCAATGGTTAGGGTGACCATAGATAGTTAGGGTGACCATTAGTAGTTAGGGTGACTATCGATAGTTAGGGTGACCATTAATAATTACTATGAGTTTGGAAAACTTATTAGTTTTGGCTAAATAGATAATGGGTTAGTTATAGAAAGGTTATGTGGGTTATTATAGGTTGGTTAATGGACATGATGGTAAGAGAGGGATTAATAATAGATATAATAATCATGATATATCTAGGAGGTTGTCAATCCACCTTATGATACAAGTTAGTGTTGAAAAAAAAAGGTTGCATAACATAAAAGTACTAGATCTAAAGAAATAAATACTTTAAAAATGAATGCTAGTGTTATAAATAAATAACATTAAGGTAAATGCCAAACTATAAAAATATGGTTTAGATATGGTCAGGTTGATGTTTTTGGTCTGTATTATGATAGGGGCCAATAAAATAGGGTTTTGGTTGAGGTTGGTGGTTGATTGATAGGTTGCTAGTTTTTGGTTAGAAAAGTTCACATAGTGACCATCAGTAGTTAGGGTGACTATTTATGGTTGAGGTGACCATTAGTGGTTAGGGTGACTATTGGTGGTTAGGGTAATCATTAGAAATTAAGCTAACCATCAGTGATTAGGGTAGTTATTGATGGCTAGGGTGACTATCGATGGTTAGGGTGACCATCAATGATCACTATGGGTTTGGATAACTTATTAGTTCTAGCCAGAATATATTATGGTTGGTTACATAAAGGCTATGTGGGTCATTGGAGGGTTTTTAATGGTTTTGAGGGTAAGATAGGGCCTAAGAAGAATCCAAGGGAAATGTTTAATTTAGTTAGAGGTGTTAAAATGAAACAAAGTAAATGAATACATGAAAATAAATACTTAGCTTTGAAGTTGGTTGAAGATGTTGATGAAGCCTAGAGAAATTTTTATAGATTAATGATGCCTATGGTTGTAAAACAATTTTTACAATGTTAGGTATCTTTTATAATGGTTAGTTGGATGAAATGAATACCTAAAAAATAAAATCTTGATGAAGTTTAAGATCATTGATTGTCTATCCTATTTTTATCCTTTTCACCTCCTACTCCCCTCCTTTTATAGGAAAAGAGAGATGGAGGTAGAAGATTCCCTAGGAGCTTTGGTGGATGATTTCAAGGCTTATGATGCATTAAAAAATAGAAAAATTATACATATAGATAATATTTTGATGTGTTAGCTCATACATGGATCAAGTTGATAAGTTTAGATGTTATGAACCTAACCATTGATGGTTAGGCTAACTATCAGTGGTTGAGTATTCAAAGGTAGTGGGTTAAGGTTGGTTTAAAAAGGTTAGGTTGGGTTTTAGGTAAAAAGTGAATGGTTTAGGTTAAATGTGGGAATCTATGGTTATTTTGACATTTAGAACCATCATGTGTGGATTTTTGATGTATACATTTTCCCCCTTTTTGTTATGTAATTTGTATCAGCAAGCTACAAAATAAAAGTAGATTGTGGGCCAAAGGTTTGGTTGCCCTAAGTATGAAAGGAGGTGACTTTTTCCCCTTTTAGTTATGTAATTTATATCAATAAGATACAAAATGAAAATAGATTTTAGGTTAAAGGTTCAATTGCCCTGAGTATAAGAGGAGGTGATCTCCCTCAATTCCAGAGTTAATGAGGTGAAATAGAATCAGGTTCAAGTTTGATGAGTGGTTAAGAGGATGGGAAGGTAGGTGACAAGGGTGGTAAGTGAGGTTGGGAATTAAGGAATAAACATGCACATAAAATGTGGTTAAGTATGGTAGTCAATATTATGTATAGACTAAGTTATCAATCTTGGTTAAAATAAGTTTGGCTCTAGAATGATAAGTGATAGGCTAACTAAGCCCTAGTGTTGGTCATAGTTGATCAGGTTATTTCTTTCAAGGCTTATAGATAGGTTTAATGTTCTCATAGGTATCTAAGGTAGGAAGTGCTCCCTTGAAAACACAAATGGTCTAGTTTTATATGAGGTGGTGCAAATTTAAATGTTCAACATGGAAAGGTTGGTCAGTCAAAATGACTAATGAAATGTTGTTATAGAATATGTAAATAGTTTGGTTTTATATGGCCAACATTAAGGTGGACATGGTCAGATGGTTGGCTAGAGAGGGTGTTCTCCAAAGCTTCATGGTTAGGGTAAGGTGGGTTGGTTAGTGGCATTCAAATGGTTTTCCTTGATTTGGTGTACCACTTGGTTTGGTTTGGTTGAAGGTTTGTGGAGAAAGGTAACCTCCAAAGGTTAAAGTTTTATGAAGAAAGGTAATTTACAAAGGTTAGGGGAGAAGGTACTCCCCAATGGTTGGGTGGTGTTTCAAATGGGTTACCCCAATTTGATTTACCACTTGGTTTGAGTTTGGTATGATAAGGGTAATCTCTAATAGTTTTTGGTTAGGTGCATATGGTGTTATTTAAATAGATTCACTGATTGGTTAGTTTGATGGGTTGGTTTTAGTAACTCATAATACATGTCTTCCTATGTGGTCATAAAAGTATAAAGAGGAGGATAAATGCTCTAATTGACAAAGACAATTATGGAAAAATGGGTGGGTTTATGAACTTAAACCCCTATAATGATTTTGCTTTGTTGTTAGTTCAATGATTAAAGAAAGGTAGTTTGATCACATAGTGTTAAGTAAGCTCAAAAATCCCTTGATTTGTGGATGTAAAAAGGAGAGATGGATGATAAGTAGTGGGTATAGGGGTGATAGGTAGGGTAACCTTATTATGGGGATGGTTTACCCATTTTATAGGTGACCTACCATGATAGATAAGTCCATGTCATATACTAAGTGTAGACTGATTGATGTGGGAAGTCTATTAATGCCTTTGTGAAAGTTTATTGTAGCTTTTTTGGGATTGATTGGTGTTTGATTTTGATATAGGGTCTATTATTACTTAGTTTTATATGTTTAAGAAGTTGATCGATGTGGGAAGCTTTAAGTGATTATTTTGATAAAAATTGACTTGGCCATCCTTCAAAGGAGTGGTCTAAGTTTGGGTTTGTTCACGTTTGAGATCTATCATTCAAGGGATTAGTCTACCTTACTTTAAATCAATTTTTATTATTTAAGGGTAGTTTTCCTTCAAGGGAGTAGTTTTCATGCTAGAGATGTTGACTCAAGTGATAGTTTGGTATCCCAAAATATTTATATGCTAGTTTAGACATGGATTGTCTATATAGGCCTAAGGTTTTCCTTTATGGAGGCAAAAACATAGCACAAGGAGGTTGATGATGGTTAAAATAGGTGGTTTAAGTGAAAATTACAATGGGAATCCATCCTAAAATGTTTTAAAAGTATAATGATGATCATGGCATGGGTAGAGTCATGGTATCTATGCTTAGTATTAGGTTAAGTTTGTGATGGATAATCACATGATCCTATTTTTAATCAATTGTCCTTAAAGATAAGAAGATGAAGGTGATTGAAAATGAGGGATGAACTTAAGTTAGACATAAAATTATAAAGAACTTAGATTAACCAAAGAATAGGTATGCAAATACAAAAGCATTTAAGGAGGTTAACATTCTAATATGCCCCAGATCCATGCTTGCATAAATGGTTGACATTAATCAAGAGAGTAGATGTCCCCTAGTTAATTTTTGACACTTTATTAGATGTGGAAAATCTTTGGGTTGAAAAAAAGGTGAGGTTGATTAGGTGATAGGTTGGTGGAGAGGGGTAATCTCCAATGGTTAAGGAGAAGGTGACTTTCAAATAGGTTAGGTGGTATCTAAATGGGTTGCCCCAATTTGGTGTATGGCTTAGTTTAGGTTAGGTTTATGGATAAGGTACTTTTAAATAGTTGTGAAGAAGGTGAATTTTAAATAGGTTGGCGGAGAATGCTAATCTCCAATGGTTCGGGGAGAGGGTGACTTCCAAATAGGTTAAGTGGTGTCCAAATATGTTGTCCCAATTTGGTATACCACTTGGTTCAAGTTAGGTTGATGGAAAAGGTACTTTTCAATGGATACATGATTAAGGTAAGGTGGTTGATTGGAGAGTGCTTAGGTATCCAAGGTAGGATGTGATCCTGAGAAGGCATAGATGGTTGGTTGGCTTGGTATGGTGGAAAAGGGTAATCTCCAAAGGTTAGGTAGGTTAGTGGAGAAGGCAACTCCACTAGGTATGGGGAGAAGGTGACTATCTTATAAGTTTGGTTGAGTGAAGGAGAAAGGTAATCTCCAATAGTTTAGGGTTGGTTAGTTGATAGACTTGGTTGATAGGTTAAGGAAAAAAGGCCAAAGGTTAGTTTGGTCAATTGTTAAGGTATGGTTTGGGTTGATAAATGGTCAAAGCCTTATGGAGCGAAAGTTTCCCTAGTTTTCTCTTTTCATGGATTTTGAATGTGGAAAAATGATTCCAAAGTGAAGGTTTTGGGTAATAAGAGGGTTTAGGAGAGGTTAAGATGACTTCATCCACCTTCCAAAGGGTTATTAGTTTTTATTTGTTAGTAGTTATTAGTTCAAGTTTATAGATGGTGGTTTAGGTGGGATTTCTTCTATTACATCAAGGATAAGAAATTGTTTTTGGACCTAATTTTGGTAGGTTAGTGTAGGTTTGGTAGGTTTGATGGGTTAATATTGGTTTGGGGTTTTATATGGGTTGGTTATAGTTAAGTTAAAAGGTATGTTGATTGTGGTAGATTTAGTTTGGTTGATAGTAGGTGAGGTAAGGTTAATAGTAAGTAAAGTTAGGTTAATAATAGGTGAGGTAGGGTTAATGGTTGTTAAGGTTTGGTTGATGGTTGGTGAGGTAGGGTTGATGGTGTGTTACAAGAAATTGGTAAGTGAAAGAGGTTGATTGGTTGGTTTCACATGGGTAGTTCCACTTGGGTAAGTGTAAAAGGTGGGTTAGTTGGTTCCACAAAGGTGAATAGAAAAGGTTGATTGGTTAGTTCCACATGGGTAAGTGGAAGAGGTTAGTTGGTTGGTTTCACATGGGTAAGTGGAAGAGGTTAGTTGGTTGGTTCCACATGGGCAAGTGGAAGAGGTTGGTTGGTTTGTTCTACATGGGTGAGTGGAAAAGTTTGGTTGGTTGGTTCTAAATAAGTAAGTGGAAATGGTTGGTTGGTTGGTTCCACATGGGTAAGTGGAATAGGTTGGTTGGTTGGTTCCACATGGGTAAGTGGAAAAGGTTACTTGGTTGGTTCAACATAGGTAAGTGGAAATGTGGTTCCACATGGGTAAGTGCAAGTGGTTAGCTGGTTGGTTCCACATAGGTAAATAAAAATGGTTAGTTGGTTGCTTCCACATGGGTGAGTAGAAAAGGTTGGTTGGTTGGTTCCACATAGGTAAGTGGAAATGGTTGGTTGGTTCCACATGGGTGACTAGAAAAGGTTAGCTGGTTGGTTCCATATGGGTGAGTGGAAGAGGTAAGTTGGTTGGTTCCTTAATTGTGATTTCAAAGGAAATTTGAGAAGGTTCTACTTGATCAAAAAGTGGCTTGGTTAAGGTCTAGATTGTGGTTTCCTTAATTATAAGTTGAATAAAAACCAAATATAATGGATGGGACTCATTATGTTGAGGGTTTTGGTTATTGGTGTGCAGAAAAATGGGTGCAAAAGGAGGTTTAATTATGAATTGCTCTTGATTTTGTGAGATAATATATTGGTTTGATGAGATTAGTTGGTTTGATAGGTTTGGTTGAGTTAATAGGTTGTGTGGGTTTGATTTCTTGGGTAAGATTGATAAGATGGGTTGATTTGATAGGTTAGGTAAGGTTGATAAGTTGTTTTGGTAGTCTTTGTTTGATGTCAAAGAGGATAGACCAAATCTTGATGTTGAGATAAAGAAGGCTGACTCAAAGTGTGTTGGGGTAGTTGATATGATGGTTGGGGTAGGTGACCTAATGGTTGATGAGGTTGGTTACCATAATTGTTAAGTTAGTGTTGATGGGTTGTTAGTTGAGTATGATGATGGTTAAATGGTATTTGATAGGTTATTGGTTGGTTGTAGTTGAGATTTGATTAGTTTTAGGTGGGGTTTGACTGATCATGGATACCATAAATATATGACTCTAACTTGATCATCTGATCCATCAACATTCTAACCAATTTAGGTGCTAGTTGACAATTTTTTAGTTGGTTATAGTTGAGGTTTGATAGGTGATAGGTAAGGTTTGATTGACTATGGGTGAGGTTAGCTTAGTTTTTGATGAGGTTATGTTGGTGGTAGGTAAGGATAGGAGCATAAGTGGCTCGTGATACAAGGTATCTCTCTAAGGCAAGATGGTTGTTTTCCAAGATCTTATAAAAGTTAGGATCTCTAAGAGAGAATATAGGCTATTTCCCAATTGAAAAATGAAATGAAGGAAATATGGTGGAAGGTAGGTTTCTCACAACTCAAAATAAAGAGTAGATAAGAAAAAGTCAAAAAGATGAAACACACACTAAATTATGTTACCTCATAGGGTTCTTTTTAGTCTTTCTTTTGGCTTATGCCTTAAGTTAGAAAGAATGTTGGAAGACTTGGATTGTAGAGTACTAGAAAATAAGTATATATTTGGTTTCAAGTTAGTTATGGCTCTTAAAATCTATATTTAAAGTCAGTATTGGCTTGATGTTGGGGCCTACCCCCTCACTTCACACACCATAGTGATAAGGGTGTCGGGTGATTAGCCAAGATAATACTAAATTTTAGAGTTTAGACTCAATTAGAGAGCTGAGTTTTGGTTTCTCTTCTTGGTAGTAATGTCAAAGTAAGATAGCCAAAGAATGAAGGTTTAATGCTATGTGATGAAATCCTAGTTGGCCCTTATGTTATGTGTTAAGATGTGTTGATTGATAAGTGGTTTGGTAGAGTGTGTGATAACAAGAGTGAAACTATGATTGATTACTTTTACCTTTAATTTAAATAGATGATCTAAAAACAAGCAAACAATAAATTTATGTAGGGTTTATTTTATACCCAAAAGAAATTTTAGATATTTTTCTATGAGCATAGAATAAAGGAAGAAAAGGGCACCTAGATGATGTTAGGTCCCACTGAGCATGCCAAAATGTTTTATTCAAATTTTGATTTTTATCTACTATAGAAGAAAGGTAAAACTAAAAGAGGGGTGGAGGTTAGTATAACCTATATATGGTGTGCACTCCATAATCCAAATGATTGTAGATACTCTTCTTTGTCTTGGAAAGATGACCTATAATAAGATAGAACTAGAAAACAATTGGTTAGTTAGGTAGATGAGTGGACTGCCTAGAAAGCTAGATCAAAGAAGCATGATCTATCTAGGAGGCTATCAATACACCTTTTGATACAAGTTAATGCTGAAAATAAAAGGTTTCATAACATAAAACTACTAGATCTAAAGAATTAAATAGTTTTAAAATGAAAGCTAGTGTTTTAAGAAAATAACATTAAGGTAAATACCAAACTATCAAAATATGGTTCAATTATGGTTAGAGTGATTTATTTTGGTTTGTATTATGATAGGGGATATAAAATAAGGTTTTGGTTGAGGTTTGTGGTTGGTTGAAAGGGTTCTAGTTTTTGTTCAAAAAAGTTTACACAGTGACCATGATAGTTAGGGTGACTATCAGTGGTTAAGGTAACCATCAGTGGTTAGGGTGACCATCAATGGTTACAGTGACCATCAATGGATAGGCTGACCATAAATGGTTAGGGTGAACATTATTAGTTAGGGTGACCATAAATGGTTAGGGTGACTATTAGTGTCACTGTGGGTTTAGATAGTTTATTAGTTTTGACCAGACAGATTATGGGTCAATTATAGAAAGGTTATATGGGTTGTTGGAGGTTGGTTAATGGTCATGAGGGTAAGAGATGTCATAATAAGTATCCATTTGAAAGGTTTGGATTAGTTATAGGTGTTAAAATGAAACAAAGTAAATGAATACATGAAAACAAATATTTAGCTTTGAAGTTGGTTGAGGATGTTGATAAAGCTTGGAGGAATTTTGGTAGAGAAATGGTGCATATGGTTGAAAATTAATTTTGGTAGAGTGCTAGGTCTATTTTATACTACCTTTTTGGCTAGAAATAAGACCTCAAAAATAAAATCCTAATGAATAAGTCTAAGATCATTGATTATCCATCCTCTTTTCATCATGTTCACCTCTTGCTCCCCTCCTTTTATAGGCAAAGAGAAATCGATGTAGAAGGTTCCATAGGAGGTTTGGTTGATTATTTCAAGGATTATGATGCATTATCAAATGGAAAATGTGGAAATATAGATAATATTTTTATGTGTTAGCTCACACATGGATCAAGTTTGTAAGTGCAGGTGTTGGGAACCTGACTATCAACAATCAAGCTAACTATCGATAGTCAAGATAACCATCGATGGTCAGGATAACCATCGGAGGTTAAGTATTCAAAGGTGGAATGTTAAGGTTGGTTTAAAAAGTTTAGGTTGGGTTAAAGGTCAAAGGTGAATGGTTTAGGTTAAAGGTGGGTTAGCGGGTGAAGTTTGGCCAAGGTGGGTATCTAGGGGTATTTAAACATTCAAAACCATCATGTGTGGATTCATAGTGTCTATATTAATCATTATAACAACTTAATGATGTGGAACCTTCTTATTATGTTGGGCTCTCCTAAGTTTTGATAGGTTTGGGGACTATTACTTTGACAACTTAGTGACATGGCACCTCTTATTAAGTTAATCCATTCATTTAATTCTTTGGTTGATTTTTTTATCATAATTTTCAATCAATATTAGTGATAAATTGTGATATCCTCAAATTTTAAAACTCAAGTGAGGATCTTATGAACCAATTAGTGACTATGTACTTCAATATAACAACATACTTTCTAAGTTGACAAATAATATGGCCAACAATGAGTTATAATTTATATTCAATAAAAATTTTCTTATTCCTCTCCATCATTCTAATATGTTTGATAAATTCAAATAATTTAATGAATTATGCCATATAATTAGAAATCGCAAAGTCTACCTCATAACTTTAAACAAGCTCAAATACATACTTAATGTTATAACTACATCAACTACAAATTTTCATAGCAAACCAAGTTAAAAAGTTAAATCAAATGATATTAATAATGAGATAAATACAATTTCTAATGAAGTATCATACCATACAACTTGTCTTGTCCTATCTACTCCAAAAATGAGATAATTTTCATGATTAACCAACCTCCTCATATACTATTATCAAAATTACCAAAATGTAGACTTAAATATTTCCCTCCCCCAAAATATATTGATATGGTAGGTCCACACCTAAGGGATATGACCATATTGCATATTATGATTAATGTAGATTAAAAAATACTCTACATCTCATTTTGATTTCCAGTTGTGCAATCCAAATTTTGTCCCTGAATACTTTGGTTCAAGACAGTGAAGTTTTGACTCAGAGCGTTGGCTCGAATTTATTTTTGCATAAATTTTGTCTAAGTGTCAAAATCAAGTAGAAGCTGCCAAGTGTCATCAGTCGAGGCACCTTTCATAATTTCTAGAAGTTGGTTAGGACATGCCATGTGTCTCATCGTAACTTAGTGGAATGCAACAAGCATTGATAGCCACATTTCATGTCAGCATCTACATTTCAAATCTCTTTCGAGTGGAAGGTTTCAACAAGCTAAGTATTAGGATCAAGCAGAAGGCACCAGGTGGAAATAATGGAAGGTTTCAATTTGATTTTCTAAAAGCAACAAAAGATGCCACATATCCCCATCTGAAGAAAATGGAAGCCACCACATGTCAACCTCTAAATTATTTCATTTTGTTTCATTAATAAGTAAAGAACTACTTTGAGTCCCATTTTCTATAGAAGTTTTTTAAGTTTTGTAGAAGTGGATGGTGACAAATGTCAAGGACTAAACACTTTTAAGTGAAGACACAATAAGAGTATAGGTTACGCAAAACATGCCATGTGTCTTCAGTAAGTGCTATAGAAGTTGCCAAGTGTCATTTTCCAATGCTTCTTAAATAATAAGAATATTTTCAAGTAAAATAGGGGAAATAAGTGAAGTGTCCTCTTCGTCTGATAGAAGGAAGCATCTTGTGTATCTATTTTAGCCAATGAACAGCAAGAAGACAAAACATTTTAAAATCTAAGAAATATCTTTTGTTAGACACTTCTAGTTTAGTTGGGCCATTAGAGCAAATCCAATGTTATAAAGAGGGGTTTAGAGATCACTAGAAATCATCATCAGAAGATCGAAGAGAATTTTTTGTGAGAGACTATTGTCAAGAGTTTTTAGACTTTTAGAGCTGTGATTAGGAATATCATTTGCCTTTGTTCTATTTTATTGAATTGGAAAGTTTATGTAACTGTGCATGTTTTGTACCTTTTATGTAACTTGAGAGTTAATGACACTGAGTTCTATGCCTTTGTTGATATTTCTATGTATCATTGCAAAAGTAGTCTAATCTATGAGCCTCTATTTCTATTGTTTCTATCTTTTACATTGATCATGCCTTGTTTGCTCTTTAATGTAATTGAATCTCACATATAGTTTCACTGTGCTTAGAAGTAAGGGTCGAATTACATTCAGGCACATCACCATAGTTAGATTTTCTTTCTTTGCATTTGTGTTTCTATTTAAATTCCTATCCCTTTCTTCCCAACACTCAAGATAAAGAAGGGACCAACTTCTTAAAAATTTAGAGGTCATTTCAAGTTGCAAGTCCCACATTCTTGAAACTTCCCATTGTTGGTGTTAGAAACAAGCACACTTTTAACCATCAACAATTTTTGGTACACCCAGTGGGACACCATCTTGAAGTTTCTTTCAAGACCATATGAACCAAAGAGCTACAAGGAGTCAGAGTTGTGGACCAGTAACTAGATCTCAATCTACTATAAATCTAGGTATTCTTTTACCAACTTTGGTAACTAGTCCAAGAAGAAGGGTCAATTAATTTATACCAATACCAAGATTAAATATGGGAGACCCTATACCCCCAAGGAATTATACAAGTTGGAACACTGGTAGTCCTTTGATTCTCACAATACCATTAGCCACTTAGGATCCTATCCCAGTAAATGCCTTGAAAGCTATGCCCAAATTTAGTGGGAAAGATTTTAAAACACCTGAGGAATATTTGCAAGATGTATCTGATGTCTGTGCTTTACATGTGGTCGCATAATAGAATGTGGCTCTAAGATTATTAGCAGCTTCTTTTAAAGGAAAGGCTCTGGAATGGTACCGATCCTTGACTCTAATACAATATCTACATGGGTTCAACTTGGAGATCTTTTCTTTGAAATATTTGAAGAAAAGGGTGATAAATATTCTCTATTGCAATAATTGATTACTATTCAAAGAGCACCATAAGAAGCAATGACTGACTTCAATTCTAGATTTCAAAAGACTTGGGAAAGGATTCCTACTACAACTAGACCATTACCAAGTATGGCTATAGTATTTTATCTTAAAGCTTTAAATTTAGATATATTTTGTATGATTCAGTCACTTAGAGGTCAGATTCTGCAAGAGGCTTACAACTATGTAGTTAGAGCTGAAAATAATCTAATAGATGCTGGAAAGTTACCCCCAAGGACTCCCATGCCCATGTTTCTAGAGATTACCTTACCATTGCCTTAAGAAGCCTCTAATTCCATAGCCCCACTTGTGTTTATGTAAAAATATCCTCAACCACCTGCTAAATAACTTATCCCTGTCCAGTCATCTAAGATGGATGATATCAAGAATATCTTAAGGACATTTTCTAATGAGCTGATTAATATAAAAAAATAGTAGAATCCTTACCCTAGACCTCAATCTCAAGGTTACTAAGGAAATAGATTTTCACCATAGCCAAACCAATACTAGGGTCTTCAAAGGCAAAATAACCCTCATCCAGCTAACCAATTAGTTGCAGTCCCTACACCCTCACAAAATGTTCCCCCATAATTTGAATAGGGAGATTGTTCAAGATCAAAATAATTATGCAGATATCACCAATGCCTAGTGTTACCCTTGTAATAATGCTCATATACCTAGAGATTGTCCCATGGGTAATCTACAACAAAAGGTAGTAGAGCAAAGAAGAATGGATGGACAATCTGTAAGTACTAGTGATAATCAAGACTACCAATCTCCTAGTATGCAAAATTTAGTCCTAATGGCTCAGATGCAAGGGATGTATTTGCAACAAGAAGAAGAAATAGCCCCAAAACATGCTTTGTTCTCATGGGTTGAAGATGAAGAATCAATATTCTTGAATGAAGCCTCTACTTCCAAGAAACCAGTGGTGTAATCAGACTACTATCAGTGCCATAATCAGTGCCGAATCAAGTAGTTCCTAGACAAGTTCAAGAAAAAGCAAGGTATACTTACTTTCCAAGAACCCAAACTCTGGGACCAATGAATGTGGTAGATCAATTAAAGAGGACTCCAGCACAAGTATCAATCTGGGACATATTATCTATCCCTAAGCAAAAGACACTGTTATAAGAAACTCTATAAGGCCAAGCAGTGCCCAAACATACTGTGATAGTTGGCAAGAAACTGTTGCATAATGTAATGATAGATTTAGGGGTTAGTACTATAGTAATGCCAAAGGCAATAACAGATGGTTTAAAGATAAAGTATAAGCCACTCATTAAAGGACTTATGTAGCTAGATGGAAAATTAGTGCAAATAATAGGGAGAATTAGACAACTCCCATTACAATTATATACTTGTGCTAATATAATTGTTAATCAAGATATAGTAGTCATAGATATACCTCCTATTTTTTGTTTATGTTTATCAAGAGACTTTACAACCAAGATAGGAGGATATATGTCTATTGATTGGTCTCACCTCATTCTAAGAACCAAATATGGCTCAAAGATGAAAATTTTGTCTGAACCACTATCAAAAGATCATATCACCAATAAACCAACATCAAAATTAGAGGCAGATCATGCTATGTTAAATAAGGAAGAAAGGGTTTTTATTGAAGAGTTAGGTGACTAGACTGAGCATGATCAAAAAGAAGAAAATAACCAGTTGTTAGCTATGATACATAGTGACCCATATGGAAATTATGACTCTACTAGTCTGGGCACTTATGTCATTTTTGATGAGGACCATGAAATCCCTAATGTTTTAAGGGAAGAGACACAAAATACTCAAGAATCTGAAAAAGATTTAGAAATTTGGACCTTAAATTTTGATGGGGCTAGAAGTAAAAATGGTGCTGGAGCAAGAATTTGTCTTACTACTCCAAATGGTGAAATTTTTTTAAGGGCTATCCGTTTCCAATTTGCTTGTACTAATAATGATGCTGAGTATGAATCTTTAGTACATGGGATCCTGTTAGCCAAGAATAAGGGAATAAAGAATCTAATAGTAAAAAGAGATTTAGAATTAGTAGTAAAGCAAATTAGAGAAAAGGCAATAGCCAAAAATGTAAGGATGAGATCCTATAGACATAGGATTTGAGACCTAATAGAATATTTTGAAGCCTTCAATATTGAAGTAGTCCCTAGGATTCAAAATTTTGAAGTTGATAGGATGGCCCAGATTGGCTCATAGTTTAATCCATCAACTAGCCTATTAATTAACAATGAGTCAGTAAAAGTTATAGTGAGGCCAACTATTCTAGACAATGATGAGAATTAGCAATTATTTGAAAATGATTCTTAGGTACTCTCATTCTTACAACAATTAGATGAGTTTGTTGATCAATTGCAAGCCAAAATTAAAGAATCATATGGAGATCAAGTTATACAATTGAAGACTAATAAGCTTCCCAAAGGCTTGATCACCTTAGAAAACTTATTTGATCCAGAAGATGTAAGCTTAGTAAAGAAAAGGTTCTAGGTAGACAAAGTAGATTATTCTGAAATGAGGTGAGTGAAGGGAAAAAATTAAAAGTTAGAAATTTTGTAACTCAAGTAGAAAAGGAAAGACTAATTGAATTGTGCAAAAAATATGACATAGTCATAGCCTAGAGCTATGAAGACCTTCATGGATACAATAGAGACATTATTCAACACACAATAGAACTAAATGAAGGATCTAAGCCCATCGATAGAAATAGAGGCCAGTGAATCCAAGGATTGAGCCTCTAATGGTAGATGAGTTGCAGAAACTTTTAGATTATAAAATAATTTTTCCAATCAAACACTCAACCTGGGTATCAAATCTAGTACCAGTTAGGAAAAGGAATGGAGATATAAGATTTTGTGTAGATTTTAGAGATTTAAATAGAGCATCTCTGAAAGATCACTATCCCTTGCCCTCCATGGAACAAATTCTAAAAATTGTGGCTGGATTAGAGAGATTTTCTTTGCTAGATGGTTTCTCTGGATACAATCAGATTTGGTTGGCTGATGAAGACCAATATAAGACTACTTTTACTACCAAATGGGGAACATTTGCATATGCTAAGATGCAATTTGGCCTATCAAATGCAGGAGCAACTTTCCAAAGAGCTATGGATGTAGCATTTGGGGAACTTATAAATAAAATCATCCTGATTTATCTTGATGATCTTACTATTTTTTCAATAAATGTTGTTGATCATTTTGATCATTTAGAATCTATTTTTAAGAAATGTCAAGAATTTGGAATATCACTGAATCCCAAGAAACATATCTTTGTTGTACCTCAAGGCAAACTATTGGGACATATAGTATCTAAAGAAGGAATTTCCATAGATCATAAAAGAGTTGCAGCTATGATGAACTTACCTCTTCCAGTAAATAAAAAGGTAGTTTAGTCCTTTTTGGGGAAGATTAATTTTGTCAGTAGATTCATATCTGATTTTAAAGGCTTAGTAAGACTAGTGACACTCTTGTTAAAGAAAGACCTAATTTTCAAGTGGACTACAGAAGGAAGGCAAGCCTTTCAAGAGGTCAAGAAGGCTATCTCAATAACCCTAGTACTTAGAAACCTAGATTTTTCTAAGCCTTTTGTAATATATGTCTATGGAGGAGAGTTAAGTATTGCTACTATCTTAACACAAAAGGATGATAGACAAGAGGGAGAGCACCCAATAGCCTTTTTCTCAAGGACTCTTAGGGAGTACAAAACTAGATACAACTTTATAGAGAAACAAGCATATGCTATGGTAAAATCCCTCAAGAAATTTAGGCATATGGTATCAGGAAGCAAAATTTTGATACTTGTAGCTCACCTAAGTGTCAGAGAATACATCATGGAGGTAGAAATTACTAAAAAAAGAGCTAACTAGATAACCAAGATCCTTGAATATGATGTAGAGGTCAAACCCACTAAGTTAGTCAAAGGCAGGGGTTTGTGCCAATATATGACTCAAGAGCTTGAAAAGATGATACCTGAAGAGACAAAATCAAAAGAAGAAAAGGAAATTGTATTAAGGATACAAGAGGTTGATCAAGAATCCTGGGTCACAAGCAAGATTCATTTTATGAAATATGGGATTTACCCATGAGAACTCCCTCAAAATAAGAGAAGATACTATAGGATATAAAGAGTTCATTTTGTTTTAATTAAATAGGTTCTTTTCAAAAGAAATTTTGACAGCAAATTGTTAAGATGTGTAGAAAAGGTTGAGGCTAAGAAAATACTACATGAAATGCATCATGGAGTATCAGGTGGACATTTTTTTGCAAAAACCACATCTATAAAGATAAGTGAGGTGGGTTGTTTTTGGCCTACTTTATTTACGTATTGTTATCAACTGGTTAAAAATGTCAATCCTGTCAATATTATGTGGGGATGAGAAAGAATGCAGTAATGCCCCTTAGTCCTATAATTGTGGATGAACCTTTTGCTCAATGGGGTCTTGACTTCATTGGAATCATAAATCCAATGTCTAGTATGGGTCAAAAATGGATATTAACTGCCACAGATTATTTCACCAGATGGATCGAGGTAGTGCCACTTAAAGAAGCAATAGAAAATGTGATCCTAGATTTTCTAGGGAGTATCATTACTTGCTTTGGGGCTCCTCGTACCATAATTTTAGATAATGCTAAAGCATTTTTAGGGTTTAAAGTATCTAAATTTGCATTAAAACATGAAATATATCTAAAAAATTCCTCTAATTATTACTCTTAGGGTAATGGTTTGGCAAAATCAACTAACAAGACCCTGATTAGACTCATCAAAAGAATAGGGGCTGATCATCACAAAGAATGGCATAAAGTGCTTAATTTAGCACTGTGGGATGATAGAATCATGCATAAATAGGTGATCAAAATGTCCCCATATGAATTAGTATATGGAAAATCTACTGTAATTCCCATAAGCTTGGACATTCCCACTCTCCAGCTGATTAAACAAATTGAAATTGAAGAAAATGGCCCCATGTAGGTCAGACTTGCAAAACTTTTGGAAGTTTAAGAAAAAAGGGATGCAGCCCATGATTCATTGGTAAAGCATTCGAAAATAATTAAAGACTGCTTTGATAAAAGGACTTCAAATCCCCATTTTGAAATAGGCTCAACTATTTTGAAATGGGATGTAAGAGCCGCCAAGCCAGGTCAACACACTAAATTTAAAGCATTACGGATTGGCCCTTATAAAATTTGTGCATGTAAATAGAATTTTTTTTTTGAGATAGAAATAATGGAAGGAAAACTTGAAGAGATTCTTGTGAATGGAATCTATTTGAAATATTTTAGTTAGGTCGTGTCCTTGATGCATTATAGTTAGATAGTTTCCCTTTCTTAGTTTCTTTATTTTCCCATTTTGCTTTCCCACTTTCTTTTAAATAAGTGTTATTTAAACGCGTAGCCATAGCTCAAAGCCTTTTTCAAAATTTTCAAAATTCTTGACACATTTAATATCTCCCAAATCTTTGAAATTCCCCAAAGTACCTTGCACAACCACTTGCACAATGTGTCTATCTTGCTATCCCAGGAAGATTGAGTAAGATTTGCTAATGGTTATCTAGGTTTAATGCCATTTTGAGACTTGATGGGTCAATAAATACCTCATAGCAAGAGTTAAAGCTTACAGTGTTTCAAACATTCCTGAATATATGAGAAAATTCTTGCTACTTGTATTTTTAATTCCTAGTAAACATGTTTATGTGAAAGTGCTTTCTATTTTGCAAAATTTCATACCAGTTATCACAGAATAGATATAGATATGGAGGGAGCATAGTGTTTTCAACAAGGAGCTGGGATTTATGAATCCCTTAATAAGTTTCTTATGATCAAGTCATATGCTTCAGCCTCCGTGCAACCATTAACGACCTACCCATAGACTAGAGTCCCCGAAGTTGGTTAAGTGACCTAGCAAACATAAAATATTATGCAGATGGAGTCATGGACCCAATTCTTTAAAGAACTAGTAGCAAAACTCTCAAAGAAGGGGCACATCAAAGGTGTGTTTAGAGGGCCAAGGTGGGACAATATGAGACATTTGCAATGAGGATATGGACTTCACAACTGGCATATTTCATTATCCCAAGTGTGCATCCATGCCCTAATTTAGTTGAACTATGCACTAACTTGTTCCATGCACCCTCAAACACCATACAATAGGGTCCATTCAAGGTGCATATTACACTAAAGGCTATCAAAGAAATGTTGGCCTTGTATCATGATAAAATAGTTACATTTCCTACCATTGCTAAAATGCATAAAATGTGGGAAAACATTAATACTCAATTGAGGTTCTTAAGATCTGAATTGTAATTAGTTGATGATGATTATACTATGCTGACACTATCTACAGCAAGAGCCCAATTTGCACAAGCTATCCAAGATGCACTGTCTATGATGGCTTTCATTTTCAGCATGAAAGATGATATATTCGTATATGGGGAATAAATGGCTATCCTCTTTAGGTTGAAAACTATCAACAAGACTCAAGAGTATCGGCTTGATTTCTCTAAACATATTGCATATTTCATGGTGGAATAAATTGCCCAGTTCAAATCAAAAGGAGTTTTTAGGTACTCTTCTTATATGTTTCACCTTATGTTGTATCAAAACTCTGGCATCTTTCCCCAACATATGCATCTTAATATGTATGACCCAAGTTTCAATCTACAAAGGACAACTCCTATGTCTATATGGACACATATTTTGTTAAAAACTAGTGATCCATATGAATTAAGGGAACTATTTATTACCCCTGCTTTTTGTCACTTAAGCCTAGAACTAGCTATAAATAGACTATTTCCAAGTGTTTCAAACCTTCTGGCCAATTGCCCAATTCCTTATGATTTCTTTTTTGGATCCCACCATACAATTATTAGATTCCATGGTTTTTGTGGGGAACCAATGTTGCTACCAAAATTTTGACTCTTAGGTTAGCATTCTTAGAGGTCACTAGGTAGGTGTCTATAGTAGATAATGGATATGGCTTTGGGAAGAGGAAGAGGAAAATGTATGACCTCCCATGGATGACAAATAACATGACACTAGAGGCCAGAGATGCTAAAATTGTGTTGCTTAGAAAGCTAGCTTTCCTGGGTTTCCTACTAATCAAAGATAAATGGGTATATGACCCAAATGGTTTCATAGCTTCATGGATTAGGACTAATAGGGTTACTATTAGAATTACACATGAGGGCCACCCCTTTTGGGAAGGGAAGAAAAATCCTATAGAGGATATTCCTGGGTTTTATGTTGAATTAATAGATTTTCCCCTCCAACAAAATAGACCATGGGAAACTTTCTATGATAAGCAGAGGGATTTTGATCCTAAAATCAGAATGAATTCTAGCTTAAGGACACTAAAAAATAAAGATTGGGATGCTAAGAAAATAGAAGCCTATTGGAAATATAGGTAAGAAATTTGTCAGACAACTCATTCTTTTAGGAACATGGACTCGAATGTGAAGTGGGAAGAACTTTGGGATGAGTGCCATTTGTCCCCTATATCTAGCCTTGACACAAACAATTTACCGACATAGGGTGTAGAGTTAGAAGCCAGAGTAGGATCTAACCAAGAATCATAGGCCATAGGGCAAACCACAGCTCTAATTATTGTGATTGTTTGGCCCCAGTCTCTTAGTGTCATGGAAAATAAAAGAGTGTGGTGTCTTCACCACCAAAATCTTCCCCATCAGCATCAGTTATTGAGGTTCCTAGTTCTCCATAAGCACCACTAGCAACAATGGTAAATATTGAAGAGAAGGGAGCACAGCTAAAAGAAGAAATGCTAAAGAAGTGAAAGAGGTTGAGGTTCCAATTGGATTCAAAAGAGAGGGCAGAACCCTCACAATGCCAACTATAGAGTACTGTAGTTGTTCCTCAGGTAAGCATTATTCCTCCTCCTCCTTCTTAATATCTTTCTTCTCCTGTAGGCATGATGATTCCATCTAGCCAGATGACATCCCCTGCCACCTCCACCATGCCCATTTCTCACTTCACCCCATCTACCCCTACTCAAGTTTTATCATTTCCTCACGTTTCTTCCTCTGTTCCCAAAAAAATACCTCCTTATATTACCCATAGCTAGCAATTGGCTATTCCATATGGTTTGCCACAAGGTCATCCTTTTGCAGGTGGGCACATTACCTCTCCTTCTACCTTCCAAACTCAAGTAAATGCTACTAAGAAGGTGAGAGAAGCCTAAAGAGGGAAAAAGAGGATCAAGGATAATAAAGCCTTTGCTACATCACACTTGAGGTCACAATTTGACCTAATTTAGTAGTAATTGATAGAGACTCATTTGTCACCAAATATAATAAAGCCAAGTGAGCAGATGTAAGTAAAAGACTACATAATGAATGCAATGGCCATATACATGTCCCTATTCAAACCACAATACAAAATTAAGTTGCTAACTGAATCCACTTCTACAGTTGTTGAAGACTACTTGAAAATATTAAGGAAGCTATAGAAGATGGAGGCTGATCTAGCTAAAGAGAAGGCAAACTATAGCATTTTGACCATGGTAATCAATATAAAAGATAATGAAATAGAGAGTCTAAATAAATAGTTGCAAGATAATATTTCTCTTCAGACTCACTAGGTGATCTAGGCATAAAATGATTCCTTAAAAATAGGGCTAATGTAGGTAAAGGATGTAATGATGACCCTAAGGCAAGAAAAAGTAGCATTGCAAGAAAAATGTGAGGAAAGCCTGCTATAGGTTACCCAATTGCAATAGAAGCTACTAAATGAATAGAATAATACCATGGATATACATGCCCAATTTCAAGTAGAGCAACAAAGAGTAGAACGATTGACACTAGAGCTGGCTAATAAGCCAAAGAATGTAAGAGTGTTAAATTTGGTGAAGGAGCTTTATGAATCAATGTGGAAAAGAATCTCTTCAAAGATTATTTAGCTCAGGCCTTCTCTCACCTTCCTGTTAAATGCATAGAAATTGTGCAAAAAGGTGGAGAATTTAGTCAAAGACACTTTAGCTACTATTTTTGGTAGAGTTTTGGATTCTGAAATGCTGCTACAAAAGCTTTATGATGCAATAGATGGAACATTGTCAGTAGTAGGAATTAATGATAGAATGGTCATTGTTAAGCGAGAGAATGAGGTTCACAGTTGAAACTCTGTAGCCATCAATTGTAGAGAGCTTCTCAATGTAATGAAAGAAGGAATCAGTGAAATGAAATAGCACATTAAAGACCTAGTGTAATTAGGTCTTCCTTCTCCTTTTCTTGATGACAACACTGTGTTAATGATTGATGAAATTAAACCTTTGTTGTTGGCCAAGCAGAATGATCAAGCAATTTTTTAGGGTTTAAGGGATGATTCATTCGTACCTAAAGTAGAAGCTATTTTGATTCCTATTTCCCAGCTAGAGTTCAAATTGAAGGCTACGATTCAGATTTTACAAAAAAATTTACATAAGGACATTATTAACCTTGATTTAGCCTTCAATAAATTACAAAATAAGCAGGGGTTATCTGACGATGAGTGGTCTACCTATTAAAAAACATTGCTAAAGCTATGATTTTTTTATCATTTTGGTCAAGTGGGAGTTGTAGTTTCTTTTTGAGTAGGCTCAAAAGTCTTTGGGGTCACCAATAACTATAGAGTAAAAAATACTCTACATTTCATTTTGATTTCTAGTTGCGCATTCCAAATTTTGTCCCTGAATACTTTGGTTTGAGACAGTGAAGTTTTGACTTAGAGTGCAAGCTCAAATTTCTTTTTGCCTAAATTTTGTCTAAGTGTTAAAATCAAGCATAAGCTACCAAGTGTCATCAGTTGAGGCACCTTTCATAATTTCTTTAAGTTGGTCAAGACATCCTATGGGTCTCATCATAACTTAGTGAAACACGACAAGTGTTGGCATTCACGTTTCATGTCAGCATCCACATTTCAAATCTCTTTTGAGCAGAAGGTTTCAACAAGCTAAGTATCAGGATCAAGTGGAAGGTGCCAGGTGGCAATAGTGGAAGATTTCAATTTGCTTTTCTAAAAGCAACAGAAGATGCCATGTATCCCCAACTGAAGAAAATGGAAGCCACCACATGTCAACCTCTAAATTATCTTCATTTTGTTTCATTGACAAGTAAAGAACTACTTTGGGTCCCATTTTATATAGAAGTTGTTTAAGTTTTAGAGAAGTGGATGGTGACAAATGTCAAGGACTGAACACTTCTAAGTGAAGACACAATAAGAGTATAGGTTATGTAAAACATGTCATGTGTCTTCAGTAAGTGCTATAGAAACCACCAAGTGTCATTTTCTAGTGCTTCCTAAATAATAAGAAGGTTTTCAAGTAAAATAAGGGAAATCAGCCAAGTGTCATCTTCATTTGATAGAAGGGACCATCCTATGTATCTATTTTAGCCAATGAACAACAAGAAGACAAAATGTTTTAGAATCTCAAAAATATCTTTTGTTAGACACTTCCAGTTTAGTTAGAGTTTAGTTGGGTTGCTAGATTGGGAACACACAAACAATCTAGAGTGAATCTAATGCTATAAAGAGGGGTATAGAGATCACTAAAAATCATCATTAGAAGATGAGAGAGAATTTTTTGTGAGAGACTATTGTCAAGAGTTTTTAGACTTTTAGAGCTATGATTAGGAATATCATTTGCCCTTGTTCTATTTTCTTGAATTGGAAAGTTTATGTAACTGTGCATGTTTTTGTACCTTTTATATAACTTGAGAGTTAATAAGAAGATTGAGTTTTATACCTTTATTGATATATCTCTGTATCATTGCGAAAGTAGTCTAAGTTACGAGCCTCTGTTTCTGTTGTTTCTATCTTTTACATTGATCATGCCTTATTTTCTCTTTAATGTAATTGAATCTCACATATAATTTCACTGTGCTTAGAATTAAGGGTTGAATTACATTCAGGCACATTGCCATAGTTATATTTTCTTTCTTTGCATTTGTGTTTCTGTTTAAATTCCTATCCCTTTCCTCCCAACACTCAAGATAAAGAAGGGACCATCTTCTTAAAAATTTGGATGTCGTTTCAAGTTGTAAGTCCCATATTCTTGAAAATTCCCATTGTTGGTGTTAAAAACAAGCACAATTTTAACCATCAACAATTAACATTAATGTGATAGACATTTTACAAATATATTATTCAATATATGGAATAATATACAAGATCTAATTGATGATACCTTTATCTATATTAGCACACCTATGGATGATTTAGGACCATAACCTATTGGGAATGAAAAGTTGAAAATATTTTCCAATACCCTTACAAATCATGTGTAAATAGAAACTAAGGATACTAATTTAGTTTGTATGACATATAATGCATAGCCCTATCCTTCAACATATGATAACTCATTAGATAGTATCATTGGTACATTTATAAGTACATTAATACAAAAACCTTCTATTACATTTGATGACAATGATATTTTGGAATATGAACCTAATTTCAATTCATTATTTATACAAGCATACATTGATTTGTATCCCATACATAATATCAAGGTAGGAAATGGTTCAAGTGACAACATTTGTACATATACAATTTATCATACTCTTGGATACACACATTAGGATTTGATGGATACAACACATATGGTCAAATAATTTATCAAAAACAAATAAAAACTTGTGGGATGCATTGTAATACCTATTAAGGTATGCGCTATAATAGTAACTACTTTATTTTTAGTTTTACTAAGCGCATGGTTATTTGATATATTGTTAGGATACCTTTAGATATAAATTTTTTATTTAGTATAATATTTAGTGCATATATTCATCAATTATATACATTGTAATAAAGTGGTCATAGTTAATTATTAAATCACACCCTCCCATGCCACTAAGTCCATTATTGATGATGCTCGATTATTAATCTCCACCTTTATTGATACATCCATATCTCATGCTTTCCATGAATTTAATTCCACTATCTATTGTCTATCCAAATATGGGGTTGGAATTGATAGGATGGTCACATGAGAAGGAGCTAACAGTATCCCAACTCAACTTTAAAAAATTAAAAACTATGATTCCATGGATGATTCATAATTTTTTTTTGAGATGATCACACATGGGAACATTAATTTTAGGTAGGTAGAGATCATCCCCCTATAGTATAATCATTATATTACTAAAGAAAGTAGCCTCAACATTGATAAGAACAACTATCTCAAAAAATCTTGATAGTTGAAGGTTGAGATCAGAATTAATACTAAAATTAATTAGAGAAGGAAAAACATAATCCAAAAATAAATGGGTGGCAACAAAGACTACTAAAAAACATATTTTATGTGTTGAGGTCTAAGGGACTAAAAGGTTTGGAAGAAAATTTTCAAAGTTGGTCTCTCATAATTCATGTAGAGGATCAAGGGCCATGATGAGGAGCTTTCAAAGGATATTGGGATTGCATGGAATAAATGTATTGTAAGAATGATGGGTTTAAATATTATTTTATCTAAAGAAATCATTGGGGAATTTACTAGAATGTCCTACAATGTGGTGAAGTCCTTCAAGGATAATATCTAAAAACTTGAGTTGATACAAAAGTTCTTCTAGATAAATGCAGTGATGAATATCAAGAAGAAGGGATTCCCACAGTAAGACCTCCCCAAATGCTGGCTAGATATATGCCTATAGATAATTAAATATTTTTCCCTCAAAGGTAAGTACATCTTGATTTTTTACCACCATTTCCTACTTCTTAATCACTTCCATGGTTATAAGATTAGTCTACCATTTTATCTCTTAAAATCCTTAAAATGCACAACCTTGGCCTATCATAGTAATGATAATAATGAGACCATCTATCATGGGATTATTCTTATGCTTATCCAACATGGCGAATCCATGTGTGGGAAGCCTATCCTCTGGCTGAATACACCCCAACCTAAGAAATTTCTGAGGATGAATCTAGTCTCCCAGAGAAAGAGGAAGGGTCCCCCACTCCCATCTTACCCTAACCTTTTAACCCATTTATAGATTCAATAATTCCCCCTTCAAACACCTAATTACCTTTTCCTATGCATCTATAAGAAAAATACTAGAATAATTTCCATATCCTAAAAAGAGGATGATGGCTCTATGAGCATGAAAACTTGGAACCTAGTGGACATAGGTAGGGATCACAGTAGGAAACTTAAGGTTTTCCTAGACAAATTGGAGGGTATAGTGAGGGATATGGCCTCCCTCATCAAGTATTGAATTAAACAAGTTGAAATAGTTAAGTTTAAGAAGGAATTAGATAAGGATAAGGAAAACAAAGTCCCTTTGTTGAAGAAAGACATCACTTTTAATCTATAATTAGAAGATATTGAAGACACTCAACCTACTCCAAAATTCAAAAGTATAATCCCTCAGATGAAGTCCAAACATCCACCTTGGAATGACCTATAAATTTAGCTATGGTAAAATTAACCACGAATTACTATTGGATAAGATTAAGGAGACATAACAAGTTGCATCATAAGAGAATTCCAACTTTGAGGAGTTTTAACTTTCTATTTAGAGTTATGTTTGATATATATTTTTGTCTTATTTCTCATCTTATGGATAGTTTTACTTCAAATTCACTAAAAGATATTTTTCTTTGTAGCCTGTGGGGATTTGGTTTTTGATTATGGGTATTACTCTATTAAACTTTTGGTTTATGGAGTCCTATAAAACTAGCATATTTTACCTCATACAATAAAAAAATATTGGTCATAGTTATAGGTATTCCATATGTGTATCTTATTCAACAAGAGGCATTTCTTCCTTGACCCCAACCACCACCATAGTTAGTTACTCCACTTATTTAGATACATTATGTGTAGTCATTTATATACCCTACTCAGGTTCATGATACACAAACAATCTAGAAGAAAGTAGTATATTTTATTAAGATAACAAATCTTCAATCATGTTACATTAAAAATTTATTCAATACTCATAATGATCAATATATACTATATCATGTACTAATATAGTGTTATTAATATCTCACCATGTTCCACCATGAACAAAATCACATGTTTTTCTTACTATATAGCATGTTTCACAAGATGTTATAGTACCTATAGTTTTTCATTATACAAAAGATCATATGAGTTACAATGGTGATGGTGATTACATTATAGCATGAGATCATATTTTATACTCTATTGTAGATACACATGATACTAATCTCTCATGACATGTATCCATTCCCCTATTTGATATGTGGCCTACTAATGATCATCTCACAAAATAATTAATTGTTGAGCATATACACATATGTAAAATATTTCAAAAATACAAAAAAAAAATCAAACAACATAAAAAATTAAGACCTAAGCAAAACATGTTTTATAGTTCTCATTATTCATTTAATTTATTTATCACATGTTTTATATATTACATATATTTTTTCATTTGTTCATTCATTTTAAAATATATATGAGTGAGATGAAATAATCATAGGTTTCATATGATACATGTATGCATAGATTTAGGACATTCCTATACCCAAAAACCATGCCAATGTTATGAGGATATCATTCCATAGGCTCCATTGATAAAGGTTATATATTTATATGACCTTTCCAATGATTACTCACACATCTTTATATTTCTTATATTATTTTATAGTTCTAAATTTTATGAATATTCTAATTTTCTATACTATGAATTTAAAAATAGATTGATAGTGTAGACTAGTTTGAATTGTCTAATAATTCATTTTTATTTTTATCTTATTATATATGTTAATCATTTCTTATCTATTTTGTGAGCCCCTAGGCCTTTTGTGACATTTTATTATCCATTGAGTGTGGCCCTTGGCCTTGTGTGACATGTAAGTGTTAATTTTATGCATAATTTTGCCTTGTGTGGCATGTGATTGTTTAATGTGTGTGGCCATTAGCTTTGGGTGGCATTGAGTGTTATCATTTATGATGTTATTGTGTGTGTGTCATAGACTTGACATTTTTTATTATGAGTGGGTAAATCTAGAATTATATTCTAATCTTGTTAAGTTTTCTTTGTGATCCATATCATGCACTTTTATTCTTGTCCACAGTGACATGATTCATACCAAGCACCTTCATTCATAATTAATTATTCAATACTTACATTATTAATGGTTACTATTACATGCCTAATTGATATATTTATCTTGACGTGACATTTATACTCCTTGAATTACATGTTTCATATGTGTTATAATGACATATTCATTACTATGATGACATATTCTCCACATGTTAACATATTTTTTACATCATCACATCTTTTTCCATAACATGATAAGGTTAACTCTTTTATTTTGAGATAAGTAATTTTTAGGATAAATCCTTCACCTCAAAATGGGGGCATATTTGTGGGATTTTCATATAGATTTAAATCTTTATGAATATAAAATTAATATTTTGGCACAAATTAAAATATTTAGAGAGCTTAGAATGATTCAAATTATTATTTTGGTTCAAAATATGGGACATATTTTCATATTCAAACATATTTTATAAGAACTGAAGTTAAAGGTTTTCATAAAATTATAGATTAAAATATATTTGAGGGCATATGCAATAAATATGCACAAAAAATTTATAGGAACATGAGCTACATATTATTTTAATTTTTATATTTGGGATAATGATATATATGCATAACATTCTATATTTATTTGGGCATAGTTTAGATCAAATTTTGGGGAATGAACATTTTTCATGCACATATACATTATTATAGTTTTTTATTATGGAATTGATGGTACCTAGAAGTGATCACTTTGAATCTAAAAGTTTGTTTGAATTAGTTGATATATTTAAATGAGTAATGTGATTGAGTTTCCTCACTCTCGATGGCCTAGGGATTACTCCATTATCCCAATATATGGCTACCCCTTTCATAATGAGTAATGTGATTGAGTTTCATCACTCTCAATGACTTAGGGATTACTCTATTATCCAAATATATGGCCACCCCTTTCATCTTAAGGTTAAATATTAGTTACATGAGTAGTGTAGTTAAGGTTTAATAACACACAATGACCTATTTATTACTCCCTATTCAATAAAGGTTATGTAATTTATCTTCCAGACCCATGGCCTTATATTAATACAAAAATTGGGGCATGATCACCCCTAATTCTTAAAATTTTCATATTGATTCAAAAAGGAAGCATAATTATCAAATACTTCAACAAAGAATCATCATCTCAAATGACACATCATAGGGAAACATAGTTCACCCACTGACATGTGTATTTTTTCCTTTCTCTTTATGTTTCTAAAGTTTTAATTTTAGTTTAGATTTTACTTTCATACATGGACATTGATTTCTACATATCCATTTCAAGTTAAATGGAGTAAGATGTTCATTTAGATATGCTTCCCAAATACAAAGTGTGGTGTACACACTTAAGTATATCTCTTTATCCTTTTACTCTAGCATTGTATTTCATTCTAATATTAGTATATAAGGTGGAAATATGTAACAATATTATACAATTAGAAATGTCATTTTCAAAAATCTATCTCTACCTTACATGAATTTTTCATGCACATATGTTTCTTTTTCATTATTATCTCACATATACATATTTTCTAAGGTTTAAATTTATTGATTTGATATCAGTCAGCCACATAAATTCCATAGTTTTTGTCTATCCTATTCAAACTATCTCCATATCATCATATAAATATTTATATCTAAAATACGAATCCTTCAAATTCAGCCTATTATAAAGTTATGGAATTATCCAAACCTAATAAAATCATACCATGCCTATAAATGATTACTTTTTATATTCAAAACATATCCATGGTTCAATCCATACATTTTGCTTGTCAATTTCATAATAAATTACTCAAAATATTCCCATTTAAATACACAATACTTCTAAGCATATTTATTATCTAGAATTCATATAACAAGTATGTATACACTTTTTTACATTCAAATTAACTACCCTATTCTTTCTAATTTACCCAATAGTGACAATAAAAAGGTACTAATCAAGTCTAAAACACCTCAAATCCTAGTCAAATTTGTCATTTTATAATTATTACAATCTAAATCATTGTTTGCATTCATTTAAGGAGTATGATTTCACACATAAACTTATTTGGAAGAAATGCATGTGGTCTAACTTCCCTCTTCAAAGTATTTAATATTAGGCAATGATCATCCATTCATTTAGGTGTGGTTTGGATCAACTTAACCCATTATTTTTCCCCTTTAACAATCCTTAATGTAGTGTCAAAAGTGGACATAGGGTTTCAAATATAAGGAAATAAGTGTGTATAATTGTGCATACAAATAGATAATAAATATTTCACAGATAGGAAACTTACAATTAGGTTTAGTGGCCTATTTATAAACATAGAATCTCAAATCAATCTAGTAGATATTAGATGCTAGCATCAATCGATACCATCCAAAATTTAAAAAAAATATATTCTTGAACTACTAGAGACCTATTTATTGATATAGGTTACTCTTAATATAGTTTCTCACCATTTTTATTTCCTACATTTACTCTCAAAATTACACAAATTAAAAACATGTTAAGTATATTATTCCTTTAGGTATTCTCTATTTATAACAAGTGTAATTATTCAAATAAAATTCTACCTTTTACATATAGTTTCATTTTTATTGATATACTTCACATAATATAAATTATTTCAAATTTATTTATTATTAATTCACATAAATCAAAAAAAGGTAAAACACCTTGTGTGTGGTTTCACTAATTAACCCTAATTTTTCCCTTGTGTATGTGCAAATGTTTTTCCTTTTATCTTTTACTAGGTTTTATTCTCTATTTAAGCTTGTATCCTCTTCTTTCTCTTTATGCATCATTTCATTTTTATCATTAATTTATTTTATTATGGGAATCCAAAATTCCTCAACTAATTTTCATTTATTCATCTCCATTTTTTCAATAATATTTTGTTTCCCAAACCCTTTAATATTTTTTAGTTGTTTCTTTATTGTTGGGGATTCATTCATGGTCACTCTTGTTTCAATAATGTATGCTCTTACATGCCATAACCTTTTATTTTATCCCATTACTTAGGTCATATAGGTGGATTCATCATGTTAATTTTACTAACAAACTTTGGCTCCCCAATCCACCATGCCTAACATTCTCAAAACTACTTACACTACCTCTGGTGTTCTTATGTTCCCCCAAGTGTTGTAGTTCATGCACCAAATTATTTTCCTCCTTGTTTATGTAAATTTTCATTTATTATATATATTATATCTATATAATTTTGATATACATTTAATTTTAACTTCTCTTCCATGCTTTGTGTAGTAGTGCACTCATTAATTTTATGTCAACAATCTATGTAGTGAATCTTGGACTGTGGCATACCTTCACTCCTTTTGATAGAATATTCACTAATACTTAGATTGGATGCATTATTTTAATTAATTTAACTAAGTTTACAAATATTTACATAAATAGTGTTAATTCAATATCCAAAGAGTCATCATTTGAATCTTCATCATCTATGTATTTTTTACTTACACTGGTATCAAATCTACTCAATTGTATACAAATATTCATATCCATTGCATCTCCATTAACCTTGGAATGTGTAAATTTTTTTTCTCAATTGATAAAAACACAAAATAATATCATAAATACCATATATGGTAACTTCCTCCACCCTATATTTTCACTAAATTGGTCCTTGAATTTTACTAGTTTCGTTTTTTCCATTACGTATAACTCAAAAACAATTATATGCATCTACCATGGTATTCAAAATTATCCATTCATTTTAAAACATTTATATAATGTTATTATAAAAATTATAAATTTTAACCTTTTACTATTTATTTATTTATTTTATGAATGTTTTCTCCTTATACATATCATGGTATGACTCATAGTACTCCAATACTCTTATCGTCCTTCCTTCAATAACTCCAACTATCTCCAAAATTAATAAGATAAATAATGAAATCCATCTAAAATTTTCATTTTTTGAAGGTGTCTCTTCTATTAAAAAATGTACTTAGTTATATATCATGTAAAGTTATACTTTACACCCATCAAACCTATTTAGTATCCAACATGCATGATTTCCTTTGATGCAGCATGCCACCTACACAAAAGTGTTTGATTTATAATTATTATTCACTCATAACCCTATATTGAATAATTATTGATGCCAAATAACTCAATTATGTAACCTCTATGAACTATATATGTCTCTCTATTTATCTTGGTAACCTCATCAGACTTTAATGATTTTTTTTGTGTATTCCTTCCCTCGTTAGGTAATCATGTTATCTTTATAATTTGTGTGGGGGTGATCCTTATTGTACACCTAATATGTGTATTCACCATTCATGAGTTAATTTGATTAACCAATTCACCAATTAATTTATTTTAATAAAGAATAATAATTTATACATTCCTAATACTATAGTTTTCTTCATTCAATCTCTAGCTCTTGTCAATGTATCTATGTAATTTTTTTCAATCATAGCTTCAGATCCAACATTGTCCAAATTTTACTTTGGTAGAATATTCTCAAGAAAAGTCATAAAATCCAATAGGATGTATAGTTTATTCTTAATTAGTGTGGTTTACTTCATGCCCTTTTCCCAATTTCCCTTATGTAGCCCTCTTAGTGCTTTCCCTTCTCCCTTAGAGTGTACATTATTCTTTTCCATCCCCTCAAATTATAGATTTTGGAATTCCTTGATGATTTTATCGGTCATTTTCAAACCTATTATATTTTTTGTTTTAAAAATTAGGTGAATTAATGTTGGTTCTAAGTAGGTATTCACTTAATTTTACCCAAAATCTCCCAACTTTATTATTTCTTCCATAGTGCATTATTTTCTCCCTTATTTACAAATAAGTTTTTGCTCAATTCAATAGTTTATTTTAAATGACCTCCTTAGTGGTTATTATCCTCCTTTTATATCATTAAATCATTACATATCCCACTTATCTACACTCATGTTATTGAGTTGTGTTTCCCTTATTTACCCATCATCTCTAAATTTCTTTCATTTTCATTATTTTCTCTAAAAAGTTCTCTTTTTCTTCATGAAATTTTATACCTTAACATGAAATATTTTGAGTTGCATGGCCTTTCTCATATTTTTTTTATTATGCACTAACCCTTTGTAATTCCTTGAGGAATGGATGTGTCTCATTTTTACCTTTTTCAAGTAGCCAAACACTTGTCCTCCCTTAGTTTTAGACTACACAAAGTCCTCATGTGTATCCATTTTCTATGATGAATGTCTTAATATATAATTTTAATTGTTGGCATTCTTAAATATATAAAAACACACTTGTGCAAATATATTCCCTCTAGGTACTTAGATATATGGCATAATAACCTTAAATTACCTATATACACATAATATTTTCAAACTTTTATTGGTTATTGACACTTTTTATCTTGCAAGAATATATTGAGTCTCAATCTCTCTGAGTGCATGCCTTAAGGAGTGCACTAGGAAAGGGGTGGTCAGACCATCAATGTAAGATTTTTGTCCCTTTTTCCACTTTTCATCTACACACTTATATCCTAAAACCATTTACCCTAATATTATTCTTCTGTCCTACCTATTCTAGTCTTTTCCTCTTTCCATCCTTCCTTTTCTTGCCTTAACACCCTTTTGGATAGTCAGCTATATTAGGTCGACTGGGTTGACCTAGTATAATTTAGGGGTATTTTTCACTTTTTTATCTTGTTATCCTTTTGGCTGACCTAGCTCAGACCTAGTTGATTGTCCTCAAAAACACACTGGGTTGACCCCATATAGTCAATGTTTCTAGGAGGATTTAGGGAAAGATCCACTTATATATAGAAGTTCATTTCCCACCATTTCATAAGAGAATAATTAATAGAAAAAAAGTGTGAGTGAACATATTCTTATTAACCTTTCTACTTGAGGAATAAAGCTTAGTGTTCTATACTTTCTTTAGAGATATAGATCTTATCTTGTGGAGAAGTATTTTGGATGCTTAGATAGGTTGTGTAGCCTAGAGCTGATTTATCTTGGTTATCCTTACATACCACAACAATCTCTTGAGAAACACCTTGGCCAAGGGAGAGATTGAGGCTCGACAGGTTCATCTTCAAAGGAAAGTATTCTTAACTTTATTTCTCCTTTGTAAGAGTAGATAGATAAATAATTTATATTATTCTCCCATGTATGAGGATTTAGTATACATTAAAATGAGTATATGTCTTCTCATACATGTTTAGTTTAGTTATTTTATTATTTCTAACCCCACTTTGTGCCACAAACATTCGTGTGAACTAGATTAGATTTACATTCTTGTTATTTAAATAAGTGAATTATTTAATCCTTAGGAATCCATTAGGGTTGTGTGATTATGTTAGATTGTAGGCATTATAATCCTCCCAACATGATATGTTGTGAAAAGTGATTCCTTAATTGGGTCTAGCAGATCTCCATATTGGTCATGCTCCTACTTAACAAGTGTATCCCTAATTACAAGTGTAGGTATGAACTATCTTCTTTGATTTATGATTGATTTATAGACATGATGCATTTATGATTGCATACATTCTATTGAACTTGACATGAAACTAACCCTTGTAGGACTTATTTCACTTATTTCCATTCTTTTAGTCATTATTTTTATCATACTAAATCGACTCTATCGACCCAATTTTCTAAATTCTTTATATAGGTTTCCAAAACTAGGTAACTGGATTGACCCAATCAACCTTGTATAGGTTTGTAGCCTTTCAGACCTAGTTCAACCTACTAGGTCAACCTAGTTGACCCTATACATTTTCATCACTTTGTAGTAGGTTCCTGCATAGCTTGATCAATCCAGTTGAACTAGTTTTTAGGTTTCACCAACATACTTCAAGGTTCTTCATCAACAATCTTACTTCATTTCATCTATGATCTACCAAAGTTACTTTATACCTCTTTGTCTCTTTATTTTATATCTTTCCTTTCATAGTTTTCAATCTTTAAAACTTCCCTTGCATAGTCAATTGGGTCGATACTAGTAACCTAGTTTTGTGTTTTATGTGTTGTTTGAAATAACTAGGTTGACCTTATTGACCTTGTATAATTTCAAACCTTTATTTTATAGTACAAGTTTGACCCTATAAACCTTACTCTATATTTTTTGCATATATTTTTAACATTATACCTTATTTCAAAGTTGGAATTAACCTCATTTCTAGTAGTAATTAGTTCACACTTTCTTTTCCTATTGCTTGCATGCTTAGAATAGTTCACATAGTCTAATTAGTAGTTTTTAATTAACCACTTAGTTTCACTATTTTAATTTTATGCACATATGACCAAATAAAAAAAACATAAACAAGAACTTTAAAATTTTGTCTACCAAAGGCTAACCTACTTGGATTTCATCACTAAGGGGGGAGCTGACTTGATACTCTGGTCAACTATAAAGCATGATTAATGGTATATTTTAGATAATCACATAACACTATTATCATTATAGTGTGTGAATTAAGGGGGTAGGACCGAATACCAAGCCTATATCATTGCCACTATAGTCCCTTTTAGCCCAAACTACCTCAAACCATCCTTAGATTGTTATCTAGTACCTTCCTTGTAGCCAACTTCCAATCACATTAAAAATCATATCTTAATAATCTAATAAACATTCAAGTTTACCAATTAGTTATCTCTTTAATTTTCAAGTTGATTTCTTGCTCCTTGCTCAATTTTGTGTGTAATAACTTACATTTACTACTGTCAGTACAAGGTTTTGTTGTGTGTGTTTCAATTGGATTGGCTAGTGTTAATCTGATTGACTATTTATTTCCTTTTAGTATTCACTACTTTTCATTACTTGAAAAAATATCTTATTTCATTTTCACAATCAATTTTTAGGCTTCTTTGATTCCATATATATTGTATTAGATCCAGCCAGTTGACCCAGTAGCTTTTCTACCTTCCATACACTATATTGGATCGACCTAGTCAACCTTGTATAGTCTTACAGTCCTTGTTTCTATGCTAGGTTAACCTAGTCAACCCTATACTATTTTAGTAACCTCTTTTTCCTTTAATTTATCACCTCTCTTCTTTTCCCTTCATCATGGACTTTCTATTGGATTATGACATAGAGTTACAGTCAACAAATATGATAAACTTTACCAATCCTAATAGGGTCTCCCATAAACATAGTAGGGCTCCTCTTTTTGATGCTAGTAATGTTTATATCCCCACTCACACAATGAGATATGGGACCCCTCCTCATACCTATTCATATTATAATCCTCTTTTCTCATTAGGAGACCAACCTGAGTTAGAGTATACTCTTGAAATGCTTTTCTTTATTTCCTAATTTCCTCAACACCAAGGAAATTATCCTTCTACCATTTATAACCTCATGATTATTGGTCAAAATAAATATCCTCATTCACCTACTCCTACATTAAATAATAGATTTTGGGGTACCACTTTATTTAATTATTACCCTCTTTCTTTAATTTTGACTCCTTATGCCATGACATCTTTTACTCTAACCTCTTCTACCTCCATGCCTAGTATCTCAACTAACATGGAAATTTATACATCTAGTGGGCCTCTCATAAGATCCACTATCCTTAATCCTTCCACTAGTTCATTGTTTACTACCCAAGGCAATCATTATTCCAGTGCTTCTTCTTCTCAACCATTCACTAGTCCATCTTTTTCTACACAAACAAATTTTTCCACTGGCACCTCATATTATCATAATTCATGTCAAGCTCATATCAACACTAATATTGGTCCCAAAGCCACTAATACCAACACAAATAGCAATTCTAATGATTTTAATGTTAATCAAACACATCAACTTTTATTATAAACTTTTAATCAAATGAATACCTTTCAAGTGCATAACACAAATCAAATGATGAGATTCCAAAACCACCTTCTTAATCTTCAATCTCACCCACAAACAATGGCTTGGGTCATATATAATAAAAGTGTTCCCCCTCCTCTTTGATATTATTAAGGCAATCTCATTCTTCAACCTCCTTTAGTCAATAAAACCATCAAGCATCTATAAAATGAACATCTCACTACTCAAATTGCCAACATTGATATAGGAGGTATACCACCTACAATTTATTATAATGGGTCAATCAATCCTACCCTTCACCTCAAAACATTTATAAATATTTACAAGGATATGGTTAAATTAAACACCTTTGTTGTTACTAAGATCATATCCAAATCTTTCATGAGTGGTACCTTGGAGTGGTACAATGAACTTAGAGATAAATCCATTTCTACTTTGGAGGAATTAGTAAATGATTTAGTTTAGGAATTCTAAACTAATGATCTTTCTAAAAAAACATATTGGCCCATTTCATAGACTATAAACAACATGAGAATGAAACTGCCCAAGCTTTTGTTAAGAGGTAAAAACTTTGTCAAACAAATGTGAATATAACATGGTGGATGATAATCTTTTTAATCTCTTTACAAATGACATTTTTCCTAAACTTAAATATCAGGTCCATATTCTCTCTCCATATACCTTGGAGGAGGATATTTACCAAGCTAAACATCAAGATTTACTAATGTGTCAATTTGGGCCATCTCTTACTCAAGAAAAAATACAATAATATCACTAATTATGGTGTTACCAATTCTTATGACACCATTAACAATATTAAAGTTTTCATTCCTAATCCTTCTTTGAAACTAGATCCTTCTTCTCAAAAATATACCAATCCTCATTTTTCTTCACCAAATAACATCAATGTTCACAAACCTTTATCCTTAGCTAAACTGATTAAATGTCTACCTAGGCCTCTTCCATGAGAGCTTGACCCTACTCATCCTATGAAATCAAGGTATGATATTAACAAGCTTTTTTGGTTTCATGCTAATTGGGGTCATTGTCATGAGACATATAGACAACTTCATAATTTATCAATGGATTTTATTCTTGAACCTAATTTTTATCATGATTCCATTATCCACAAGTGTCAATAAGCCTATGATATTAATTTCAAGGACTATAAATCACATGATAAAACTCAATCCTTGAATCAAGATAATGCTCATTTGGATATATATATCATTTACCTAATCATTAACCTATTAAAGGCAACCAAGATAAGCCCAACCCTTCCACCAATAACATAAAAAGTCTTCTTCAACTAAATTTCAAAGATAATGTGGTTAGCATAACTAATATGTGAAGGGTGGTGGCTTTAATTTATTCCCAACCTATCTATACTCCTCCTTCATCTAATACATATCATGTTATTTAGGATTTTTCTCCAAATTATTTAAATTAGATGGGGAAAGATGACCTTATTACTTTTTATGATCAAATTTTTTATGCTCCCTTGGATAACACATCCCATACTATTTCTACCACTCTTCCATAATCTTCCAATACTAATGATAAAAAAGATTCTACTAACACTTCTTCTAATTCTCAAACACAATTTGAGCCAACCACTTCTTTATCACCACATGATTTATAATTTTTTTCTAAACATATTCCTTCTTCTTATCAACATAAATTTCAATGCACTTCGGATCCTCCTTCTGAAGACCTCCTTAATCACTACGCATCTATATCTACCAACATTTTTATGGGTTAAGATGAATGGGATCCCATTACAGAGCTCACTAATCTTCCATCCCAAATTCCATTTCTTGAGCTTATGAGAGCTTCCCCACATCATATAAATTATCTTATGTAGCTCTTATTCAAGATGAATGTTTCTCATCCTCCACTAGTAGGATGGGAGGTAGCTTTATCTAGTTTTAAAGATAATATTTTATAATAATGTGAAGAGATGTCTATAAAACTATAAAAACTTCTCTTTATATTTGATTTCCCATAGAAAATATGATCTGCAATGAGATTCTGCTTCATGTGGATGATCATTCCTTATTCATTAACATCCAAATAGGTGATATATAAGTCAAGCATGCATTCATTGATGAGGTTTCTAGCACGTGTGTCACTTTTATCAATTTTAGTAAGACTCTTGGATATTCTAAATAAAATATTAAATCTACATGTAGCACATGCTAAGGATACAATAAAAGGCCCATACCTCCTCTAGGTTACATGTGGATTCCCATTACCATCCCATCTATCTGTGTCCATGTGAAGGTGATGATCTTTAACTTCCCTCTTTCTTATAACATCTTGGTTGGTAGAACATGTACTCACCACACGAGAGATATCAATTTTTCCTACCAATGCATTAAATTCCCTCATAATGGAGCCATTTACAAGATTCAAGGTGACACTAAACCTTAGAATTTTAAAAAATTCCAATATCATGGTATCTTCAAAATTCCTATTCTTGAGTCTTTACCAAGCATTCCATTTCATGAATCTCATCATCTCAATTTTATTATTAACTCAACTTGAGGTTACAATGGGCATCTTGATCTCATTAGTAACATTACTCCTAACCTCTTAGACTCTGATGACTATGAGCATGATGAGATTAACTTAAAGATAAAAACTTACAATCTCTCACCTCACCTCATCTTGTAGCTTCCTACTTCCTTATAACCATGTTCTTAAAAACTCCTTGTGATGACATTCATGTAGTCTTGACCAAGACTAGGGATTTTATTCACCATGCTTCATCAAATGATAAGGTTATCCCTACCTTTGGCATTGATCTTCAAACCTTGGATTATGATGATGGTTATTCCTTAGATGATCCATTATTAGGTGATCTTGTATAAGCCCATGATGCTAATATTATATGTTATCATTCTTCTTTACTTGATTCTTTTCATGTATCTCATAATTTTACTTCACTTATAGTTCTTATTTTTTTATTTTTCCCTTTTATCACAAGGTAGGGATGGCACTGACACCTCCATTTTTTGAGGAGCCACATAGGACTATGATCATAGATCATGTTATGATTAGGCCTTACCACTTTTTTAGGTACCCTGACCCTCATAGCTGGTTTACCCATGAAGTTAGTATAACTCTCCTTCTACCTTATGTAGATCCCATTAATGTCTTAATATAACCTACTATAGTTGAGCCTCTTCATGCTATTTCTATAGTTTATCATATTTTTACTCCTATTTCTGAGCCTATCCTTGCTTCTGATGCTATTGTTCCTTATGTTGAGCCTAGTTCTATTCCTCCCTCATCATCAACCTCCCTTGGTGATGGTTTGCTTACTTTGCCTAAGATGGATCCTCTACTTACCAAATGGGCTGATGAGTGCTCTCTAGATTCTTCCACTCTTATTTTACCTCCTTCCATGAGTGCCTCTACTAAAACCACTCACAAGTGTATTTATTGCTTTTATCAGATAGATAATCATTCTTCCACTCATTATCATAAGTTAAAACAATATATTGATACCTTATGTTTGTATTCCCCATCATTAGACAAATCCATACCTCCCCCAAAGATATTTTTGAATATCTACCCAAGTATGGTGATGTATATTATCTATGGCATTAATGTGGCACTCATCACATTGGTCATTATCGCATCCTACAACATCTTAAGGACCAACTCATAGCCATTATTGGACCTTCTACCACTCTTCCCATAGGTAAAACCTATAAAAAAGATCCTCATTATTCTCCCATGGTTCCACCTCTAGTGGTTACATCCCCTCTTGTGGTCCCTTCACCACCTTCTATGTCTCCATCCATGATTCCTTCATCAGACCTTCCCTCGCCTATGGATTCTTCTCCACCAATGATTATTACATATCTAGTAGATCCCACTCCCATGAATTCTCCTAACCATCATTTGCCTAATTTTCCTCCTCAACATTATCCATTGAGTATTATTATTTTTTCAATTGAGGAGATCAAAAAATAAGTTTTTGCCCAATATTCATTGAAGATTGATGAAATTGTAGTAGCAATGTGTATTTAGCTTCATAAAGACTTATCTAATGTATTGGATAATGTGTTTGGATATATTAAATAGTATTTATGAATAAATTCATGGTGATTTCACATTTATATTTGATTGGATGTATTATTCAATCTTATTTCTTTTTGTTATATCATTTGACATTGTGTCAAATTTTTGCTTTTCTTATATCATGATTTCTTGTTTATTTTATTATATCTTGCTTATCTTATCATTTACATTTTACATATGATTACCTCTCTTTATCATTGCTTTCTTTCTATTTTTGGAGTTTTTCTCAAAACTCTCTTTTTTGTATCTTTATGATTCTTTTACTTTTTTATCACTCGTTTTCATAGATAATTTATCATGGTGACTTGGTTATACAAACCCTATTCCCTTTGGTTATTATCTCCCTTTACCATATGATTAGTTAGTAAAAAATCTATCTCATTGTTACTTTCATTTATCAATCCACCTTGGATCTCTTTTTTCCCTTCTTCCTTTTTCTTAAACTAAGCATATACATGATTGAGACTTGAGATCACATGTTAGTTCATTGACAAGCCTAAGTGTCCCAGTTAGTCTATGTCTTTGGTTACTTAGCTTCCTTTAACATTAGCCTATAGCTCATTTATGTGTATCACTATGTCTCTCATGATTTCTCATTCCAAATTTTTATGGAGGAAGAATCTTAAAAAGCCTTCAAAAGAAAGTGAACATCCAAATCATTTAAACAAAATGCAATTATATCAAAAGGAAAAAATAATCTTAAAATTTAAATCATGCTAAGACATGTGATTCAAATCATATCTCCTTATTCTATTCAAAGATCAAAATCCATAATTAGCCTCACAATAGATTCAACGTCCTTTGGGGTGTGGTATCCTGTTAGATTAGAAGAGGAACATAAAAAATATTTTAGTGTTACCTACATTCTCATGCAAGTACCCAATCTTCAAAGTAGACCAACAACTCTATAAGGGGTCTTAAAGAATGGGGAACACATCATGGAAGGGTAGGTCCATTTTATTTTTCTTGTACCAATCTACATTTATTAGTTGATCTTAGTAGCATTCTTATTTTCCTATAAATCTTTGTGTCTATAGTGAATAGGTTTCCTTTGTACATAGATGACCACTAGTCACTTAACATCTTATCATATTATTAATATACCTCTTACCTCCTAAGGTCTTCTTATAACATGACTAAGTATTGATTTTTACACTCCCTTTTTCACTCCTTATATCCCTCATATTTCCTCTTGAGAAATATTATTTTATCTACTAATCACTCCCTTTGGGATTTCATTTGTGAGTTGCTTTGTAAGACCACAAATAAGATTTGATTGATTATGAAGTTGCACATCATTTTACATGATTACCATATTATTTAGTGTGTTTTATGCTCACTTCATTATTCTTTCACCTTTTCATCTTCTTATTTTCCAAGTATGTGTGAGATTACAACCACTTCTTGAAATGTTTCATACTTCCTAATTTGAATTAGTATGACCAATTTAAGACCAATCTTTTTATAGTTTGATTTTTATCTTATAGTTCCTAGCATGATTTAGTATAATTGCTTAAATTAATGTTATTTGTTTTTATTGCCATTTGTGCCCTTTTACATACCTTCCATTTTATTACTTTGTTTTTCATACTTCCCAACATGATATTAATATGATTTTACTTGTTTTAATTTCATGCAAAAATCTTTCACATTGGTTTAAAAATAAATTCCTTTTTACCATCTTGTTTTTCCATTTCTTGGTTCTTTATACTTAGTAATTTCTTGTTATTACATATTTCCTAGCTTGAAATAGTGTGTATTACATTTGCTTCATTGATTATATTTTTCCAAGTCTTTTTTTTGCCTATTTCTTTTTTACCATGCATGTGTTTTTCATAATGCTACAAAATAAACTACATCTCATATATTTACTATAACATATACAAAAAAGCTAAATACATGTGCTAGAAAGAAATATATCTAAAGAATCCATAACCTTAACCATAATGAACATACACCACCATGATAATGAAAACATACACATCCAACAAACAATATGCCAAAATGATCCATATATATATATATATATATATATATACATCTCATGAATTTAATATAACATATATAACCATATAAAATAATCTAGGTCTATGGTTAGAATCCATTATATTTATCTCATGGCCTATCCATACTTCCTACTAAGGCCTTGATCTGACTCCTCTAAATAATATGTTGTAAGGAGGTCATTCAAGATCTCAATCCCTCTACCTATCCCTATAGGTGTGCTACCTACACCTGTGACTCTACCAACTAGGTCTGAATCTCTATCATCTATGCTATTGTATCCAAATGCATAACTCTCTCCTTATCTAGGGCCTACCATGCCTATATCTCCCCTACACCCATCACTGATGGTGGTTGCATCCTCTCTCTGCACACGTATCTTCCTCACTCTCTCTCCAATAAATTTGAACCAACTCACCTAAGCTAAGGTAGATGGTACACTCAAATCCTCTAGTATCATGGGTTTATAAGGCTACATGATCTCATCTAAGATGTCATGGAGTGCTTCCCTTACCAAATACCCCCATCTCTCCTTTGCATCATTATCTATATTTTCAAAATCACACCAAATGGATATTATATCACTATTATATCTCAAAATATCTATCTACCTCTATTTCCAAATAAAACCTTAAAGAAATAATTTGACCACCTTTTCTTACTAATTTGTGTCTCAACTACTATAGTCTTACCATCTATGTGATTTCCTAGCATAGTCTCCTTATCTGTGCAACCTCTTAGTGCTTCCTCAATAGGTCACCTCCTTAATTCAAACCTAGTTATCATGGCTTATATCCATTTCATGTTGCATCTAAGTATTCTATTTATCATCTCCTCTAATTCACCTATGGGGTCATTTAAGATAGAAATAGTATCCACTCTCTCTTGTTTCTCCTGCCTCCATCAACATCATGTCCTTAGTTTTTACTATTCATCTCACTATAGAGCTAGTAGTGGTACATTTGGTATCTATACCTCTACATCCCTATCCTCTTTCTCAGCTCCTCATCATGTTTAACCAATCCATGGTTGCTCTTAATGTGACCTTAGTACCAGCCTCACTATTTATGGCCCCAATCCTCTCCTCCCCCATAGCTCCCTTGCATGCCAAACCCATTGCTTGAGCATTAGTATCGATGTTTCTAGATGAGGTAGGCCCATCTACCCTAGTATCCATTCCACCAGATATGTCTCTATCCACCATAAATAGCGTTTAATAACCTATATCCTCTATATCACTGGTGCAACTATTATGTGCTTATATGGCTACCACATGATATCTATATATCTCACTAACTATATCACTATCATGAGGGGCATGGCCTATGCTACTTAGTTCTCTCTTCATCTCTATATTCAAGGTGATATATTATCAACCACATGGGGTAACCCATCCAATTGATACATAAGAAACCTCTCATATATCTAAGTTTTTAGTAATATGATTGATCCCATAGTCCTCTACCCTCTTATTAACATCTTATACATATCATGTACTAGTTAGACCTAGAATATAGAGCCTAGGTCTTATAAAACTTATTCCTCCAAGATCATCTTGCTCAAGGCTATAAAATATAGTGGTACCTTACCATCTAACTTATGACATAACACTCATTGTGTCATAATGTCTATCACAACCTTGCAAATGTTCAAAATTTGTGATGCATAAACATCAAACATGATAACTCTCCTACCTGTTAATATAATCTATGAGCCTATAGCCCATATGGTTAAGGCTTTCCTCTCCTCTAGTCTATTCAGTATCCATGTGTTCACATGCACTTATGTTATAGGTAGTCCCAAGATGGCATGGACATATTTTAGCATGATAACCACCTCCACTATATCCCCATCCACTTCCTATATGAAGGTGTTAGTTAATTACTACAAAAAATTAAGGAACATGACTAACAAATTAACATTGAGGGGGGTCTGGCACATATCAACTATCCAACCTAGACCTATAGATCTTAGTCTAGTCTTATCTCCATCTGAAAAACTCTCTAGCAAGTTTAGTAACCATGCCATGTTTACAAGTCTCTAAAATCTCTATCATCCCTACACGCAAGAAACAACAAAGGATGTATTAGTTCTTCCATGTCATGGATAGTCATAATACATTCTTGTTACATTTGTTTTAAAAAAAAATCCTAAATTACATTAATTTAGTCATTTTAACCTAATTTTAGCCTACTCAATCTTTCTTGACATTAAATGGTAATTTTGGGCCATGTTATCCATATTTTTACCTTTTGCATGCTTTTTCATATCATTCTATCTCTTTGGTCAAACTATTTTAATCAAAATTTTCCCATCTTCTTTCCTAGTTAACTCAAAAATATGAGTCAACACCCTCTTTTTCTTCCCCTCCATAGTGTTGAGTTTCCATTCTAGACCTTTCAAACCACTTGACAACTCTAAACTAGGCCCTCAGCTTGTAGATTATATAGGTTCAACCCATACCTACTAGGTTACACTTTGTATTCTACACATTCATATCCTACTATATTGATTAGGTCGACTAGGTTGACCCAATGTTTTTTTGCCTATCGACCCCTTGCATTTTATTAAAAAAAGTGTTATATTCTTATTTTATTCATAAACCCTCTAAACCCATTTTTTATCTTCTTATTTTCTACCCCTAGAATCTAATTTTTTTTCCATTTTGATATATATAAATGCTTTAAATTTAATTTTATTGTAAATACACTTTATTCAATACAAATTTTAAAATTTGGTTTGAGATTTTTAGTTGCATACCTATAGTGCACATGTTGTCACCTCTAGAGCCTCTCCCTTTCTAGCCAGTCACTCCTCACCATCCTAGATTGTTTTATCTCTAGATCTCTTTTCCCCCTCTCTTACAAATCAAAATAAATAAATGACCTATCATTTTCCCTATTTAACATTTTTTTGCCTATCGACCCCTTGCATTTTCTTGAAAAAGTGTTATTTTCTTATTTTATTCATAAACCCTCTAAACCCATTTTTTATATTATTATTTTCTACCCCTATAATCTATTTTTTTTCCATTTTGATACATATAAATGCTTCAAATTTAATTTTATATAAAATACACTTTATTCGATACAAATTTTAAAAATTGGTTTGAGATTTTTAGTTACATACCTATAGTGCACATGTTGTCACCTCTGGAGCCTCTCCCTATCTAGCTTGTCACTCCTCACCATCCTATATTGTTTTATCTCTAGATATCTTTTCCACCTCTCTTACAAATCAAAATAAACAAATGACCTATCATTTTCCCTATTTAATTTTTTTTGCCTATCGACCCCTTGCATTTTCTTGAAAAAGTGTTATTTTCTTATTTTATTCATAAACCCTCTAAACCCATTTTTTATCTTCTTATTTGATACCCCTAGAATCTATTTTTTTTTCATTTTGATATATAGAAATGATTCAAGTTTAATTTTACTAAAAATACACTTTATTTGATACAAATTTTAAAAATTGGTTTGAGATTTTTAGTTGCATACCTATAGTGCACATGTTGTCACCTCTGGATCCTCTCCCTATCTATCCTATCACTCCTCACCATCCTATATTATTTTATCTCTAGAGATCTTTTCCCCCTCTCTTAAAAATAAAAATAAAAAAATGACCTATCATTTTCCCTATTTAAAAACACTTTTACCAATTCAAAATATTTTAATTATTATCTTGTAGATTCCTTATTTTGGCTATATCTTTGTTTCTAATCATCCATTTTGGAAACCTTAAAATGCATTAGATTTGTGATGATGTAGAGAATATTTTACACTACCACATTCTTATATTCCAATTTTTTTTAATTTTTGGCTATTTTTTGCACTAACTTCGATAGGTTCATCTAGTGTTCTCTACATTGGACACCTTCACATCTCTTGCAGTCTAATTATTTATCTATGGTGATAAGGTAAGTTAAAGTTATGTGTTTTTCAATTTAGTCCTTTTATTTATCTTATTTTTTGCTTATCGCACTTTACTTAGCATTAGTGTTGTGTGTTATCATGTCTATCCTGAAGTACCATCCTGTGTTGCACTTATGTGACACATGATGAGATTCAATTGGGGCATATGTATACACATAATATTTTAAAATTTTTATTGATTACTAACACTTTTTATCTTACAAAAACCTGTCAAGTCTCAATCTCTCTGAGTACATTCATTAAAGGGTGCACTGGAAAAGGGGTGGGAAGACCATTAGTGCTTCTTAAGATTGTTGTCCCTTTTTCCACTTGAGATCTACACACTTATCTCCTAAAACCATTTACCCTAACCTTATTCTTCTTATTCCTACCTATTCCAATCTTTTCCTCTTTCCATTTTTCCATTTCTTACCTTAACACCATTTTGGGTAGTCAATTGTACTAGGTTGACTGGGTTGACCTAGTATAGTTTAGGGGTATTTTTCACTTTCTTAGCATGTTAGCCTTTAAATCAACCTAAATCAAACCTAGTGAATTGTCCTAGAAAACACACTTGGTTGACTAGGTTGACCTTGTAAAACCAACATTTTTGGGAGGATTTAGGGAAAGATCTACCTATACATATAAGTTAATTTCCCACCATTTTATAAGAGAAAAATTAATATCAATAAGTGTGACCAAACATCTACTTATTGACCATTATAATTGAGGAATAAAGCTTAGGGTTCCATACTTTTTTTGGAGATACAAACAATTTCTTGTGGAGAAGTCATTTGGATGCTTAGATAGGTTGTGTAGCCTAGAGTTGATTTATCTTCATTATCCTTACATACCACAATAATATCTTACGAAGCACCTTGGCCAAGGGAGAGATTGAGGCTCCATGGGTTCATATTCAAAGGTAAGTATTCCTAAATTTATTTTTCCTTTGTAAGAGTAGATAGATAATACATTTGTATTCTTATCCCATGTATTAGGATTCCATATACATCAACATGAGTATATGTCTTCTAATACATGTTTAATTTAGTTGTTTAATTATTTTTAACCCCCACTTTGTGTCACAAGATTTGGTGTGAACTAGATTAAATTTACTTTATTTTTATTAGAATAAGTGAATGATTTAAAAGTTAGTGGTCCTTTAGGTTTTTTGGATGATTATATTAGACTGTAGGCTTTGGAACCCTTCTTAACATGATATGTTGTGATAAGTGATCCCCTAATTGGGTCTAGTAGATCCCCATATTGGTCATGTTGTCACTTAACAAGTGTATCCATAATTAGAAGTGTAGTATGATCTATCTTCTCTGATCTAGGATTGATTTATAGACATGATGCATTTTTAGTTGCATACAATACCCACTACTCGACTTGCCTAGCTAGATTTACAAAATTAACTTTTCAAAAATCCTACATATGTGTATAAACATATAAAATATGTTTTTAAAATATATTCATTATTATATTTGATTAATTTTATCTACAAAATAACATGATATTATTCAGATAAACTAGACTACCAATTAGAAAGAGATAAATTACTAAATCATGAAATATTTTTAATAAATAAGTTTTGTATCCCAATAGCCTATTATATGCATGGTTACAATGCATGATCACTTTAATTAGGGCTTAAACACATCCCACTAAAATTTCCTTGGATTAATCCATCATGAAATTTGTGTATCTTGCATGCACTAGGATCAAAGATATTATAGATAATATATGGTCCCATCCACCTCATGTGTAACTTCCCTAGAGGTTTTGCATACTTTGAATCATAAAGGAGATATTTTCCTCCTATCAATACCTTATTATTGATATGATTATCAGTCCATAACTTTTATTTGTCCTTTTGCATTCCTTTCTTGTAGTGAGATAATAACCTATTTTCATATAGCTCGTTTGATACTTTTAGCCTTTCTTAATTAGATTATCAATAACCCAAATTTCCTATTCACACAATTCACAAGAATGGCACTATAAATTCTATTGAGATTATTAAGCCTATTCCATATACTAACTATAAAAGTGTATTGATTCATTTATTTATAATTATTCTAATATACCCACAATATGACTAACTCTATATCATCCAAATCACACCTACCAACATCACATATATTTTTGAATGTGGTCCATAAAATTTTGCTACTTATATTTTGCCATAACATTCACTTATGGGTGATACAAGGTGGTGTAATGGTGTGCAACCATAAATATTTATGATAGGACATGCATAGTTTATAATAGGAATTGGATGCCTCTCCCACTTGTCAAACTCAGTGTAAAACCAAAACTAAAAATAATGTTCTCACATAAAAATATTGTTGTGGTGATTATAATGCATTTTGTACATGTCACATTATCCCAACATGTAAAATAATCAATGGAAATTATAATGTAATTCACATCACTTATGTACCCAACCATTTTTATTGGTTCATCAAAATCAACTACCAACTTTGAAAATGTATTTAGTATAATAACTATCACTAATGGAATCTCATCCATTCAATCAGGTTTTCCAAACATTTGAAAAATATCACATATTTTGTTTATTCATTTGTAATTTTATGTATTTTTGTCCAAAAAATACCAAACATTAGTATCTTTTGTTCCATTTATTCTCCCACATAGTGTTATCTATATATACCTTCATGGCATTTGTACAATACCCATACACATTTGTGTTTTAATACACATATATGTGGGACTTTACCTCTAAAAAAATTATACAAGTTCCCCTCAACTAATTTATATGGTTTTTCATCTACTAATATTTATTTCTTTTTATTATTGGTCCATCTATTTGGTGTCATTCTTGATGCTAAGAAAGCTTCTATATCTTCCATTTCCTATGGGACACACTAAATCCTATAAAATTACACATCCAAAATGTAATATTAAAAGAGTTTCACAACCTCCCTTGTGTTAATGTGTAAAAATTAATTTTTCCCTAAATTTAATCTCCAATTTTTAATGACTACTAATAATATAAATTCTTAAAATAAGACTACCTAATGAAATATGAATCAGTGTTAAACTAGTTTGTTAACTAGGTACTTCAATGCCTCATGATCAATAAAGAAAATAAATGGTGTAGCTAAAAGATTATATCATATATTCTTCAATGTATACACCATGGATAATGCTTACATCTATTCATCTTGGCTTTCGATGAAAAACCTTAAGAAGGAAATGGGGTGATCATTCATTCCCTTCCTTAGTTTCACCAAAATCAGTCTAGCCACTATGCCTAGAGCATCTACATGTATGTGAAAATGTATTTTATAGTATAGGAATTTTAATACTAGTATTATTTATAATTTTAATTTAATTATATTAAATTAATATTATTGATTTTTTGTCTATATAAACAAACCATCCATGTTCACAATTTCTTCCAATGGGAAAACTATATACATGTATCCCTTGATAAATTTTATGTGATATCCACATTATCATAAAAATTAAAGAATTTCTTATTGATTATATAATTTTTATAATTTTAATATTACCAAAATTTTAGTTGGTCATCCCAAAATTCCTTATTTGTAAATTACATAACACAATAATGTCCCAAATGGTTATGTAAATGTACATTTTTAGGTTTAGTGATATCTTAAATTCATGCACATTTAAAATATAATACAAATTTTTTAAGTGATCTCTTACTAATATGTAGATAATCCAATCATCTATCATTCTTGGAGAAACTTATGAATAAACTATTTATGATCCTTTACCACAATACAAAAAAATACCACTGATGCATTTTTTAATCCACACATTATACATAAAAAATACCTATTCCATCAAAAACATGGTATTCTCCTTATCCTCTTTTTTATATATATTTTATGGTTCCCTAAAACCCCATTAGTGAGCATATAAATTTATTTATTGGCCACTACTCACACCTCCTCGGTAAATGGAGTAGATAAATAATCTTAGATGTATGCATCATTTACCATTCGATAGTCTACACATAATTTAATTATATGATCCTTATTAATGTTGATAACAATTTGGATGACCGAATTAGAATCATATCCTAAAATAAATATTTTGTTTAAGCATTTTATTAATTTATTACTTAACACATAATGTAATTTGGGATTCATTTAATAGAGTCTTTTTTATTGGCCTTATTCTATCACAAAACTTAATATGATTTTTTACTAATGATTAATGATATCCCTTCTTCTCACTCTATTTCTAAGGAAAAAAATATCAAAATTCCTCTATTAACTCAAAAATAAGTGTAAAGACATCTTCTATATAGTAATTCTCAATGGTTTTTATGTGTGTACCCTCCTCCATATCAATATATTATATTCTTTAGGTTCCCCCTCCATCTGCACAATTCTTATTTTTCTTTCCCCCATGGAAGTAATGACATTTAAATTATCTACATCATCAGCCTCCACATCCCTTTAATTATCATCCGTATAAATATCTATTAATTTTCTAAGGATTTGATCTAATACATGTCTCTTATGGGTTCTTCCTCTAATATTATACTTTCCCTTCCCTCATTGAATAGGTATCTAATTATATAAACCTAATGTTTATACATCTACCTAGTTATATCTTCCATAATTCCATTATTTCTAGATATGGTCTCGTTTATTACTTTCAAGGACTCTTATAGTTCCAACCTATCTACACAAATTCTAAAATGTCTGTGCAAGTTATTCCTTCATTATTTAGTAATTTTTTATTTCTATTCATCTTTCACTTAGTAAGTACCATGTTCATGACAAAGTCTTTAGCATTCTATAAAGCATGTGTACCTAGAACCATTGGATAAGTTTAAACTCATTTTATATCCAAATGTATTCACATGTTTTTATATGGTCCCCTATTTCGGTATCACATATATATTGAGGTAAACCCATATCTTCATTTATACTTTAAAATCTCACGAAATTTTATTTTTTTATTTTTTTCCAATATGGTAAATTTGGTGGATGTGTTACCCACCATCGCATAGCTATGTTATGGAGTGTGTGAACCAATGTTGGCCTTATTTCTCATTATAATGATAGGTATCCCTCAAAATATTTAACATATTCTATATCACACTTTTATCCATCAAGTATTTGAGTATTAATTATTTTTCCCTTGCTTATATGACACACTCTCTTTTTTAGTTCATGAATTTGAGGGACCTATTGTGTTTTTGCACAACATGCCCCATTTTTAGGCTAAAAATAGGGACCCTCTTTATTTTGATCTAAATTTTGGAGATATATATTATGAATATGTTTTTCATATAAAATTGGCTTAATATTTTCAATGTTTCTTAGCCAAATATTCTATAATCATGATGTTTTTCATATTCTATTACTCCTATATTTTAGATTATTTTTATCTCATTTTCCATAGACTTTATCTTATGAATACTTGGGATTTAATCTTAAGTTTATGTGAATGACTTATTTAAATTCCTATATTTAAACATAGATTTAGAGCTAAATATTTTGAAAAAAATACTAATTCCTTTTATTACCTGGGGCCCCAAAATTGTGCCATGTAACATGATGTTGGTGACCTAACCTGATAGAGAGTTGAAGGCATTAACAAAGGCTTGAAACCTCATAATGTCAAAACCTTGGTGGAATTAATGCATTAACCTAGAATCCCCAAGAGTTGATCAACATTGAAAAATTCCCATGGCCATGAATCCCCAAGAAGATTCCACATGGTTTCCTCTTAGAAGCTAAATATCTATAAGTGATTATAACATTAACCTAGGAGCTCGAGGCATTTGCAACATTAACCCAAAGGATGAAGAGCTTGAGAAGCTAAGAAAAATCCACTTGTCCATGATATTAAAAAAATAAAATAATAGAGTAAATATTAGGTATGATGACAATATTACAAGTGAAAAAGTGGGACCCCATAGGCAAAGCTAATATCTTAGAGAAGGAAAAGCAAAGTACAATTGAGAGAGAGCCTATGGAAATGATGGCATCATAAACTAACAAAACTAAGATTTTTAGGCCATCCATCTATCAAGGTCATAAAATATTTTAATGGGTTAAGAATTCAATTTGAAGGTGGAAGATCAAGTTACAAAGGTCCATATAAGACAAGGAAGAGCTAAAAGATAAAATTGATGCCTTTAAGAGGCATAGACTCTAACTATAATGAATTAATTGTAAAATATATTAGAATTTAAAATACATCTTCCAAATTATGATTAATTTTTATAACCACCTTATTAATGGGATGAGATAGAATAAAAGGCCATGAGATGATCAAATTATCTATATAAATGGGCTAGATTGCCATTTTAAGTGGTTGGGACTTTTGGGGTCAAAGAACTATTGAGATTAGGCTAGGATTGCACATGCCTTCCTTTAGTGTTTTCACCTTGATTTTGCATCCATGGGTGAGATTTAGGCATCAATTTTTTTTTGGAATTGGTATGGATTACACTAGCCTTTCTCCCATGCCTTTAGCCTTAATTTATTAGTGGGGGGTATTGATTGTAATGTAATGCTTTTACAATGTCAAATACATATTTTATTACATTTTACCCATTTAGTGTCTATAGTATTTTTATTTAGCTAGTTAATTGGTGCTAATACTATTAATGTGCTTATTTGTATATGATTTCCTTATTTATGTTGTGTTATAACTATCATAACTAATCTTTTTTAGTCATTCATGTTTTATTTTAGACTTATTGCATTCATTGTGTGAAATAATTATAGAGTATAAGATAGCCTATATTTATAATTGATTCAATACATAAATGGATTTTATGATTTTCCTTAGAAGCTTACCCATTAAATGGATATAAGTTTGTGTAATTGCTAGACTAGGCACATAATGGTATAACTATGGTTAGGCATGATTTTCAATTTTACAATACCAAGAATCTCATTTAGAACAAAGATAACCTCTCTTTTCTACCCTACCCTCTCTCATTTTTAATTTTTTTGGATGATGTCCTTCCCTAGTTTAGGTTGTGATAAGAATTTAAATGAAGTAGAATTTTATTTTTTTATAAGTTGAATCAAATGGACAATAGGATATAGACAAATAATAAGCAATAAAGTAAATGAACATGAATGTTCATATAAATTGAACCTATGATGGTAGCAGTTTATACTCTCAAAGTAAAATTGGTTAAACTACTTGGTACTTAAGTTGAACCAACATTAATACTAAAATTAATGGTGTGTCATTTCATCCCATTATTATTTCCTCCCTTTGTCCTCTTGGAATGGTTAATATGATAGCCATTTTATGGGTGGGTCAGTTGGAGCGATGAACATCTCTAGAACTAGACAGAGGGTTGTAGTGTTTTCATTGATTTAATCTTCCTAACCATTCTTGTTTGTTTTTTAGTTATATTTTAATTATTATCTATTCAAAATTAACCTAGACCCCACTACAAATATCACAAGGTCTAAATTGAGGTTTTTATCATTTCTTGTTTCACTTGTTGAGGTATGGGAGGAACATAACCATTATAGATAGGCCTGTTATACTTGTATTTCCATTTTTTAGTATGTCCCTAATTATATAAACTTTGTTTCTATTTCCATGTCTTGGGTTGGTGAATCAGCCATAAATGTCTTAGGCATTCAACATGACTTCCTAGATGGGAATCCCTTTATGTTTCTTCATAGATTTTAAAATGAAAGCATAATGATTGTTGAACATCTTGTTGCTTATAAGTCTAAAATGCATGTTTTAAATGTCAAATTTGAATATGTTGTATGCAAAATATTTAATTTTACTTTATAGGAAGAAACATATGATTGGTTTTCATGGTTATTACCTATTTATATTACTAAATGGAATGACTTTGAAAATCTATTTTTTATTTAGTTTGGTTAAATGATTGATGCTCTCATTCTATTACAAGAATATTTTATGATTAGAAGAGAATCTCATGAGCTAGTTAGGGATTTCAAATTTATGTTTAAAAAGAGTATTAATAGAGTTCATATTAGTCTTAGGCATCTTGAAGTAGTTTTTTAAGATTTGTATTTACATGATTTAGATCCCTTAATTGCCATATTTATAAAGATGTCTGTAGTAAATACTTTGGCCTTAGATTTCATAGAATCAATTAAGGTAATAAAATAGTTTGATTAACTCTATCCAAGGCAAATAGAAGAGTCGTTTGCCTTCCAAAACATTCCAATAATAAATCATAAAAACATTCTTTCTACCATAGTCCAAACAAAAACCTATTAGTTTAACCCAATTGTTCATCAAGCTTATTCTCTAATTAATTTTGATATTATTATAAAAGATGACAAATCTAATTATGATGAAATCATTTAGATTTTAGATTAAGAAGAGTGTATTCATTTAATATTTGAAGAAGAGATGGAATATTTTATGTAGTAGATGCTTATTTTCTCAAAGAATTGGTATGCCTTGAACCTCTTTCTCAAATTTTCACAACTACTAGACTTTAGTTAACTGAACCTCTTACATGGGACTAGAAAATCTTTGAGGTAAATGTTTCTAATGCTTATCCTTACTCTGATTTTGGAGCTAAGGATGGTGAATTTTTTGAATGTATGCTTCTTATTTTCCTTAGATTCATAGGGAAGAAATTAAAAAGGTTGGTTAAGTGAATACAAGGATTTCCTTGCCTTCCTAAGGACACTAAATGGAATAACCTTGATATTTTTGACAAGTGGAACTCACGTTGCATTAGGTTTCCAAACCCATGCTCCCATCTTATTAGGATTCTTTTTATATTAGTGTACATAATTTCTTATTTTTACATTTTAATTCTTAATTAGATTTCCCTAATTTTTGTCTTATTTTCTTAGAGTATCTCCATGTTTGTACATATGTTTTTTTTTTCTTTTCCTATTTTGGTTTTGTTATACTTCAGCATTCTATCTCATTTCTTGACCTTGACATCCTATTACTATAATGAACCCTATTGTAAAAATAAAAGCATTGAGTAGAAGGAATAATCCTGATGATTTATTTTTCCTTATGTTAGTGGGCTAAGGAACCTCAAATGGTGTATGTATAATTGAGATAATTTTTTGAGCCTTTAAAGTCAGAAAGTGAAAATTCACATTTTAATAATGGCATAGGTTACTTTAGTTTTATTTTGTGAATCTTTAAACTTTGAATCTTGATGATTCTAAACATAACATGTGCATTTTAGAAAGTTATCTTTTCTTTTCTAAATCCATTAATTGCACTTAATTTAACATCTTCAGCAAAGAAATAACACCAAACTAGTTTAGGCTTGTATTGGTAATATAAATTTTCAAAGTTTATCATTTTACCCATGGTTTGGTCCCAAACCCTCAATGGATTGAACATATAAATATTTTCACAAGAAAATTTTGTAGGAAAAATAATAAAAATGTAAATATATAAAGTATTCCTTGAAAGGTGATTTAGGTAACCTCTAATATAGGATTTTGTTACTAGTTGGTAATGGAGCAAGGTAGGGCCTTGAGTGGGACCAAAGGATATTTCCAAATATTTTCCCTCTTCGAAGTTTTGGTTTCCTAAGTAGTTTTAAATTACTCTATGTGAATTCAAGAGCTATAAAGGAATTTATCACTTTCACACACTAATGGCCTTTAATAGAATTTAAATTTATTATGCCACAAGTTGAGGCAAAATTTAGTGCCTTCATTTTTATGATTTTATCTGAAGAAAATTGTTTGTAGTTTATATTTGTGTTTAGGTATGAAGTTTTAAAGTCTAAATTTTTGAGTGCTTTAACTAGATTTTTTAGATTTAGAATGATTAATGCCATTCTCCCCATGGAATTCACATTTGTTATGCACTTGCACAACATGCCCAATTTTCAAGCTAAAAATATGGACCCTCTTTATTTTGAGCTAAATTTTGGCTATATATCTCATGGTTATATTTTTCATATAAAATTGGCTTAATATTTGTAATGCTTATTATTCAAATATTCAATAATCATGATGCTCTTCATAGTCTATTTATCCTCTATTTTAGATCATTTTTATCACATTTATCATAGACTTTATCTTATGAATCTTTGGGCTTGAATCTTAATTTTATGTGAATGATTGGTTTCAATTCCTATATTGAATGACTATTTATTGTACAAAATTCATTTGAAAAAATGTTTTTTTTAATATTTACTTAATCTATTTTCTTATTTTCTTATAGGTTTTCAAAGATTCCCAAATCCCATTAGATTATTCCATGCATCCAAATCTCATAGACACATGGATTCTAAGCTAAATATTTTGATAAAATGACTAAGTCCTCTTAAATCCCCAAGCCCAAATATCATGATCCTAATGACCCATCCTAAAAAAGAGTTAAAGGCACTAACAAAGTCTCATAACCTCAAAACATCAATGGTATTAAGGAATTAACTAGGAATCCTAATAGTTGATCAACATTGGCAAAGTATCATAGCCTCAAGGCCCTAAGAAGATACCATGTGGTTCCCTCTTAGAAGATCAAGAGCCCAAAGTGATTATAGCATTAACCTAAGATCTTAGGGTATTGGTAGATTTAGTCCACATCATGAAGAGATTAGAAAGCTAATAATAAGCCACATGGACATGTAAATCACAAAGGTAAATAACAAAGTAATGCTTGGGGATGATGATAAGTAGCTAAGTGGAAAATTATGACCTAGTGGGAAAAGACAATATCCTATTGAAGGAAAAGGAAAGTGAAGCCAAGAAAGAGCCATGTGGTAGTGATGACATCAAACAATCAATATAACTAAGATTGATGGCCCATTTAGTCATCAAGGCTATCAAATATATGAATGGGTTGTGTATGCAATTTGATGGTAGATGATCAAGTTGTAGATGTGAATATAAGACAAATAAGAGCTAAAATAAAAAAATTATGACTTTAATAGGCATAGAATCTAACTACAAGGTAAGGGCTTATATGGAAAATACGTTATAATATTAACTAAATCTTCCAATAATCATTGATGTTTTAACTACCCCATTAGTGGGATAAGCTATAAGATGAGGCCATGGGATGATCAATTATCTATATAAATAGGTTGGATTTCCATTTTAAGTGGTTGGGACTTTTAGGTTCAAAGCATTGTTGGGACTGTGCTAGGAATACACCTACCTTCCCTTGGTTTTCTCACTTTGAATATGCTTCCACGAGTGGTTGGAATTTAGGAATCAAATTACTACTGGAAAAGACCTAGATTACAAAATCATTTTTCCCATGACTTTGGTCTTCATTACTTTATAGGGGGTATAAATTGTAACATAATGATTTTAAAATATTGAATACGTATTTTATCATGTTTTGTTCATTTTGTATCTAGCCTTTATATTTAGCTAGTTAATTAGTTCTAAGAGTGTTAATGTGATTATTTATAGATGATTACCTTAGCTATGTTGTACCATAGCTATCATAACTAGTCTTTTGGATTTGTTCATGCTTTATTATATACTTCTTGCATTCATTATGTGAAATAGTTGTATAGCGAAAAATAGGTTATTTTTATAATTAATTTAATAGATCAATGACTTTCATGATTGCCTTTAGAAGCTTCGCCATTGAGTGGTTACAAGTTTATCTAATTGCTAGGTCAAGAAAATAGTGGTATAACTATGGTCATGCATTCTTTTTAATTATACAATACTAAGAATCTCAACTAGTTAAATAAACATGAATGCTCATATCAATCGACCTCTCTTAGTAGCAGTTGTTGATCTCAAAACTTGGTTAAACTACTTAGTCCTTGGGTTGAAATAACATCAATCATAAAATTAATGAGGGTAAATTTCATCCCATGATTGTTTCCTCCCTTTATCCTCTCAGAATAGTTAGTATAATAATCATTTTCTAAGTGGGTTAGTTGGAGTGACCAATAGGACCCATGTCATCCTTTTTATTAATATCAAGTGATATTTCCTCTTTAGTATGTTGCATCTTATCAAATTTATTTTTATATATCTCATGTATGACCTCTATAATCTTTCACATTTCATACCTATATGCTCATATGTCTCTTCATCCCATCTCTCACATGTAATGCTTATGGTAACTAACACTAACACTAACACCCCACTCTACCAACACAAGCTCCCATCCTCATATAATTTTACATAATGTCTTTATTGTACAATAATATTATATACATTATTTATTTTTCCCTCTACATCAACACTTTAAACATATATAGGTCCATGTTTATTATATAAATGAATCACTAATCTCAAATATTATTTTTCGAAAATCATGTAGCACTACTTAGAGAATATGTCTACTTGGTTTTCATAGCACCATGGTTAGCCTAAAAGTGTTTGGTAATTTTATAATTTTTCTAATTTTATCACCTCAAAATCTATCACAAATTTTATTCCCATGATATCTAAATTTATTCCCTTCAATACTCATATGGGTTTTGAAAAAGATTTATTGGGCATGAATATAATTTTTTTTTAAGTATAAAATTTGGGATTGTCTATTGTTCTGCACACATGCTCATTAAGTATATTTAACACTACCCCTCTAACTAATAAAATATTATTTACTTCCTACTCACTGATCTTGGCATAAATAATGAGTAATATCATAGCCAACATTATTTTCATGACCATCCTCCTTTACGTGGTCCTTTATATGCTCTTTCACCTCCCCCATCCTTTATCTAATCCATGTATATAATAAAATAATTTCACCCTCATGTTTTATTAGGATCAAGATTTTAGTAAGTTGTTCTACCTCCTTCACACCCAACCCTTATTATTGGGTTTCCCTTATTTTGAATCCTAGTTCTTATGTTTTTTTCATTTCAGCTTGTAGGTCACAGATTATCTCCTCTACATAATTGAAATTTAGTTTATGAAATGGTGTCTTAGGATACTCTTATATCCTCATAATTCTTTTATATCTTCATATCCCTCTAAAGAATTATTGTGCATGTGTGTCTCCTCAACTACATGTGGTGATATTCACATTATTTTCATCCTTTTTTGCATACCTCACTTGAGATCATTTTTTTGAAACATTAATCATAATTCAAAATTATCCTTAGCCTTTTCTTCAAAAAATTGTATTAAATCAATGCAACATTTCATTTAGTGCCCTCATAACAATGCACACAAGTTTGATTTTTTTGCATTGTTAGTGGCTCCACACTCTAAATGTGACCCTAAGAATTAGCCTCCTTAAGGATTCCTACCTCATATTAATCCTAATGATCCCAATTGGTCACATCCTCCTTGTCTTTGATTATATATTTCTTGGTTTTTATTGAATCCTTATTAGAAAACTTTATACCCTCAAGTGGTTCTCCCATATCCCTATTTGTTTGAATCTTGTTCTTAGATCAGGTATGAGGGTGTAATATTCATCATTTATTACCTCAGATTATTACCTTATCCCAAACTCCCTTACCACTCCAATATCATTGATTTCTCTAAAATTTGTTATGTTATACATGTTTACCTCATACACCTTGCACTAGTACCTACTATTGGCTTTATTTGTGCATTGGAAAATATTAAAATTTATTGTGTCATGATACTATTGGAATTATTAAAAAACAAAATAATTACCAATAATTTATTACATGTGCAATAATATTTGTGCCCATTTACCTCATAGTTTTCCTATAGTTAGGTTTCCCTTTTCTTTCCTATGCATTCTTCATAGTTTTCCTATAATTAGGTTTCCATGTTTCAAATATATACTTCCAAAAATGGGTTGATGACTTCATCCATTCCCAATTTTGCTTCAAATTTAAGAGTAGCTTATAATGTTTCTTCTATGTCTACAAAAATGTTCATTGCCAAATGTCTCCATAATTGTGTTACCAAACCTCCCATAAACCATTATGCATGTTACAAGGGGTGTCTATCATATGAAATCATAAGCATAATGGTCTTGAAACATGCATCATATACTCACATCCTCTCATTTTAATCTTTATAAATATCCTTCAATGCCTAAATAAGGTGTTACTTAAACTAATTAATGTAAGATTCATTCAAAAAAAGTATCTTTAATATTCATAAATACACCAATTGGTTGGAACCATAATTCATGTGCCATGTATGTTCCATTTTATAAAACATGGTTGAAAAATATCTAGCCTTTCTCTATGATGATATAACTCCTTTCACCCTCCACATGATCTCACATATATAAATATGATCAGAATCATCTTCAACACCCCTATTTTATAAAATTTTATACATATCTCAAAAAAATAATTATTATGGTGCATGTAGACTATTTTGACCACAAGTCAAAATAAGTCAACCCCTTATAGTTAAAAACTTAGATAGGGGTATATTAGGGTCAAAATGTGTTCCATGGTCCTAGATAGGGGCCTTATAATATATCTCTAGCCTTGGTCATATTCACTTTTAGTCCCTTGTGTCATTTCATGTCATTTAAGGTCATTTAGAGTCATTTATGAAGGTTGTACAGTTTTCATAGAAGGATAAGTTTTTAAAAGTGTATTTTAACATCATAAATGTTAGATTATTATCAAATATGGTAGTCATAACTAAAAAAATTTAGGTGTTATGTTGAAATCAAGAAATATTTAAGAAAAGGAAATTTTTAATTAGTTGTGCAACTTATGTAGGAGTTATGGCACATGTGGAAGGATTTTAAGTGACCCTTTAGGTCCCATAAACTCAATTTCATGATTTATAATCTTTTAAGCACCTTAAAATTTCATAAAACCATTTTGATTATCTATTACTCTCCTAAGCATGAAAAATTGGTCAACTAGTTTTGGTTTAGTATAGACAACACGGGATTAATTTGGTCAAATGCTCTTGTGGGATGAAAAAAATATTTGTCCACTTAAAATAAATAGTATGAGTTTTAGTATTTCTTACTTTTCCTTTATGAACCAATGCTAATAATTCTACAATTATTTCCTACATGTTCATCCGTATCACCTTCAAGTTTTCTCTTATTTTGGATTGGTCCATACAAACCAAGTATTATATGTGATTCTTAAGAGCATGACAATTACTACCACATGAATCTTAACCTATATTGAATGTTTATAAGTCAAAATATAGGTATGTACCATATCAATTTTCTAGGAGGGCACTATCAGAGTTTGTAGACCAAGTTTCACCTATTGCAGAGTCATCCTTCCTATAGTGGCTTTAGAACAAAAGTGGAATGTATTTCTACTCTCACATTACATGGTGGTTAGTTTCCATTTGAAATTTTTGGTCTTGGGTTTATTATATGTGGAATGAAGTGATAAATTCTTATACAATTAGTCATCTTTAATACAACCAACACATATAGTTAGGTGGAATAGGACCAGTTTGAACTATTCAAAGAAGTCTAATATCGATTGTTAAACCAATTAACCATGCATACTATTTATATGTTATCTTCACGTATAGGTTATTTATATGTAAACCTATATAAAATCTTCTAAATAGGTTTGAATAACATTGAATATTAGGTTTTTGAACCCATAAAATGTTTCCATGTTGGTTTAGGAGTGTAGACAATGTCTTGGTGGTAATGGTGAATTGCTCAAGAACCTAAAACAACATCTATGCAATGACAATTTAAATCAAATGAAAAATGGGCCACTTTACCTTAAAATTTATAAAATAGGGATATTTTCTCACAAATAATCATCCCATGATGGAGCATCTTGAAGTATAACTTGGTCTAATGGTTTCCATCATGCAACCTAGGCATAGGGGAAATAATTTGACATAATAGGATGGTTGTTTGGTCAAGAAAAGGTTATTTATATGGACCTCCATCTCAAGAATTTTATCATTTTAGAATTTTAGTATGCTCTAGAGTATTTCAAGTTCAAATGGACTTTTAATGTAATTTGACACAATAAGAGTATAAGATGTAAACAAGTGATAGCCTTTGAAAATAAATGACACCATGATCTATATATCAGCTAAATAGGTTGATGTATAAGGTTTTGATGGGAAAATAATCTAAAATATTATATTTTATTATCTAAAGTGTATCTACAAGTTTAACAAAGATTTTTAACATAATAAAGCATGATAATTTGGGTCTTAGCATTAAGCCCTAGGCATGTTATAAATGTGTTTGACTATGAGATGAACTTAAAGACTTTAAGGATAACATAAGGCATGTCATATAAGGATATATAATATAAATTTACCTACAATAATCTCATTGTCTTGAGAACATACACCTATAGTCAACATAGTCTAACTACAGAGTAAGCCTAGGTAGTGGAGAGAGGCGAATTGATAAGTTCACAGAGATTGATGATGGTTGAATATGGTGATCATTTTAATAGAGGTAGTAACACACATTATTATATGATTAGAGCATGTAAATATGGTAATATAAGTACAAACCAACTAACCCAACCCTACACATAGAATTCCCTACATAGTCACTTGCATACATGTCTATTTTGAAGATTGTGAAGTTTGAACATTCTATAAAGGTGATCCGATTATGAAAATTGGTGTAAAAAATATACATGACCTATTTGAGTCCCCCATGGTCTTATTTTTCCTTAAAAAATAGGGGATATTCCATATACTCTATCTGATATAGAGGTAACTCTAAGAAAGATGACTATAGGTTTGATATGAAGAGAAAAGGGGATGTGTTGGGAAGTGTCAGAACACTAAAAGGAAAGTGTACAGAGTTATCCTATGTTGGATGGTGGAGCTTGATCTTATTATAATTCCCATTTCCTAATAAGGGGGTGTGGGGGGGTGGGGGAATTTACACCAAATATGGTTGTCATGGGGGTCTAGGGGGTGGTGACCTACATGGAAGCCCCACTAGTAGGGGTTTAGGGACAATGCTCCCAAAGCAATATTTTATTAAAAATGCATTATAAAATATTGTAATTACATAGTAAATTTGGGCCGTTCACTATTTGGTCATATATCTAATGATATAGATTATGTTTGTGTAGTTTGTACCTAATATGTAACCCTACTTTGACATAAGGGCATTGTAATCATGAAAATACATAGTGTGTTATTGAAGAGGATATTTTAGTGGATGTATTGTAGGTTTTTCCCTTAATTTGTTGGATTGAATAATAAGGATTGGCTATTTTTGAGTGTATGTACACCATATTGGGTGAACAACATTAAATTTGTGTCTCTATTAAGTTGTATTTTCTAAATTTTATTTATGTCTTTAATTCATTAATATTTATCTATGTTATATATTCCTAACATATTGAACATGAAAAAACATAGAAGAGGCCTCAAAGTTATGAGAAAGCATGCCGAGAAGGTTTTAGGTCATGAAAATAGTTCAAGACTATTATGCCTAAAACCATAATGGGGTATCAATCTCACGTAAAAAGAAAGATAAACCTTATTACACACTTGATTATCTTCATAGGGAGATATAATTTTATTTTAAACCATTGGTGTGTAAGGAGATCACACAGGTTGGTCATTTTGACCCAACTTCATGACAAGTGTATACATAATGAACTTAAAGAGCTTGATAGGCTATCTTTGTATGTTCACACCTATAAAAACCTATTTAATGGTGCCTAAGAACTTTAGGATAGTTTAAGGAGGCCCTACCCTTGCCTTTAGTAAGATTTTTTCATAGATTGAACATTTAGTTTTTATGACCAATCCTTAAGGACCAAAACCACCTAAACCCTTTATTTTGACCTGATTGGAATGAAATGAGTGAATACGAATTCAAGAGGGTTTGTTTGGTTAGGAAAATGTTTTTTATTTTTAGATAAATCCATCAGGATCTATCCCATCAGATTGGTGTGTACCTTATTTGTATAGACAAGGTACAAAACATGATTTTGGGATAGATTTTAATTGTTTTTTAGGTATAAAGGAGTTTTGAATAATTAAAACCATTGTATGGTGTCAATTGGAACATATTATAACTATAAATTTTCATTTCTCACATAAAAAACTGGAATGGAAACACATTTGTTAACTTATTCACTTTAGGTAGTCTGTGATAGACAGTGAAAATAGATAGTGGTTACCAAGTGAAGAGATGAGATGTCTAATTGGGGGGAATTTTAAGGCATAATTATTGGAATAGAAGGCAAGGGTACTTTTTAAAAGTGTCATAACACCCATTACACATGTTTTATTGAGAAACTAAAGACTTTATGGATGATAAATGTGAGGATAGGCCTATAAAGCTAGTGATGGTGACGTAGATGATGATAACAAGTGTTTAAAATAATAACATGAGTTAGTGACACATATTATTAATGTTATGCCATTTTCATAAAGAATTATTGATATTACATATATGTGAACTATCCCTAGTCTATTTTTCAGTAGTCAAAAGATGTCTCATGATGAAGGCAATTTCAAGCAGCCATTTGAAGACCCCTATGTCAATTTTGGAGAGTTTGATGCTTGTGATGGACACTTATCCAAGAATACATTTCATGGTCTATTTATTAATTAATTATATTAAAAAATTTACTATCTATCTCATCATAAAACTTTTTGTTGTGACCTTTGGGCTTCATTCTTCTCTCTCTTCTCATGCATTCTATAAATGCAAGCCATTTTGGCTCTTGTATTAGAATTTCACACATGGTATAGTGAATCCCTATTCATTTGATATTGTAATTTTCATTTTAAATAAGATATTAAATATTTTTTTGAGTTCATAAACTATATTTTTAAAGTTTGTGAAAATATGCATAATGAATAGTCAAGTGTTTGATATCTATCCTTGCATTCTCTCAATCCTTCCATGTTTGATACAAGTTGTTCCACTCTAGCAAGTCACATGATGTGTTGTCAAATGTAAGGTATATTTTCAAGTGTAAAAGTATCCTTAGTGTTATAAAATTATCCTTGGTTCCCTTACCTTGGGTATTTTTCATGTATATCACCTCCATGTTTGAAATACTAATGTTCGAGTATTCTAGGACTTTGAAACTAGTGTTGTAGGTCATGTCTCTTAGTGAAAGAGTATGATAGTATTTTGGAGATATTTTTGGTATATGAACCTCCTATATTATCTTAATTTCATGTATAGTTCTAACCATTTTCATCTAATCAATCAGTTAGTGTATGTGATAAGCACTTAAGGATCAATTTAGGGAGGTAGCCTACAAACCTAGAGGTCTAGCTCTACTATAGGAAACCCATAGGCCTAGAGGTATTATAATGTTACCCAAATATTATAATAGGATTTAAAAACCTCATATAGGTTGAAATGTTTGGTGACAAAATTTTTGGCATGCATAGTGGGATCATTATCCTAAAGGCAACCTATCAAGGTGAATACTAGTTTTGATAACATCATAGTTGTATATGGTATTATACTCACCATTTAGAAACTAAATTCAAGGTAATATCTAGTTATATACCATTGTTTTTTCATATCTTTATCTTCATACTTCATGATCCTTACTAGATAATCTTCTAGTAGATTTTTCAATCCCATAAATTTACCCATTCAACCTAAACTTCATCTTAAAGTTCAACATCCTTAGTCTATATTTCCCTTTGAAGAACAAGATTATTTTGATATCCAAGAAGATCAAGAGAGTGAAGAGGAACTTAAAGATAATATGGATAGTTATCATTCCTTCCTAACCTTTAATACTAAAAATACAATCCATATCAATGCATATGATGACATACCTCTTAATGCTACTAACAATGTTCCCACATTCAATAGTGAAGGTCAAGTCACTCCTATTTATAATATTAGGGATATCTTAAACTTCTATAGTTTTCACAATGTCACTAAGGTCAACATTGACATTATACTCTTTGCCATGTCTCTTAGAGGTAAATCACTTGACTATTATAAGACTTTTCATGGTGGATGTATCACAACTTGGGATGATTTTTGAGAGCTTCTAACATTAAGGTTTGAAGATAAACGTGATCACACTTCACTAATTAACCAACTCAATGTGATCTAAAGAACCCCTAAAGAGACAATGCATGATTTTAATGAGAGATTCTAAAGGACTTGGCATAGGTTACCCCCTTCCATGAGACCACCTAAAATATTTGTGTTTCTATATTATCTAAGGGATATTGGAATTGACATAGCCATCATTCTACAATTCATGAGTGGTTACACCTTACCTAAAGCATATGACCTTGCCATTAGTTGAGAATGGCCTAATATAAGTTGAGAATTTGCCTCCAAAATTTGTAATGCCTCTTCTTCCAAATAATTATGTTAGTATTAAAAATGTTTCCCAAGTTATAAATGCCAACACTAAGTCAATATATTCTCCTAAGAAGGTAGATGATGCCATAGATAAAGAAGCAATGATTCAGTTCTTATAATCTCAGCTTAGGAAAGTAAGTCTTTAGTAAGGTGTTCATTAAAACCCATATATTTATCCTCAATAATTTAATAATATCCAACCTAAGGAATATTTTAAAGGGAGAGGTCAAGGACTACCTAAATTCAATATGCCTACCAATACATACAATCCAACTTTGACCTCCAACACAAAAGAAATGGTACATATTCATAGTAACTTGGTGAAAGGAGAGGTATGGAAACAAGGTTAATTCATAGATGAAAATGAAGGTGGAGATCAAGATATATTTTCTAAAGGAGTCACTCTTAAAATATCAATAAAATATGAAGTTATCTATAAGCAAGTGAAGGATGTCAACCTCAAGGAGTGAGTTTCACTAACTTCCTAGTTGAAGACACATATGTTCTCAACCAAGGTAATTTAGTTGAAAATAATACAAGGGTAAAGAGTAATTATCTAGGATATGTTAATGGTATGATTATAACTTCAAATAATCATCTTATAAGGTAGTAACGTGTGACTTCAAGCATGGTACTCCCTATAACTCATGCATCTTCTCCAAATCAGAATGTTGTAAGGTATACTCAAAATTATTCAATACCCAAAGATCCAAACACTTATTTGCATTCAATAACTCAATAAAATTTTATTACTCATGTTTTTAACATCATGGATTCTTTGAATAATGTCAAGGCATCTACCTCTCTTTGGGATGTCCTTCACATGGCTGGCCAAAATGAGCTCTTACAAAAGCAATTGTCCACAAGTCATGTTAACCCTCCATCATCAATCTATGTTCAAGGTGATGTTTCACTCACTAATGATCCTAATAACATTTTTTAATCCTCTAATAAATATAAAAATCCTTTACCCTTCTACCTCACTCTCATTATGGGGGACAAACTTGTCCATAACTACATAGTTAATAGAGGAGCTATCACCTTAGTGATGCCCAAAGTTTTAACTGATAAATTAGATCTAAAGTATGAAACATATAGTAAATGGGTACTAAAAATTGATGGGACACCTACTAAATCATTAGTACTTGTCAATGGGTTGAAGGTTTTCTTATATGATTGTTTTAGCTTCAATATCCTTTAAGACATTATGGTTATTGACTTGCCTGCTCACTTTGCTATCTACCTTTTAATGCATTTTAAAACTAAGATAGGAGGATACCTCTCGGATTATTGGTCTTTCATGGCCTTCAAGACAAGGTATGGAGCAAAGGTAACCATTATAACTCAACCACTATCTATATTTCATATTGAGCCCTATGTAGAAGTAAGATCCAATTTGAATTGTGTCACCAATGATCATGAGGATTCTATTGTGTATGTTAGACCATCTCCTAAAATTAAGGGAATATATGATCTATTTCTAGATGAGTATGATAAAAACACTTATGGACATGATCCATACACATATTTTGAGAAAACTAATCTTGGCACCTAAATCATCCATGAGGGATCATATGAGCATTTTGAGGTAAACATTGAACATTCTTTTCCAAAATATGTGGAAGGAAATTACCTCATTCACATGTATGATGATGATAGTTTGTAAAGTATGATAGATCAATATGGTGAAAATAATAATATATTTATGTATGCACTTGATGAATAGGTTATTGAATATGATAGACACAAAGAAGAAGATTACCTATGGCAAAGGTTCAATGCCATAAATCAAGATTTTGAGAAATTGAGTAAGTCAACTTCTCCAAATAAATGTGTATCTAATGAGTATGTTGATGAGACTAACAATTAGATTGCTAAGTGTCTTGTTAAGCATAATGGTGAGTGTCTTGCTACTATAAAATAATTTGTATCCTTGAAGGAGCCTAATGAATTCAAGATATAAAATGGTATGATGAAAGACTAGTCAAGACCTCAACCTAATTTGGAACCATTCATATATGTTTTGGATCATAATGAATACAATCTTGATGATCTCATATATCAAGAACATCATGTCTAAGAGAAATGTAAGGTTGAAACAATTTTGATCACTCCCAATTTATAGTTTGGGAAGGGTCAATTGGCTATGATATAATTCAAATTAGATGAAAATATAATTTTTAGGGAAAGAAAGAGAATTCATGAAATCTATAAATAAGACACAAATAAAACAAGTTTCAAGGGTGGTAAGTCATTTCACCATCTACATAAACAAGTGTTTGTTAATAAGCATGTCTCATATGATGAATTACTTTCATGGAATATGAAGGGTGAAAGAGGTACCATATTTGACCTTGGTTGAATAATGGTGAGTTTTTCTTCACCTCAATTTTGAGGTCTTTTAATATTAAGATAGGCGTGTCCTTACTTTTGTTGTGTGTGTATTCCATAAGTTTTCTCGATAAAACAAGTGTGTTTGATTTTGTGTGTTGTTTTTTAATGTCTTCTCTTATTGTTTACTATGGTTTGAAAGGAAATTTAGTGTATAATATATGCATAGCTGACTCCATATCCCAATGGATAGAAGTAGGATACTAGTCTTTGGCATAGCTAGCTTTCCACCCCTAGGAAATCACCAAGAATGTTGACTATTTTGACCACGATTACAAATAGGCCAACCCCCTATAGTTGAAAACATAGATAGGGGTCTAATAGGGTCAAAATGTGTTCCATGGTCCTAGATAAGGGTCTTATAATGTGTCTATAGCCTTGGTAATATTCACTTTTAGTCCCTTGTGTCTTTTTATGCCATTTAAGGGCATTTATGAAGCTTGTACAATTTTCCTAGAAGGATAAGTGTTCCAAAGTGTATTTCACCGTCTTACATGTTAGATTATTATTAGATATGGTAGTCATAACTAATAACTTGTAGCTTTTATGTTGAAATCCATAAAATAGTTGAGAAAAGTTAGTTTTTAGTTAGTTGTGTAACTTATGTAGGAGTTGTGGCTCATGTGGAAGGATTTACATTAACCCTTTAGGTCCCTTGAACTCAATTTAATTATTTATCATCTTTGAAACACCTAGAAAAGGAATAAAACTATTTTGCTTCTCCATCACTCTCTTAGGCATGAAAAATTGGTCAATTAGTTTTGGTTTAATACAAACAATGGGAGATGAATTTGGTCACATTATCTTATGGGATGAAAATAATCTTTATCCACTTCAAATCCATAGTAATAGTTATATGATTAGTTAATTTTCCTTTATGAACCAATGCTAAGAAGTCTATTGTTATTTGTTCTATGATTATCCCCATCACCTTTAGGTTTCCTCTTAGTTTGGATTGGTTCATAAAAACTAAGTACTGTACACAATTTTTAGGAGCATGAACATTCTTCCCACATGAATCTCAACCTAGTTTGCATGTGTGGAAGTCAAAATATAATCATGGACCATTTTAGTTTGCTAGGAGGAAACCATTGGAGTTTTCAAACCAAGTTTCATTTGTTTTAGAGTCATCTTTCTTCTAGTGGCTTTAGAAAAAAATTGAAATGTGTTTCCACTCTCACAATCCATGGTGGTTAGTTTCCCTTTGCAATTTTTGGTCTCAGGTTTGTTCTATGTGAAGTGAAATGATCAATGCATACACACATAGTTAGATTTCATACAACCAGCACCTATAGTTAGGTGGAATATATCTTTAAATAGTCATTTTGAATAAGAGAGGAGGTTCCAAAGTCTTGAGAGGTCTCCCAAGGTGAAGAGGATCATTTTAGATCATTTAATTAAGTCTAAGATTGGTAGTTAAACCAATTCACCATGCATACTATTTATATCCTATATTCACATGTAGGTTATCTACATGTAAACCTACATAAAAGATCCTATAGAGGTCTAAAGAACATTGAATATTAGGTGTTTGAACCCATGGAAGGTTTTCATGATGGTCTAGGAGTGTAGACAATATCTTGGTGGTAATGGTGAATGTATCAAGAACCTCAAACAACATCTATGCAATGTAGACTTGAATAAAATGTAAAATTGGCCACTTTACCTTAAATTTTTTTAAACAAGTATCTTATCACAAAAATAATCATCCCATGATGGAGTGTCTTAAAGTATAAATTGGTCTAATGATTTCCATCATACAACCAAGGAATAGGGGTAATGATTTGACATGATAGGATGGTTGTTTGGTCAAGAGAAGGTTATATATATGGGCCTCAATCTTAATCATTTTATCACTGTATAATGTCAGTATACTTTATAGTATTTCAAGTTCAAACGGCCTTTCAATTCAATTTGACACAATAGGAGTATAACCTACATATAAGTGACTCTATTTGAATATAAATGACACAATGATATCCAAAATATCTAAAGAGGTTCATGTATAAGGTTTTAGTGGGGAAAATCACCTACAATGGTCTCTTTTGTTCTCAAAAGTGTACCTATAGGTTGATTAAAGACTAATAACACACTAGAGCATGATAGTTTGGGTGTTAGCATTAAGCCCTAGGCATGTTATAAATGTGTTTTAATATGAGATGAGCTTAGATAATTAAAGGATAACCTAAGACACATGACATAGGGATAAATAATATAACTTCACTTACAATAATCTCATTGGCTTGAGAATATGCACCTATAGTCAACATAGTCTAACAATAAACTAGGCTTAGGTAGTGGAGAGAGGTGAGTTGAGAAGTTGGTAGAGATTGATGATGGTTGAACATGGTGATCACATTCACATAGGTAGTAACACACCTTATAATATGTTCAAATCATGGAAATAAGGTATGATAAGGACAAACCAACTAACCCAACCATGCACACATAATTCCCTGCATAGTCACTTATATACAGGTCTATTTTTAAGATTATGAAGTTTGACAATTCTAGAAAGGTGATCCAATTATGAAACTTGGTTTAGAAAACCTAAATGACTTATTTTATCCCCCTATGGTATCATTTTTCTCAAGAAAATAGGGGAGATTCCATCTATTATTTCTCAAATATATGGCACTCCAAGAAATAAGATGACTATAGGTTTGACATGAAGTGATAAGGGGATGTGTTGGGAAATGTTGGAATATTGAAATGAAAGTATGGAGAGTTGTCTTGAACATGAAAAAACATAGATGAGACCTCACAATTTTGAGAAAGCATGTAGAAAAGGTTTTAGGTCATGAACACAGTTCATGCCTACTAGGCCTAAAGCCCAAATGGGGTCTCAATCTCACTTCCAAGTTAAGATAAAACTTACCATACACTTTATTATATTAATAGGGAGACAATGTTTTTTGAAACCATTAGTGTGTAAGGATATCACACAATTTGGTCATTTTGACCCAACTTCATGACAAGGGTACACAAAATGCACTTAAAGAGTTTGATAGGCTATCTTTGGATGTTCACACCTATATGAATATATTTCATGGTACCTAAAGATATTTGGGAGGTTAAAATGAGGCCATACCCTTTCCTTCAATATTATTTTTTCATAGGCTTTTATGAACAATCCCTAAGTACCAAAACCACCTAAACCCTCATAAACCCTTGGTTTTGACCTGATTAGAAAGAAATGAGTGAGTATGTATTCAAGAGGGATATTTTGGTCAATAAAGTGTTTTGGACTTGTACATAACTCCATCAGAATCCTTCCCATCAAATTTGTTTGTGCCCTATTTATATGAACAAGGTACAAAATAGGGTTTTTTAAACCAATTTTGATTGTTTTATAGGTACAAAGGACTTCAAAAGAAGTAAAACCATTGGATGTGGTCAGTTGGGACCTATTATAACTATAAAAAATCATTTATCATATAAAATTGGCACTAGTAACTCATTCACTTTAGGTAGTCTGTGATAGATAGTGAAAATGAAGAGTGGTTGCCAAGTAAAGAGATCAAAAGTCCAATTGGGGGGAATTTTAAGGCCTAATTCATGGAATGGAAGTAAATATTAATCTTATATGGTTTCATATCACCAATTACAAGGATTTTATTGAGAAACTAAAGACTATTTGTATGACAAATGTGAGGATAGACCTATAAAGCTAGTGATGGTGACTACAGATGATGAGAACAAGTATCCAAAAGAAGGCCATGAGTTAGGGACACATATAATGATTGTTGTGGTATTTTTACATCCCATCCTTGATAGTGAATATGTGTCAATTATCCCTAGTCTGGTCTTGATAAATTAAAATATGCTTCATGATGAAGGCAATTTTAAGAAGCCATTTGAAGACCCCTATGCCAGTTTTGGAAGAGTTTGATGCTTCTAATGAACACTTGTCCAAGAATATATTTAATGGTATATTTCATACTTCATTATCATAAAAATTTAACTATATATATCTCATCTTTACACTTTTTATTTTGACCTTTGAGCTTCCTTCTTCTCTCTCTTCTCACACATTCTATAAATGCAAGCCATTTTGTCTCTTGTATTAGAATTCCACACCTAGTATGGTGAAGCCTTACTAGTTTGATATTTTAATTTACCATTGAAATAAGATATGAAATATAATATTAATTTCATAAACTATCTTTTAAAAATGTGTGAAAAGATGTATAGTGAATAGTCAATTGATTTTTATCCATCCTTGCTTTCTCTCAATCCTTCTATGTTTGATGCAAGTTGTTCCACTCTATCAAGTCCCATGAAGTGTTCTAAAGTGTATGGGTCAATTTTTAGGTGTAAAATTATCTTTATGGTCTAAAAACTATTTTTGGTTCACTTATCTTAGGTATTTTTCATGCATATCACCTCCATGTTTGAAATATTAATGTTAAAGTATTTTAAGACCTTGAAGCTAGTATTGTAGGTCTTGTATCTTAGTGAAAGAGTATGATAATATTATGGATATAATTATGGTGTATCACCCCATTAAATTATATTAATTTAATGTATACTTCTAACACTTGTCATCTAAGTAATCAGTTAATGTAGGTGATAAGCACTTAAGGATCAATATAGGGAGCTAGCCCTTAAACCTATAGGTCTACCTCTATTATAGGAAACCCATAGGCCTAGAGGTATTCCATTGTTGCATAAATATTAGATTGGGCTTTTAAAACCTCCTATAAGGTATGATATTTGGTGACAATAGTTCCTAATGTATATTCATTTTTTTAGTTCTCACTAGTGGTATCCTCCCACTCATCATTCCATTTGACATTGTTGGACACACACCTCCCTAAAATGGAGCTATAGTGGTCACCATCTAGATTATTAATAAAATTTGACTATTGGTCCCTCCTTATAAACTCATCCTTGGAAAAAATATTCTCACTTATTGATTCATTATTGTTGTTTCTTATACCTTCTCTTTCCCACTAATTTTTTCCAAGAGTATTAAATTTGTTAGGACCCAAAAGCACCATTGATTACCATGTACAAGCAACTTAATATGCAGAAATTAACCAGAATGTACAAGTAACTAGAATTCATAAATAACACAGAATATGAGAGACAATACCCAATTGTATTAATACTCTTCTAGAAAAGAATTACAAATGAAGAGACGCCACACTTTTCCCACCTTACAGGCTTCCCACACCAAGTGTTTAGTAATTCACCTTCAAGAGCTCACTCTCTCAATTACGGTCCCAACAAGCAACTCACACACAGAGTTGTTGTTCACCTCCAACTAGTCAGTATCACTACTGCCAGTACACCGAGTATACACACATACTCAATCAAGTACACAACACACTCCAACTAGGTCTCCCATGAACTTGTAACAACTTGCAACTCAAATGATCTTACTTTGGAAGGAACTACCTTTCCTTCCTCTTTGCTCTCCAACTAAGTACACACCGTACTCCAAGTAGATCCTGCCTGATCTTGCTACCTATTGTGTTGTTGATCTCCCTGATCTTGCTGCCACCTACAAATCAATTTGGTCTTGTACACCTGCTGACCAACCTAGTTTTGCACACCTACAAATCAATGATATTACTTACACATGTAGATCTCCAAACATGGCCTTGCACTCCTGCTGACCAAGATCCTACATACATTAAGAATCCTTCTGATTCTCCAAACCAGCACCCAGACTTGGCATTGTGGCACTAGGAGGAACACACCATGCTCTCTTCACTCTGAAGGAGCTTATTTTTGCTCTCTTACTCTCTAGCACAGATTACAATACAGCCCATGAGTCTATTATATAGATCTCATGCAAACAATAATTAGACATCTAATTACAATAATTAGATCTATAGCTCAAGTCTATAATTGGCCTCTTAACATGTAAACACCTGGTTCAATAACTAACTATCTGTGAACTAGTAGTTTTGGAACCACACAGGTGACCAACATTGGTCCCTATTTGTTGGAGGTGACCGACGCCAGCCGATCTCTGACCGATGTCAGTTGCTCTTCTCACTATATATGACTGACATCGGCTGATTAGACTGACATCAGTTGCTCTACAACTCAACAACCTCTCAGTAACCTCCTCCATGTCTACTTTAGTGAAGATTTTAGCTCCACAACCTAACAATCTCCCACTTGGAGATAAATAGCTACACTGTACCTATACCTATACACTATCTAATTTGTTCCCTGGCTTGTATCCCTCTTCAAGCTCAACCTTGAAGACCAACCACCACACATCCTATGGTGCAACCCCTATCATCCAAGTAACCTACCACATCTGCATCTACAAACCCATGTAGAAAAAGAAGTTGACCCTGCATAGCATGTGCACCTGCTGTTGGTCCCTCTCAGATATCTGAGAATCCACTGAACTGCCCTCCAGTGCTTCTTTCCCAAATCAGCTCCAAACTTTCTGATAGCTCCCACTGTGTGGGCAAACTTAGGTCCAGTACGCATGTAATTAACCTCATCATGTGAATCAAGACACTGTTCATAAAACTATCCAACCCATCGGTGTGCTAACTAGCTTCACACAATCATTTGGAGACAAAATCAACCATTGATCTTCCATGTCTTTAGAACACACTTATGCCAAAGAATTTTTCTCCTCTAAATTCTTTATGACACACCACTAAACTAACTTTACCTTTAGTTCAGCAAAACCCTGCATGTGTAACCCTGCATCAAGCAAACACACAACATACAGTAATAGGATAATGTCACGACTCATCATCCACCTAGTAAAGAAACCATAGTAGTTACAATGGCATTGACTATAGCCCTGCTTTGTCATCCACCTGTCAAAACCTATACCACTATCTTCCAGCTTCCTCAAGACCATATGACCTGGCCTTCCATCTCACATGTCCATTTTCTCTATTCTTTAACTAAGGAATCCATTCGTCTCTCAGTTCTTTCTTCCAGCTGACAACCCTACCAAATCTCCCATTTGGTTCTACATCCTCATTCATGCCATGCTCCCACTATTTCCTCGATCTTTTCTACTCTGCAGTGACCAATGAGTATAAAGAAGAGGAACAACAAATTTGAGGCTTACTTACCCCTTCAGTCTTCCACATGGGCATTTGAGACTCCTTGATAGCTTGCTGTCTACCCAAAATTTGTCACAGTGACCTACCTAAGTCACCACACAATTTGCATCTAATCGATGTCAGTTTCCATGTGACTATCCTTTCTGTCGATGCCAATTTCTTGACCAATGTCAGTCTTACCTAGTCACAGATGTTAATTCTCTGACTGATGCCGACAACCACCCTGCCTGACACCACTGGCTCTAGCCGACACATGACTGACATCAACACCTATTTGTTCGACGCCAATTCCCCTTGACTGATGCCAGTAATTGTGTTTGCCTGTGAGTGATGACTTTTTACCTGTGAGCTCTCCATGGATCAAAACCCTATCCAAACTGCCCTACTCAGAATTACTCAGCCCCATCCACTGATCTCTATCCATCATCTCCTCCAAGAACACTAAGGCTTTCCAGTTCTTAAGACTGTCAAAGACATCTGACATCTGCTTAAGAATATGCATCTCCTTCTTGCTCATGTGACCAAGCCTACAAAGCCATGTCTTCGCAATAGAAGAAGAATCAGTAATATAAGTAGAAAGATAAAGGATACCTACTTTGTTACCACTAGATAATTCAAGTGCATCCACTGTGAGAGTTCTTGTGCATCTCTCATCACCCAACTTTCCTAAAGAAATTAGCCACATCTTTAAGATCGGGACCTGCATGACCTCCTTCAACACCCATGTGTTGGCTGCCTACAATTTCAGCTTCACTTCCCCTTTGCCAATTCTTTGACAAGGCACAACAGCCCCTAAATAAATCTTTCCAAAGTCTCCAAAGACCTTAATATGGAAAAATACTCTATTTCAGACTACATGGAAAGAGGCAACAGAATCTATAAAACAAGATTCTACTTTATCCAAGGAACATGCCAGAGCATCCTATGCAACAACACCTATAACATCTGCTTCTTCAATTCCTTCATGCTAATCTCCCACCAACCAGTTATATTTCTTTACCTACGCTTTCTTTCCATAACACCGTAATTGACCATTTGTGCTTTTCAATTCCTCCATTCTTAGCTTACTTTTTTTTGCCATTGCTATACTCCCACTCAATCAAAAACCCCTGAGAGTGACCTATAATCAAACACAAACCTGCTCCCTACAACCTTAGCTCTGATACCAACTGTTAGGACCCGAAAGCACCATTGATTACCATGTACAAGCAACTTAATATGTGGAAATTAACCAGAATGCACAAGTAACTAGAATTTAGAAATAACACAAAATATGAGAGACAATACCCAATTATATTAATACTCTTCCAAAAAAGAATTACAAATGAAGAGACACCACACTCTTCCCACCTTATAGGCTTCCCACACCAAGTGTTTAGTAATTCACCTTCAAGAGCTCACTCTCTCAATTACGGTCCCAACAAGCAACTCACACACAGAGTTGTTGTTCACCTCCAACCAGTCAGTATCACTGCTGCCAATACACCGAGTATACACACAGACTCAATCGAGTACATGACACACTCTAAGTAGATCTCCCATGAACATGCAACAACCTACAACTCAAATGATCTTACTTTGGAAGGAACTACCTTGCCTTCCTCTTTGCTCTCCAACTGAGTACACACTGTACTCCAAGTAGATCCTACCTGATCTTGCTACTTGTTGTGTTGTTGATCTCCTTGATCATGATGCCACCTGTAGATCAATCTAGTCTTGCACACCTATCAACCAACCTAGTTTTGCACACTTGTGAACCTAGATCTTACACACACAAACACCTACAAATCAATGATCTTACTTACACATGTAGATCTCTAAATGTGGCCTTGCACACCTACTGACCAAGATCCTACATACATGAAGAATCCTTCAGATTCTCCAAACTATCACTCACACTTGGCACTGTGGCACTAGGAGGAACACACCATGCTATCTTCACTCTGAAGGAGCTTATTTTTGCTCTCTTACTCTCTAGCATAGATTACAATAAAGCCCATGATTTTATTATATAGATCTCATGCAAACAATAATTAGACATCTAATTACAATAATTAGATCCATAACTCAAGTCTATAATTGGCCTCTTAACATGCAAACACCTAGTTTGTTAACTAATTGTCTGTGAACTGGTAGTTTTGGAACTGCACAGGCGATCGATGTCGGTCCCTATCTACTTGGAGGTGACCAACACAGACTGATCTCTAACTGACATCAGTTGCTCTTCTCACTATATATGACCAACATCAGCTGATCAGACTGACGTCAATTGCTCTATAACTCAGCAACCTCTCAACAACCTCCTCCATGTTTGCATTAGTGAAGCTTTTAGCTCCACAACCTAACAATCTCCCACTTGGAGATAAATAGCTGCACTATACTTGTACCTATACACCATCTAATTTGTTCCCTGGCTTGTATCCCTCTTCAAGCTTAACCTTGAAGACCAACCACCACACATCCTATGGTGCAACCCCTATCATCAGAGTAACCTGCCACATCTGCATCTATAAACCCATGTAGAAAAAGAACTTGACCTTGCATAGCACGTGCACCTGCTGATGGTCCCTCTCAGATACCTAAGAATCCATTGAACTGACCTCTAGTGCTTCTTTCCTAGATCAGCTCCAAACTTTTTGATAGCTCCCACTGTGTGGGCAAACTCAGGTCTAGTACACATGCACTTAACCTCATCATGTGAATTAGGACACTGTTCATATAACTGTCCAACCCATTAGTGTGCTAACTAGCTTCACACAATCATTTGGAGACAAAATCAACTTATGATCTTCCATGTCTCTAGAAGACACTTATGCCAAAGAATTTTGCTCCTCTAAATTCTTCATGACACACCACTAAACTAACTTTACCTTTAGTTCAACAAAACCCTGTATGTGTAACCCTGCATCAAGCAAACACACAACATACAGTAACAAGATAATGTCATGACTCATAATCCACCTGGCTAAGAAATCATAGTAGTTACAATGACATTGACTAAAGCCCTACTTTGTCATCCACTTATCAAAACTTGTACCACTATCCTGTAGCTTCCTCAAGACCATATGACCTGGCCTTCCGTCTCATGTGTCCATTCTCTCTATTCTTTAACTAAGGAATCCATTCATCTCTCAATGCTTTCTTCTAGCTGGCAACCCTATGAAATCTCCCATTTGGTTCTACATCCTCATTCATGCCATGCTCCCACTATTTCTTGGATCCTTCCTACTCTATAGTGAGCAACAAGTATAAAGAAGAGGAATAATGAATTCGAGGCTTACTTACCCTTTCAATGCTCCACATGGGCATTTGAGACTCCTTGATAGCTTGCTATCTCCCTAAAATCCATCATAGTGACCAACCTCAGTCACCACACAATCTACATTTGATCGATGTCAGTTCCCATGTGACTATCCTTTCTATCGATGCCAGTTTCCTGACCGACATCAGTCTTACCTAGTTACCAACATTGATTCTCTAACCGATGCCAATAGCCACCCTACTCAACACCATTGGCTCTGGTCTGCACATGACCAACATTGGCACCTATTTGTTTGACGCTGGTTCTCCTTGACCGATGCCAGTAACTATGTTCACCTATGAGTGATGACTTTTTACTCGTGAGCTCTCCATGGATCAAAACCCTATCTAAATTGCCCTGCTTAGAGTTACTCAGCCCCATCCATTGATCTCTATCCATCATCTCCTCTAAGAACACCAAGGCTTTCCAGTTCTTAAGTTTATCAAAGACATCTGACTTCTGCTTAAGAACATGCATCTTCTTCTTGCTCATGTGACCAAGCCTACAAAGCCACGTCTTCACAACAGAAGAAGAATCAGTAATATAAGTAGATAGATAAAGGATACCTACTTTGTTACCATCAACTAATTCAAGTGCATCCGCTATGAGAGTTCTTGTGCATCTCTCATCACCCAACTTTCCTAAAGAAATTAGCCACATCTTCAAGACTGAGACCTACATGACCTCCTTCAACACCCATGTGTTGGCCACCTGCAATTTCAACTTCACTTCCCCTTTGTCAATTCTTTGACAAGGCACACCAGCCCCTAAATAAATCTTTCCAAAGTTTCCAAAGACCTTAACATGGAAAAATACTCTATTTCAGACTACATGAAAAGAGGCAATAGAATCTATAAAACAAGATTCTACTTTATCTAAGGAACATCTTAGAGCATCTTATGTAACAACACCTACAACATCTACTTCTTCAACCCCTTCATGCTGATCTCCCACCAACTAGCTATATTTCTTTACCTACTCTTTCTTTCCATAACACCGTAATTGACCGTTCGTGCTTTTCAATTCCTCCATTCTTAGCTTACTTTTTTTTGCCATTGCTATACTCCCACTCAATTAGAAACCCTTGAGAGTGACCTGTAATCAAACACAAACCTACTCCCTGTAACCTTAGCTCTGATACCAACTGTTAGGACCCAAAAGCACCATTGATTACCATGTATAAGCAACTTAATATGCATAAATTAACTAGAATGCACAAGTAACTAGAATTTAGAAATAACACAGAATATGAGAGACAATACCCAATTGTATTAATACTCTTCTAGAAAAAAATTACAAATGAAGAGACGCCACACTCTTCCCACCTTACAGGCTTCCCACACCAAGTGTTTAGTAATTCACCTTCAAGAGCTCACTCTCTCAATTACGGTCCCAACAAGCAACTCACACACATAGTTGTTGTTCACCTCTAACCAGTCAGTATCACTACTGCCAGTACATCGAGTATACACACATACTCAATCGAGTACAAAATGCACTCCAAGTAGATCTCCCATGAACTTGCAACAACTTGCAACTAAAATGATCTCACTTTGGAAGGAACTACCTTGCCTTCCTCTTTGCTCTTCAATCGAGTACACACCATACTCCAAGTAGATCCTGCCTGATCTTGCTACCTGTTGTGTTGTTGATCTCCATGATCCTACTACCACCTATAGATCAATCTACTCTTACACACCTACCGACCAACCTAGTTTTGCACACCTACAAACCTAGATCTTGCACACATGAACACCTGCAAATCAATGATCTTACTTACACATGTAGATCTTCAAATGTGGCCTTGCACATCTACTGACCAATGTCCTACATACATGAAGAATCCTTCTGATTCTCCAAACCAGCACCCACACTTGGCACTGTGGCACTAGGAGGAACACACCATGCTCTCTTCACTCTAAAGGAGTTTATTTTTGCTCTCTTACTCTCTAGCATAGATTACAATACAGCCCATGAGTCTGTTATATAGATCTCATGCAAACAATAATTAGACATCTAATTACAATAATTAGATCCATAGCTCAAGTCTATAATTGGCCTCTTAACATGTAAACACCTGATTCATTAACTAACTATCCATGAACTAGTAGTTCTGGAATGGCACAGGTGACCGACGTTGGTCCCTGTCTGCCTAGAGGTGACCGACGCCAATTGATCTCTGACCGACATCAATTGCTCTTCTCACTATATATGACCAACGTCAGCTGATCAGACCGATGTTGGTTGCTCTGCAACTCAGCAACCTCCTCCATGTCTGCATTAGTGAAGCTTTTAGCTCAACAACCTAACAAAATTTATTTCCATGCAATCATCACTTTTATTTTAAAATACCAATGCTCCAGTTTTTTGATCATTTTATACCTAATATATAAAAAAATAATATAAGCTATGCACTAATTTAGATTTCATATATAATGGAAATAAATATAATAATTTAAATTGAAAATGGATAATAAATATTTCAACCTTTTGAATTATATATTATCAAACAATATAAGGATGGTTTACTTATCTAATTTTGACTATTTATCAGTCAAAGAAGATGCCATAAAATCTTTTAATGATCAATATATGCTTCATAATGTTCTCAAATTTGAATTAGAGGTTGACACTACTTACATATTTCTATAAAAATTAAACACCTATAACAACTACCACTATAGAGTTTTTTAGTAGTGTCTCTATGCACATTGGGAGTATGTGAATTTTAGAGCCTTGTGCCTAATCTTTTAGCTGAACCTATGCTCACAAAATATTTTTGTGGATAAAAAATCTCTAATCCTATACAATAATTCTTGGTTTATGTCCCTTTTTTCTAAACCATTTATTAACCATCATTTCAATAAATTTAGGCATATGCCTTTGAATCTAAACTTCTAGTATCAATTTTTTTTGGTATAATAAGTATTTAATTTAGATTTAAATAATAATATTATTTTTTTCTTGAATGTGATATCATATTCAAATATTTATATTATTAGACTCTATCTAGTGTTGAAAGATATTCCAATTGTAATCTAATTAAATTTTTAAATTTTCATTCATATTTAGGGGGAATGTGTAAATTTTTGAATGTGATCTAATATTTTAAATGGTTCTTGATCACATAATGCCCTATAGTTATCATAGTACCACCTAATAATTTTCACTAATAGTTGTCAAACATTTACCTCATATTAAGCAATCACATCATTACATGTAAGACTCACAAATATTATTGTGCTAATGTAAAACATATATACACCATGTTACAAGTATTTGACAACATGTTTCTTAGTTCATTTCAAACTTATTATTTTAAATCAATTCAAAATGTGACTTTCCCTCCATTTCAACAATCCAAAGAAAAATATAATTAAAAAAAATGTTAAAGTTTCAAAGTAATTATTTTTATCATTATTACTTTGCATATAAGTGGTGGTTGTATGAAATTATAAATTCATAATGTGTATAAATCAATCCTAACTCAGAGAAGATAGATCATACCATACACTTCTGATTGGGGACACATTTGTTAAGCGGTAACATGACCCATATGGGGATTTGCTAGACCTAATTAGGGGATCTCTTACCATAATACACTATGCTAGGGAGGGTTCCAAAGCCTCTATTCAAGTATAATCACACAATAACCTTAAGGGATTCCTATGTTTTATATTCACTAAACTAATAACAAGTAATGTAAAACCTAATCTAGTGCTCATTGTTGACCAAGTTTGACTTTGAGGTCAAATTGGGGCACCCCTAAGTTAAAAATTTGTATTTGGATATTTTATGGGGTCTAATATTATGTTTAAAGGTGAATTATAGGTTAATTGATGTTAATTAATGTTATATTGGCTTTAGTTAATTAGTTTTTATGCCCATTTTTCATTTAAAGTCATTTTAAAGGTGAAAAAGTGTACATTTAATGCTTTGTACATGTTTCTTGGGAAATGTGAATGTGTCAAATATTATGTCACATTCCATGTGTCTTAGGAATTCTTTCATAACTGATACTAACTAAAATTTGTTAAGTTACTCAAAAAAAGTTAGTTTTCTTAAAGTAAAAGATGATTTTGACACTTGTATAACCTCTTTGGGAATCAAGCCACATGGTAGAAGCTCATAGAATGTCCATTCATTCTCCCCAAACTTATTTCATTGACTTAAATGCTCTATAAGTGCCATTTATTTCTCAAAACCATTTTGATCCACTTTCACCCTTCTAGACATGTAGAAGTGACTTGTAGGTTTGTACTTGGTATGATCAACAAAAGAGGTTTCAAGAAATATTATCTTAAGGGTTTATTATAAACTTATTTATATTTCATTTGATGTTTGGTTATATAGTAATTGTTTTTGAGCTTTATGAACCATCCCCAATAATTTAACCTTCTAAATTTTCTTGCTAGTCTATGTACCCCATGGGTTTCTCCTTGGTTTGAGTAATTATGTATGAATAAATTATTTAATTTGATGTCAGATCATGTTGAATTAATTATAAAATTATCAAATTATTGGTTTCAATTTTAAATTTGATTTTATGGGAAAAACATATCAAATTTGTAGACTGGTCTTATGTGGGATGATAGGCTTATTTTTTACCATTTCTAGATCTCCATGCTTTGAAGTGGTTTTAGGGGGTTGTGTAAACTTAATTTACATGTTTTAAAAGTGATATTTATTCTCCAATCAACTTATAATTTAATTTTCCAAAAAACCATTCTATAAGTTACATTTGTAAGTCACTATATAGTTAGCTTGCTATATGACTATCATATTAGTCAACTAGGTGCCTTCAAAGGGGGATTAACATTTATATTGAAGTGTGAAACTTATATTGAGGTTGGAAACATCTTGATGTTTTATACAAACACCATTAAATGGATATAATTCCACTATGAAAGTAATTTCCTTGAACACATGGCTCCAATCTGCTCACTACCTATAGTTTTCATGCACCTATAGAATTCCTCATTGAATTTAATTATGTTTAAAATAGGTTATTGAGATAGATAGGGTTTTTAATAATGAGAAAATATTTATTTTAACTTTTGGAGAAGGCATAAACACCATTGTAACCTAAAATTCATTCTCATTATACACACTTGCATACAATCTGCCTACTAAACTCAATCAAAGTCACCTACAGGTGACATTAGTAGAGACATGAAGGTCTTTGAATAAAGAGAATTAAATGGGTTTGAAACTTTTTAAGGACATGATATGATTGGAACATCATGATAGACCTTTTTGAGGTGATATATGACTAAACCAGATTGAAAGCAACCTCCGAAGATGAGGACTGAGTTTTTTAGGCCTCTTTTTCTAAAAAGAGAAAATCAAAAATCTTGGAGTGTTTTAAGAGTAATATTTTACATAGATACATGGAATTTTATGGAATTATAATTATTTGGTTTTGAATCGTATAGCATATAAAATAACTTTGACAATTTTGGAAGGCAAACAACCAATGGAGTTTAGTTTTTATAAGATCCAAATTTTCCCCTAAATCATTGTTTCCAAGTAGTAAGTTCTATAGGTTTTGAACTACAAAGTAACTATCACATTTCAAGGTGATAGTAAGGAATTATTACATGTATTTAATGAAATTGGTGTGTTAAATATACAATAAGAAACATAAATATTGGTATGATAGGCATCAAGGAAGGTATGGAAGAAAGTTTGCATTCACTAGTAAAGGTGACAGTCCATACAAGTGACCTAAGCATTTTCATCTACAACCAACATAAAGTGCAAACTAAGACAAGGTTTCTAGATGATGTTTTAGGGTAGGTAGGGTGAACCAATGAGTCTCAATTGACATAAATTGATACTTAAATAGTATAATTATATTTTATATGATGTTTCAAACTTAAACTAAGCAAAATAAGACCCTATAACTGCTATAGAGGACTATAAATAGATAATGAATAGAAATGTATGCTTTTGGTGTGGAAATAGTATGAATGTGAGGGAAAATGACCTAAATAATTTTTAAATAGTATATAAAAATTTCAAGGAGACCTATGGGTTCCATTACCAAATGAATAAGGCCACATGTACCTATAGGCATCACCTTAAGACAAAGAATATAGTTAGTTGACTGAGTAGTAACAATGAGATGGAAAATGTACCTAGGTGATGATCTAGGGTGACACAAGGTAAAAAAAAATAGATATAATACATGAAATAATGATATAAATAGATATAAATTATCTATTATGAATTATATCCAAAGACCAATCATGCATAATGACCTACAAGTCACTGTTGGAAGAAAAAATATAGTCAAAAAAGGTGCATCAATCTTATGAAGGAAATCATAAATGAAGGAATAATGTGATTAATAGATAAGATATGTATCCATTATTATTATAAATTATTAAATATACCATTTAATATGAGAAATATGTGAATAATGAGTCTCTAATAGTGGAATACACAACCTATACTCCAAAACATTATGCATAGTCCTTGTGTATAAGTTTGTTTTAGAATTTTAGGAGTTTGGATAGACTAATAATCACACCAAGAGATGAATTTTGGTACATGACATGATTATGTATTATATATACCTCTAAAATATCCATTTTTTCTATGTAAATATGGTAGTTCCCTCTATTCTGTCTCAGATAGGGGGCACTCCCCTTATGCATAAAATTGGTAGTTTTGAGGAATGGGAACAAAGAGATGAACTAGAAGTTGAGTGAATAATTAAATGAAATTTGTGAATATGAATAAAAAATAAATAAATAATTATAAATTTTCATAGAGATAAATAAAAAAATAGGGTGGTCTTGACACCAAGAGTTGCAGTCAGGCCTAAGGGGCAGTGTTTTGTCTTAGAAGCCAAATTGACAGTGACTATCACTTCTCACATGAATGAATATTTATAGTGTATTTAAAAATGTATATGGGAGAATTTTAGATTTTTTTGAGACTTTGTAGTCAGGTAAAAAACATCAAAAGGGTCATTTGTCTTAAAACTTGTAGACATGCATACTAGACACATTAAGACTTAGTGTCCAAATGAGGAGTCAGTTATACTCCTATCACTAGACATAGGTTATAACCTATGAAAACATGTTTTTTTTACTAAATAATATTTTATTATCCATTACTAATTAATATAATCATTAGGAGGGCCATTTTTGACCCAAGACCAACTGAGACATGCAAGAATGGAAGAAACAAGCTCAAATAGGCCACATTTAAATGCTCACATCTCCCTTAAAGTTATGCATGGGAATATAAAGATATCACAGATGTTAATAGGGACCTTTAGGATCAATTCTATGAATTTTTTAAAGGTTAGATGTCCAAAATTTATGAGCCAACCTTAAGAAGGAAAATAGACCTAAAACCCTACTTAACCCTCAACCTGGACCTGATGGGGAAAATGGAGTTGGAGATGCAATCTAATGGACTATTTTCATAATAATATATATTGTAAATTACATATTTCTCACTCAATATCCTTCACATTCCAAGTATCTATACAAACATGTATGGATGGGGGCAAAAATAGGGGTTTTCTCACTATTCTATGTGTTTTGCAAGTTGTAGGAGGTTTCAAGATATTAAAATCACATGGATGGACATATTAAGACTTAATATAAATCCAAATATAAATAATATTCCTTGGAATAAATCCTAATGTTTAAACCAAGTGCTTCAACTATGCCAGTCAAAACTGGCCTATTAGACAAGCTAGTGAGAAGTGTTAAAAATCTAAGGGAAAGTGATTTTAAGCTGTATTTGATGATTATAAGACAATGGGGACTCTTTAAACATGTAATTAACTAGATTTTATTTATTTTCATGAGTAATTAATTCCAATTTTGAGGCCAAGTGTGTAGGGTACATGAAAGATGAGTATTTTGGATAGTAGATGATGATGGTCCACTTTTAGAGGTTTTTACAAGACCATGTATGCAACCAATGCATGTAAATGAATTTATAAAACCCCCCTTACATTATAATAGTTTTAAATACTCATAATTAGTTACTAAATTTTCAAATGGGGACAACTAATGAATGAAATGTTTTGAGCAAGATTGAGGAGTTTATTGCCATGTGTCATGAGATTTATGACTTGGATTGACACTTGGGATTATAGAAATTTAATTATTCATCTCATTTTATCCTCAAATAAAAAATTAACTTATTATCTTAGATTAAAAAGTGTCCTTGTGAACTTTAAACTTCTCTCTTTTTTTCTCTCTCTTATGTTTTATAAGAACTAACCATTTTAGCATTGTATTAGATGGTCCATTTGAGTATGGTGAATCCATATTCAAATGTATACCTTATGATTAATAAGATAAATAAGTTTTACTTGATATATGAATATTATTAGTTTTTTCAATTGGATGATGAATCTTTCTTAGTGAAAACTATGGATTCCCTAGCATGTTGTTCCATTCTTTCACCTATTTGCAACCTCTTATTGTAGGGCATGTGAAGTGTTCTAGGAGATGTTCATGGTTTAAGTGAGTTATTATATTCATTAGTTACACAATAGGACTCTTTTTTAGTCCTCATAACTTTTCACATTCATCCATAACCTCATAATATATCATTGATGTGAGAAGATGAAGATTAGAGAAGTGTATTTTCAGTTTGTCCTTTTAATGCAAGTGTAACATGCATATAATTGGATGTCATCATGTCATTTTTTGTATCACCTCCCTTATATTATTTTTATTTTAATTAAATATCTCCCTTCCCCCAAAATGTAATCCAAAGTGGTACATCAAGGGAGATATCCATATCTAGAGATTCACCTCATTCCTTAGGTTGCCTAAAATCCTAGGGGTGATTACATTGTGATGATTGGATGAGGAAAGATTTGATTGTCCTCAAAGGGTGTAAATCCAAGTGAGTTTTTTTTTTGAACACTTGTTGGGACTCTTGGTTGAATAATTAGAGATATTTTTAGTGTTTTCTCTTAATAATTAGCCTTTAGAGGCATCTATTCAAGCGTCAATGGAGACTTCGAAGCTATATCAACTGGTCAAACAACCTAGGTGACCTTTTAATATTTTTGGTGACATTTTATTTTATTTTATTTTTTCCTAATGAATTTTCATTGTTTTCCTTGGTGTTGAGTACAATACAATGAAAGTTGGTGAGAAATTCCAAGCTTATGGCATCCCCTATCAATATGAGCAAGTTCATAATCAAATCTATCATGAAGTGTATTAAGAATATGATAATATCCAGCCCATACATTATTTTAAGCCTTAATATGATCATATCCAGCCCATAAATTATTTTTACTAGTCATATATCCAACCTTCTCAATGCCTTGTTCCTCTTAATCAACCTAGTAACTTCTCAACTAAATCCATTTCCACTTTCAAACAAACTCTTTTAGAATATGAGAAGTATATGATAGATCTTGATACTCAAATGGGATGTGGTCAAAATATTCCTAATAATTCCATTCATCAAGTGATAAATGGATTATAGATTGTCAAGAGAGAGTGGGCACCTATTTAAGGAGCCAATTGGTAAATGCTTACAAATGAGATGTTAGATGTGAGTGGTTTGATTGAATCCTTGGAAGATAAGCTAAGAATTCATGAGAGGCAGCCTTACCAAGTCTATCAACCTTCATATTCACTTCCCCAAGTTTCCTATCAGCCATACATGACCCCTACTCATGAGTCAAATCAAGCCTATCAAATTCATCATTTTCCCAATAAATTGGAGGAGAGAGTTGGAAAGAGAAATATTATGTTTGAAGCTAATATTGATAGATAAATTAAGTTGGAAAATATGCATATGTATAATTCCATGTTGGAAACAAAATAAGTGGAGTTCAAACCCTCATTAACCTCTCAAATTTCATCCCCATCACCTCAAAAAGATACCTCTAATCCTAATATTCTATGTTGGATCAAGATAATATAATCATAGGGAAATAAAGAAAATAGAATCATTGTAAAAGAGTGTGAAGAAGAGAATGAGGTTGATATTTTGCAAGTCATTCCCAACATTCCTCAAGAAGTTTATTATTTTTCATGTCATCCCTCATACAATCTTTTGCTCATGATGATTCCTATGACCCTCAAGAGAGACTTTTAAAAGAGAACCTAGCCAATAAAACTTAAGAGTTGGACTAAAGGATGAAGTTTCTAAGTCAAGGTGTGATGGAAGGTTTATACCCAACAAAAATATTATATGCCTGAACACACTCCATTTAACCTCCTTCAAGAGAGTTCTCAATATGATTTTGAGCCTTATGTTCCACCTCCACAAATTAGTTCCTCTTGTACTCATCCCATCACCCTTTACCTTAATGGACCTAAGGTGTGAGATACAAAATAAGAGTAGTTGATTGAGGAAAATTTTAAAAATTTATTTGTATAAAATGCAACTCCTTGGAAACCTCATTAGGTTAGGTCACTGGATTTCAAGATGCCTAGTCTTGGTATCATGTCATGTCCCCTTTTTCGTGGACATTGACAGGCTTGATGATTAGCCTATTATGCGACCTTCGTAGGCTGATTGGATGGATAGAGGGTCATGATGGAGATTGGCTTGGCTTTGATTTACAGAATTCCTATAGTTGGCTCTCATTCAGGTTATTTCAAACACATTGGGCCTGAGCTCCTATTATTTAGGGATATTTGACATACAGTGGAGCACCCTTGTTTTGATATGGTCATGTGCAGAATCACTCCCTGATTCACCAGCTTCAGACGGTTCGAGGATCCGACATGTATTGAGGGAGATATTAATATTTGATTGATTTAATCAAATATTAATTATTTGGTCTAATTTTAAATTAGATATTAATTAATTATTAATTAATTAATTATTTGGTCTAATTTTTAATTAGATATTAATTAATTATTAATAATTAATTAATTGGTTTAATTTTAAGATCCAAGTTCTAATTTGAGGAATTCTAATTTTAGAAGCCCAAGTTCTAATTTGAAATCTAATTTTAGCAAGCACACCTTTGGAAGGGTATAAGAGTTTCTCATGGGAGAGAGTTTGTATGTATGAATTGATTATTGATTTTGATATTGAAGAAATTCTTCTATGAAGACTGAGCCAAGGGTTCCAGGATTCCATCTGCAGTGGAGAACGTCAACTCTTCATTGTGTGCGATTCAGAGGCTGTGAAATATCAGCTGATCTATTGCCAAATTGAGAGATAGATTCATACAGAAGTTATCACAGAGGTTTACAGATTTGAGAGATAACTTCACACAAAATTTATCATAGTATTTCAGGGAATTTGAGAGATAACTTCACACAGAAGTTATCACAGTATTTCAGGTATTTATTTTATTAGTTGTTATTCAATAAATTATACAGATAGAGATATTCTGTATTAGAATTGTATATCTTCAGATCAGGGGTGAAAACAGACAAGTTGTGCTTATTGGGTGGCCGTACAAAGTCCGTACAGGTCCGTACAGACCCAGGCAGAGACCGACCACGGCAGAAAGAGATCCCCAGTGACCGACATCGGCCGACTGGAGACCGACATCGGCAGTGAAGGACCGACAGAGACCGACGTCGGTAGTATATTGACCGACGTCGGTGACTGTGTGTTCGACACAGCAAGCTGAGACATACAGATTCAAGCTCAAGTACCAGATTTGCAAAAGTTAATCAGGGTTTTAAGGCCGTATCTGAATATTCCTTTTTTGCATGACTAAGGACATCTATTGTAACCTTTTGGACAATAATAAGATTAGTGATTTGCCAGTTAAGAGATTTACTGTGGTTTCTTGTTATTTGAATTTATTCTGCAAATTCATATCTTTGTTCAGAGCTTTATGTTTCTATATTCCCTGTTTGAAGGGGATAGCACAGTTGATCAGAGTTTTTTATAGGAAAAAAGGAGCCCCTAAGTAAGGGACATTACATATCACCATGAAGGAGGTTGAAGATTTTTCAACCCTTGACAAACAAGATAAGATTATGATATCTAAGGTGCAATTTGAAATCCCTCAGGAGGTCCTAATTAATGAAGAAGAGGTGAGATCTTGTGTTGAATATCCTTGTTTTGTTGATGATGAAGCATGTCTTCCTTATGGCAAAGAAGAAATCTTAGAAGAAGTGCCTATCTTGATAGAAGAAAGTGAAGAAGAATAAGCTCAATTCATGGCTAATAATAAGAACCTCATGAGTGATTATGAGGAAGAGATTACCATAGTTACTCCCCTTAGTCAAAAAATTTACAATTCACAATATCTTGCCTCCATATTTGAGGGGATGTGTATCCATGAGGAATGTGCCCAAGATTTGAAGAAATAGATGCATGAAGAAGACTCCATATCTAATCATGAGGTTGTGGATAACCATTTCAAGAATGAAGATGTAGTGGCATTCGATGACAAAGAGGATAAGGATGATTAGGAACTACAAATGGAGCTCTTTCAAGAATTTAAATAGCTTTTCCAAGTTGAAGGCCAAGTATATGACAAGGTGAATAAATAGTCTTCCTTAGAGGAAATTGACCAAGATTGGGAAGAATTTGTAAACCTCCTTGATGAGCTAGAATAACTTATAACTGAGAGGAAGCCCAATCTTATTGATAACACTATGGAAGGTAAGAAGGTATCCCTTGTTGAATCACCATTTCAATCTATAGTTGAAGGATCATATGAAAAAGTTGAGTTTATTTGGACACAAGAATAATTAATACCCATAGATAATTTGTTTGGGGCTACTTGTTTCTCATTGAATATCATGCCAATTAAGTTGGTAAACATTGTGAAAAAGTTGGAGGCATCAATTCTAGAGATCAAAAAGCTACATGTCTCACTAAATCCTTCATGTCATGAAGAAATAATTGTTTAAAACTTCCCCTTTGACCCAGGAGGGAGGTATGCTTTGGTTTTTAATTGTATATAGTAGTTTATTCTCTACTTCCACTAAGTTCTTTAAGCATGTGTGTGTGTGTGTGTGTGTGTGTGTGTGTGTGTGTGTGTGTGTGTTTATTGTCTTGCTTTGTGTGTGTCCTTACTTTGTGTGGTTGAGGTAGTCATTTAGTAGTCTTTATCTTTATCAAATTTTGTATTCAATGGTCAAAGTTTAATTTTTTGTCTTAGTCCTTAGATGACTCCATAATCCCAATGGACTGATAAGGCTACTAGTCTAGTTATTATAATAGGAATACTACACCTATGAGTTACCAATTTGTTGACCAAGTTTGACTTTTAGGTTAAATTAGGGCACCCCTAGGTAAAAAAATTGTATTTAGGTGTTTTATCGGGTCTAATATTATGTATAAATGTGAATTATAGGTTAATTTATGTCAATTAATGTTATATTGGCTTTGTTCAATTAGTTTTTATGCCCATTTATCATTTCAAGTCATTTTAAGGGTCAAAATGGGTGCATTTAAAGATTTGTACAAGTTTCTAGGGAAATGTGAAGGTGTAAAAATTTATTCACATGCCGTGTGCCCTAAGAAGTATTTGTTAACTACTACCAACTTAAAATGGTTAGGTTACTCAGAAAAAGGTAGTTTTCTTAAAGTAAAAGGTGAGTTTGACACTTGTATGGCCTCTTTGGGAAGTGTGCCACATGTTAGAAGCTCATGAAACATCCATTAATTTTATCCACATTAATATCAATGATTTATATGTTCTATAAGTTACATTTATTTCTCAAAATTGTTCTGCTCCACTTTCACCCTTTTAGACATGCAAAAGTGACTTATAGGTTTGTACTTGGTATGTTCAGCACAAGGAGTTTCAAGAATAATGTTATTAGGGGTATATTATAAACAAATTAATATTAAATTTGATGTTTTGTTTTATAGGAATGGTTCCCTAATAATTATGAACCATCCCTAAGAAGTTGACCTTTCAAATCTTCTTACTAATCTATGCACCTCATGGGTTTCTCCTTAGTTTGAGAAATTCCATATGAATCAATTATTGAATTTGATGTCAAATAATTTTAACTTACTTATCCAATTATCCCCATGCTTGGTTTTAATTTTCAAGTTTATTTGATGGGTAAAACATATCAAATTTGTAAACTAGTCTTATGTGGGATGATAGGCTTATTTTTTACCATTTACAGATCTCCATGATTTGAAGTGGTTTTATGGGGTTATGTTAAGTTAATTTACATGTTTAAAAAGTTGGTTTGATTCTCCATTTACCTTCCACTTTCATTTTCCAATAAAATTTTATATAAGTTATAGTTGTAAGTCACCATATAGTCAACTTGCTATATGACTGTCATAGCAATCGACTAGGTGCCTTCGAAGGAGGTTTAACATTGTTATTTAAGTGTGAAAATTTTATTGATCTTGGAATCATATTTATTTTTCATCTAAAAAAAATTAAATGTATATCATTCCACTATGTAAGTAATTTCCTTGAACAAATGGCTCCAATCTGATCACTACCTACAATTTTTCATGCGCCTGTAGACATCCTCATTGAAGCTAATTATGTTAAAAAGAGGTTCTTGAGATAGCCAAGGTTTTTGATCATGATTAAATTTTGTTTAGAACTTTTTGATAAGACATAAACACCATTTAAATCTATAATTCATGATCATTATACACACTTGTATATAGTATGCCTGCCAAATTCAATCAAAGTCACCTACATGAGACATCAGTAGAGACATGAAAGTCTTTGAACAAAGAGGATTAGATGGGTTTGAAACTTATTAAAGCCATGATATGTTTATAACATCATGATAGACATTTTGGAGGTGATATATGACCAAACTAGATTGAAATCAACCTCTAAAGATGAGGACTAAGTTTTTTAGGCCTCTTTTCCCAAAAAGAGTAAAATAGAGATCTTGGAGTGTTTAGAGAGTAAAATTTGACATATCTACATGGAATTTTAATGAATTATAATTATTTGGTTTTGAATCATATATAATATAAAATGAATTTACCAAGTTTTAGAGGCAAACAACTAATGGAGTTCAGTTGTTAGAAGACCAAAATATGCCCCTAAATCACTATCTCCAAGTAGTAAGTTCTACAGGTTTTGAAATACAAATTAACCTTCACTTTTTAAAGTGATATTAAGGAATGATTTCATGTATTTAATGGCCTTAGTGTGTCAAATATACAATAATAAACACAAATATTTTTAGGATAGGCATAAAGGCAGGTATGGTGGATGGTTTACATTCACTAATAAAGGTGACAGTTCGTACAAGTGGCCTAAGCATATTCATCTACAGCCAACATAAAGTGCAAATTGAGATAGGGTTTTTAGATGATGTTTTAGGTTAGGAAAGGTGAACCAATGGGTCTCAATAGACACCAAATGATCCTAAATTAATATAAAGACATTTTATATGTTGTTTCAAACTTAAACTAAGAAAAACATGACCCTATAACTTTTATAGAAGACTCTAGATAGACAGTGAACATAAAGGTATGCATTTGGTGTGGAAATAGTATGAATATGAGGAAAAATGGAGTAAATAATGGTCAAATATTCTATAAAATTTTCAAGGAGACATGTGGTCACCATGATTAAATTAATAAGACCACATGTACCTATAGACATCACCCTAAAACAAAGAATATAGTCAGTTGACTGAGTAGTAAGAGTGAGATGGAAAATGTACCTAGGTGATGATTTAGGGTCAAAAAAGGTAAAAAAAAGATACGAGACATGAAATAATGGTATAAATAGATATAAATTATATATTATGCATTATATCCAAATACCAATCATGCATAATGACCTACAAGTCACTGTTGGAAAAGGAAATATAGTAAAAAGAGGTGCATCAGTCCTGAGAAGGGAAGGATAAATGGAGGACTAATGTGATGAATGGATGAGATATATATCCATAATGGTAAAATATGATTAAATATACCATTTAATATATGAAATAATGGAATAAATAGGCTCTAATAGTGTCATATATTGCCTATACTCCAAAACAATGTGCACGGTCTTTATGTTTAAGTCTATTTTTGAATTTTAGGAGTTTGGATAGTCTAATAATCACACTAAGAGATGAATTTTGGTAAATAAAATGTTTATGTATTATATATACCTATAAAATATCCATTTTGGTCTAGTGAAATATTGGATTTCCCTCTATTCTATGTTAGATAAGGGGCACTCCCCTTATGCACAAAATTGGTAGTTTTAAGGAATGGGAGCAAATAGATGAACCAGAAGTTGATTGAATCCTTAAATTAAGTTTTTGAATATAAGTCACAATTAAATAAATCATGATAAATTTTCATGTAGATGAAAAACCAAATAGGGTGGTTTAGACACCAAGAGTTGTAGTAAGGCCTAAGCGGTAGGGTTTTGGCCTAAAATCCAAATTAATAGTCACTATCACTTCTCACATGAATGAAGATTTATATTGGATTAAAAAATATTTATGGTATAATTTTTGATGTTTTTTATCATTTTAATTTAGGTAAAAGACATCAAAAGGGTCATTTGTTCTCAAACTTGTAAATAAGCATACTAGGCACATTAAGACCTAGTGTCTAAATGAGGCGTCAGTTATACTCTTATCACTAGATATAGGTTATAGCATATGGAAACATGTTTTTATTAATACATAATACGTTTTTAATCCATTGGGAAGTAGGATAACCATAAAGAGGGCCATTTTTGACCTAAAATAAACTCAAACATGCAATAATGGGAGAAATAAGCTCAAATAGGCCACATTCAAATGCTCACATCTCCCTTGAAGTTATGAATGGGAATATAAATATATTATGGATGTTAATATGGTCCTTTAATATAAATTTTTTGAATTTTTTTTTAATTTTTTATGTCCAAACTTTAAGAACCAACCTTAAGAAGGAAAAGAGACCTAAAACCCTATTAAACCCTTAACTAGGACTTGATGGAGAAAATGAAGTTGGAGATGTAATATAATGGACTATTTTGACAATAATAGATATTTTAAATTGTATAAGACTCACTCAAGCTATTTCACATGCCAACTAGCTATATGGATTTGTATGGATGGGAGCAAAATAGGGGTTTTCTCACTATTTTATGTGTTTTGTAGGTTGTAGGAGGTTTCAAGAGATTAAAATCACATGGATGTAAATTTTAAGACTTAAGATAACTCCCAATATCACTATAATTCTTTTAAATATTTCCTAACTATCCAAACTAGGTGCTTCAACTTAGCCAGTTAAAACTAGCCTATTGGACAAGTTAGTGAGAAGTGTGAAAACTCTAAGGGAAAGTGATTTTAAGGTGTGTTTAATGATTATAAGGCCATATATAGTATTTAAAAATTTAATTAACTACATTTTATGTATTTTTATGAAAAATAATGCCAATTTTGAGCCAAGTGTGTAGGGTGCATGAAAGATGAGGTTTTAGGACAACAAATGATGATGGTCTATTTTTAGAGGTTTTTAGAATACTAGGCATGAAACCAATGCATAGAGATGAATTTTAGAGACCTCTTAATTCCATTTAAATCATTTTAACTACTAATAATTAGTTATGGGATGTTTAAACAGGTCCAAATCATGAAGGCAGTTTTTTAGCTAGATTGAGAAATTTCTTACCACTATTCATGAGACTTATAACTTGGATTGACACTTGGGATTATAAGGCTTGTATTTTTAGTCCCATATTATACTCCCATGAACAATTAAATACTTCTCTTAGATAAAATATTTTCCTTGTGACCCTTGCACTTTTCTCTTCTTCTCTCTCTCAAGTTCTATAAGAACTAGCCATTTTGGCATTATATTGGATGCTCCACCTGAGTATGGTGAATCATTGATAAAATATATATATTTTTATAAATAATACAACTTATTTTTACATCATATATAAATATTATTATTTTTTTAAATTGGATGACGAATATTTCTTAGTGAAAACTATGTATTCCTTATCATGTTGTTCCATTCTTTCACCTATTTACAGCCTCTTATTGCATTGCATGTCAAGTGTTATAGGAGATTTTCATGGTTTAAGTGAATTATTATATTCATTATTTACCTCATATTCATTTTTTATAGTCCTCCTAACTTTGCACATTCATCCATAACCTCACAATGTAGCATTGATGTGTGAAGATGAAGACTAGAGAAGTGTATTTTCAGTTTCTCCTTTGATTCCAAGTGTAACATGCATATGGTTATATGTCATCATGTTATTTTTTGGATAAAATACATTATATTAGTTTTATTTTAGTTACCTCTCTCCCTTACCCCCAAATTCTAATAGTAGTTATAAGCCAAAAAGGTGGTCCATCAAGGGAGATAGCCCTATTTAGAGATTTGCCTCATTCCTTAGGCTACTTAAAATCCTAAAGGTGATTAAATTATGACAATTGGATGAGGATATATTTTCATCTCCTTAAAGGATGAAAATCCAAGTGAAAATAATTTTTGGCATGCCTAGTGGGACTCTTGGTCCAAGAAGCTGAGATATTTTTGGTGTTGTCTCTCAACAATCAACCTTTGGAGGCATCTTTTTAAACATCAATGATGAATCCAAAGCTATATCAGCTGGTAAAGTAGCTTGGGTGATATTTTGAATATTTTTGGTAACATTTTATTTTGTGTTATTATTTCATAATGAAGTTTCATAGTTGGCCTTGGTGTGGATTACAATTTCACACAAGTTGGTGAGACCTTCCAAGCTTATGGCATCCCCTATCAATATGAGCAAGTTATTAACCAACCCTATCATGAAGTGTATCAGAAAAATCATGGTTATTTTTAGCCTCAATATGATCATATACATTCCATACATGATTATTAGTAGTCATATATCCAACCTTCTCAATGTTTTGTTCCTCCTAGTCAGCCTAGTCACTTCTCAACTCAATCCATTTCCACTTTCACATAAACTCTTTTAGGGTATGAGAAGTATATGATAAATCTTAATACTCAAAGGGGATGTGGTCAAAATATTCCTAATCATTCCATACATCAAGTGATAAATTCACTAGATATATTCAAGAGAGAGTGTGTACCTATTGAAGGAGCCAATTATAAAAGGCTTAAAAATGAGATGCTATATGTGAGGGGTTTAATTTCATCCTTAGAACATAAGCTAAGAATTCATGAGAGGTAGCCTTACCAATTATATCAACCTTCATATCCATTCCCCAAGTTTCCTATCGGCCATACATAACCCATACTCATGAGCAAAATCAAGCCTATCAAAGTCATCCTTTTCCCAATAAATTGGAGGAGAGAGTTGGAAACAGAAATCTTGTGTTTGAAGCTAATATTGATAGGTAGATTGAGTTAGAAAATATGCATATGCAGTAGTCCATGTTGATAAGAGAATAAGTGGAGTTCAAAACCTCATTTCCCTCTCACATTGCATCCCCACCACATCAAAAGGATACCTCTAATCCTAATATTATAAGTTGGAGAAAGATAATATAATCATGGGGAAAGAAGGAAGATATAATCATTATCAAAGAGTGTGAAGTGGAGAATGAGGTTGATCTTTTGAAAGTCATTCCCAACCCTCCTCAATAAGTTTCTTGTGTTCCATATAAGCCCTCATACAATCCTTATGCTTATGATTATTCCTCTGACCCTCAATAGAGACTTTTCCAAGAGAACCTAGCCAAGCAAATTGAAGAGCTAGAGTCAAGGATGAAGTTCTAAGTTAAGGTGTGATGGAAGGTTTAGACCCAAATAAATATTCTATGCCTAAACACACTCTATTTAACCTCCTTTAAGAGAGTTCCCATTATTATTTTGAGCCTTATGTTCCACCTCCACCAACTAATTCCTCCTATCATCATCCCATCACCCTTTGCCTTGATGTAATTATGGTTTGGGAGCCAAAAGAAGAGTAGTTGATTGAGGAAAATTCTAAACTCTTTCTTAAATAAAATTCAACTCCTTGGTAGCCTTATTAAGCCATGAAGGACGTTGAATATTTGGTATAACTTGATAAACAAGATCAGATTATGATAGTAGAGGTGAAATTTTAAATCCCTCAAGAGGTCCTAAGTGATGAAGAAGAGGTGAGATCTTGTGTTGTATCTCCTTGTTTGGTTGATGATGAATCATGTCTTCCTTATGGAAAAGAAGAAATATTAGAAGAAGAAACTATCTTGATAGAATCAAGTGAAGAAGAGAAAGCTCAATTCATGGCTAATAAAAATAACCTCATGAGTTATTATGAGGAATATATTACCATAGGGACTCACCTTGGTGAACAAAAGGATAATTCACAAGCTCTTACCTCCATATTTGAGGGGATGTGTATCCATGAGGAATGTGCCCAAAATTTGAAGAAAGAGATGCATGAAGAAGACTCAATATTTGATCATGAGTTTTTGGATGACCATTTCAAGCATTAAGAGGTAGTCATATTGGATGATAAAGAGGGCAAGGTTGATTAGTAGCTGCAAATAGAGCATTTCAAGAGCTTGAAGAGTTTTGCCAAGTTAAAGTCCAAGTATATGACAAGGTAAATAAATAATCTTCCTTAGAGGACATTGACAAATATTGAGAAGAATTTTCAAAGCTCCTTGATGAGCTAGAAGATATTGTAGCTAAGAGGAAGCCCAATCCTATTGAGAACACTATGGAAAACAAGAAGGTATGCCTTGTTGAATCACAATTTGAAGCTATGATTAAAGGATAATATGAGAAAGTTGAGGCTATTTGGACACAAAAATAATTCATCCCCATAGCTAATTTATTTGGATATGCTTGGTTCTCATTGAATATCATGCCAATGAAGTTGGAAAACATTTTGAAAAAGTTGGAGGCATCAATGCTAGAGATCAAAAAGCTACATGTCTCATTAAATCCTTTATGTCATGAAGAAAGAAGAGTTTCAAACTTCCCCTTTTATCAAAAAGGGAGGTATTCTTTGGTTGTTATTTGTATATAGTAGTTTATTCTCTTCTTCCCCTAAGTAGTTTGAGCACATGTGTGTGGGTGTTTGTTGTCTTGCTTTATGTGTGTCCTTATTTTGTGTGGTTGAGCTAGTCATTTAGTAGTCTTTGTATTCATCAAATTTTTTAGTCAATGTTCAAAGTTTTCTTGTTTTTCTCGATCTGTAGATTACTCCATAATCCCAATGGACTGATAAGGATATTGTTCTAGTTAGTATAATAGGCATACTACACCTATGAATCACCAATTTGTTGACCAAGTTTGATTTTTAGGTCAAATTGGGGCACCCCTACTTAAAAAAGTTGTATTTGGGTATTTTAGGATGTCTAATATTATGTCTAAAGGTGAATTGTAGGTTAGTTGATGTCAATTAATGTTATATTATCTTTGGTCAACTATTTTTTATGGCCATTTATCATTTGAATTAATTTTAATGGTCAAAAAGGGTGTATTTAATTATTTACATAGGTTTATTTGGAAATTTGAAGGTGTCAAAATTTATGTCATGTGCCATGTGTCCTAGTAAGTATTTGGTAATTGCTAGTAACTAAAAATTATTAGGTTACTCAAAAAATGTAGTTTTCTTAAACTAAAATGTGAGTTGGCATTTTTAATACCTACTTAAGAAGTGTGCCACATGGTATAAGATCATATAAAATCCATTAATCTCAATCATTTACATGCTTTTTAAGTTCCATTTATTTCTCAAAACTGTTCTGCTCTACTTTCACCCTTTTAGACATGCAAAAGTGACTTATAGGTTTATTACAATGAACACAAATAATTTAATTAAAAATGATCTTAGGGTTATATTATAAATTTATTAAAAATAAATTTGATTTTTGGTTTTATAGGAATTATGTCTTGATATTTATGAACGATCCCTAATAATTTGACCTTCTAAATCTACCTACTAATCTGTGCACCCCATGGGTTTATCATTGGTTTAAGTAATTCCATATGAATAAATTCTTGAATTTGATGTCAGATAATATTTAATTACTTTAAAAATTATACTAATTACTATTTTTTAAATTATAAATTTTATTTTATGGGTAAAACATATCAAATTTGTAGACTAGTCTTATGTGGGATGATAGGCTTGTTTTTTACGATTTCTAGATCTTCACGCTTTGAAGTGGTTTCAAGGGGTTGTGTAAAGTTAATTTACATGTTTCAAAAGAGATATTTATTCTCCATTCACCTTATAATTTAATTTTCCAGTAAAATTTTCTATAATTTTTATTTGTAAGTCACCATACAATCAGCTTGCTCTATGACTGTCATCACAGTCAGCTAGGTGCCTTCAAAGGGGGTTCAACATTGATATTAAAGTGTGAAACTTGTCTTAAGCTTGGAAAAATATTTATGTTGCATCCAAAAACCATTAAATTTATATAATTACACTATTTAAGTAATTTCCTTGAATATATGGCTCTAATCTGCTCACTAGCTATAGGCATCCTCATTACAATTAATTATGTTGAAAAGAGGTTATTGAGAAAACCAAGATTTTTGATCATGGGTAAATTTTTCTTGGAATTTTTGGAGAAGTAATAAACACTATTTGAACCTATAATTCATGCTCATTGTACACACTTGCATATAGTCTGCCTACTAAACTCAGTCAAAGTCACCTATAGGGGACATTAGTAGAGACATGAAGGTCTTTTTGCAAAGAGGATTAGATGGTTTTTAACCTTATTAAGGCCATGATATGGTTGGAACATAATTTTATATCTTTTTTAGGTGATATATTACTAAACTATATTGATAACAACCTCCAAAGATGAGGATTGAGGTTTTTAGGCCTCTTTTCCCAAAAAAAGCAAAACAAAGATCTTGGAGTATTTTGAGAGTAACATTTGACATAGCTACATGGAATTTTATGACATTAAAATTATTTGATTTTTATGTTTCTATAATATACAATTACTTTACCATGTTTGGAAGGAAAAAAACCCATGGAGTTCAGTTGTTAGAAGATCCAAATATACCCCTAAATCATTGTTCCAAGCAATAAGTTCTACATGTTTTGAACTACAAATTAACCTTCAATTTTCAAGGTGATATTAAGGAATGATTTCATGAATTTAAAGGAATTTTTGTGTGAAATATACATTAATAAACACAAATCTTGGTAGGATAATCATCAATGCAGGTATGGAGGATGGTTTGCATTCACTAGTAAAGGTGACAGTCCTTACAAGTGGCTTGAAAATATTCATCTATAGCCAACATAAATTAAAAACTAAGAAAAGGTTTTTAGATGATGTTTTAGGATAGGTAGGGTGAAAAAATGGGTATAAATATAAAATAAATTATCCTAGATTAATATAATGATATTTTAGATGTTGTTTCAAACTTAAAATAAGAAAAATAGGACCCTACAACTGCTATAGAATATTGTAGATAAACAATGAATAGATAGGTACAATTTTGGTATGGAAATATTATGAATGTGAGGAAAAATGACCTAAATAATGTTAAAATACTATATAAACCTTTCAAGGATACCATGGTCATCATGACCAAATCAATAAGGCCATATGTACCTACAGGCATCACCCAAAGACAGAATATAATTAGCTGACTAAGTAGTACGAGTGAGATGGAAAATGTATGTAGGTGATGATCTAGGGTCATAAAAGGTAAAAAAATATATATAAAAAATTAAATAATGATATAAATATATATAAATTATAACTTATGAATTATATCCAAAGACCAATCGTGCATAATGATCTATAAGTCACTGTTAGAAAAGGAAATATAGTCAAAAAAGATACATTAGTCCTGAGAAGGGAAGGATAAATGAAGGAATAATGTGATGAATGGATGAGAGATGTATAAATAATTATTATATATTATTTAATATACCATTTCATATGAGAAATAGGGGAAAGATGCTCTAATAGTGACATACACATCCTATACTCCAAAACACTATGCACAGTCCTTGTGTATAAGTTTGTTCTGGAATTTTAGGATTTTAGATAGTCTAATAATCACAAAAAGATATCAATTTTTGTAAATTAAATTTATGTGGATTATATATACCTATAAAATATCCACTTTTTTCTATGTAAATATGGGAGTGCCCTCTATTCTATCTCAGATAGGAAGCACTCCCCTATGCACAAAATTGGTATTTTGAGGAATGAGAGCAAAGAGATGAACCATAAGTTGAGTGAATACTTAAATGAAGCTTTTAAAGTGTAATAAAAACTAAATAAATCATTATAACTTGTCATAGAGATAAAAAACCAAATAGGGTGGTATGGACACCAAGAGTTACAATCAGGCCTAAGGGGTAGGGTTTTGGCCTAAAATCCAAATTAATAGTCAATATCACTTCTCATATTAATTAATATTTATATTAGATTTAAACATGTATATGGTATTATTTTGGATGTGTTTTATCCTTTGGAGGCAGGGTAAAAACATCAAAAGGGTCATTTATGCTCAAACTTGTAGACAAGCATACTAGGCACATTAAGACCTAGTGTCCAAATGAGGAATCAATTATACTCCTATCACTAGATATAGGCTATAACCTATGGAAAAATGTTTTTAGGACTAAATCATATGTTTTAAATCCATTAGGAAGTAGGATGATCATTATGAGGGCCATTTTTGACCCAAAACCAATTTAGACATGTAAGAATGGAAGAAACAAGCTCAAATAGGCTACATTCAAATGATCACATCTCTCTTAAAGTTATGCATGGGAATATAAAGATATTAAGGATGTTAATAGGGTCATTTAAGATAATTTTTTTAAAAATTTTCTGAATTTTGGATGTCTAAACTTTATTAACTAACCTTAAGAAGGAAAATAGACCTAAAACCCTACAAAACCTTAACTAGGACCTGATGCAGAAAATGGAGTTGGAGATGCAATATAATGTACTAGTTTGACCAAAATAGATATTATACCTTTCAAGATACTTAAGATCCTTCACATGCCAACTATTTATATGGACATGTACAGATGGGGGCAAAAATAGGTTTTTTTCACTTTTAATGTGTTTTGTAGGTTGTTGGAGGTTTAAAGAGATGAAAATAACATGGATGGAAATATTAAGATTTATGATAACTGAAAATATCATTCTAATGCCTTGGAATAGCTCTTAAGTTTACAAACTAGGTGCTTCAACTCAACTAGTCAAAATTAGCCTTTTAGACAAGCTATTAAGAAGTGTGAAAAGTCTAAGGGAAAGTGAGTTTAAGGTGTATTTGATGCTTATAAGTCCATATAGAGTCTTTAAACATGTAATTAACTACATTTTATGGATTTTCATGAGAAAATAATTCCAGTTTTGAGGGAAAGTTTTCAAGGTACATGAAAGATGAGTTTTCTAGATAATAGATGATGATGATGATGATCTACTTTCAAAGGTTTATAGAAGACCAATAATGAAACTAATGAATAGAGATGAATGTATGATACCCCCCCCACCTTAAATTCTAGTTAGGAGACCTAATATTAATTAGTTATGGGATGTTGAAATAGGTCCAAATCATGAAGGTAATTTTTTAGGCTAGATTGAGGAGTTTCTTACCACTTTTCATGAGATTTATGGCTTGGATTGACACTTGGGATTCTAAACCTTGCATGGTTAGTCAATATTATCCTCCCATGCACAAGTAACTACTTATATCAACTTCACAAGTGTCTTTATGACCCTTAGATTTGTATTGGATGATCCACCTAAGAATGGTGAATCCATGATCAAATGCATAATTTTTTGTCAATAATAAAATTAATTTTTACCTCTTCTATGACTATTATTAGTGTGTTTAATTGGATGATGAATCTTGATTAATAAAAACTATGGATTCCTTAGCATGTTGTTCCATTATTTCACCTATTTATAGCCTCTTCTTGTGGGACATGCAAAGTGTTCCAAGAGATGTTCATGGTTTAAGTGAGTCATTATATTCATTAGTTCCCTCATAATCCTATTTTCTATTCCTCATAACTTTGCACATTGATTCATAACCTCACAATGTAGCATTAATTTGAGAAGATGAAGATTGGAGAAGTGTATTTTCAATTTTTCCTTTGATTTTAAGTGTAACATGCATATGGTTGGATGTCATCATGTTGTTTAGTGTATCACCACTCTTAGATTAGTTTTATTTTATCTACCTCTCTCCTTTTCCCCCACCCCAAGTTTAGTATTAGTGTCAATCCAAAATGGTACATCAAGGGAGCTAGCCCTATCTAGAGATTTACCTCATTCTTTAGGATACCCATAAGCCTAGAGGTGATTACATTTTGACACTTGGATGAGGAGAGATTTACATATTTTCAAAGGGTAAAAATCCAAGTGACAACACTCACCAAATCTTATAGAACAAAGTGGGGGCTATAAATAATAAAAGTAAACATGCATAAGAGACATATACTCATGTCAATGTATATAAAATTTTAATTTATGGAAGAGAAGTAAAAATCCATATCTATCTACTCTTACAAATGAGGGCTAAAGATAGGAATACTCACCTTTGAATATGAACCCACCAAGCCTCATTCTCTCCCTTGGCCAAGGTACTTCACAAGAGGTTGTTGTGGTATGTAAGGATGATAAGGATAAATTAGATGTAGGCTACATAGCCTATCAATGCATCTAAAATACTTATCCATAAGAAAAGATCCATATTTCCAAATAAAGTATGAAACCCTAAGATTTCTCCTCGAGTATAATGGTCAATATGTAGATTCACAATATATCTTACTTCTTCTTCTCTTCTCTCAATAATGGTGAAATAAAACCATATATATAGGTAGATATGACCCTAAACCCTTAAAAAAATATCAATTGATAGGGTTGACCTAGTCAACCTAGTATAATTTTATACAAAAATTCACTAGGTCATGAGCTAGGTCAGCCAATAGCCAAACTAGCTCCTAAATGAAAATCACCCAAAATTATACAGGGTCAACCTAGTTGACCTAGTACAACTATATGACAAAGGGGGATTAAGGTGTGGAAAAGGAGGATAAAATGTGGGAAATGCATAGAGAGGGTATAATAGAGAAGAACAAGCTTATGTAAAATGTTTTTTAAGAGACAAGTGTGTAGATAACAAGTGGAAAAAGGGACAACAATCCTATAAAGTACCAATGGTCTTCCCACCCCTTTCCTAATGTACCCCTTAAGGTGTGAACTCATAGATATTGAGACTTGATGGGTTCCTAAAAGATACAAAGTGTTATCAAGTGATCAAATTTTAAGAATATTATGTGTATACATATGCCCCACTCAAATCTCATCATGTGTCATGTGAGTGTAACACGGGATGGTGCTTCGAGAATAGAAGATGATAAAACATAACATCAATTCTAAGTGAAATGCAATAAGGAGAAAATAATATAAATGAAATGATAGAGTTAAAAAACACATACCTTTACTTACCTTAATGTTGTAGATAAATAAGTAGACTACAAGAGAAGTGAAGGCATCTAATGTTAAGAATATTAGGAAAACCTATAGAAGTTAGTGTAAAAAATAGCAAAAAATTGAAATTTTTGGAAGATAGGAATATGGTATTGGAAAATATTCTCTACATTGTCATGATTCCATAATATTTTATGTTTCAATAAATGGATTAGTGGAAACAAATATATAATAAAAATAAAGAATTTGAAGAAAGATTTTTAAAAGATATAAGATTTTGGAAAAGTAAGTTTAAATAAGGTCAAAGGGAAATCATTTGGTATTTTTGACTTGTGAAGGAGAGAAAAATATCTCAGAGAGACCAAGTGAGATAAGATGGTAAGGATATGATAGGATATATGAGAGGGACCCCTAGTGATAGCAATGGGTGTAATACAAGTAAGCAACTGAGAATATCAAACTTGCTTTTGAATATTTTATTGATTTTATGTGTTTTTATGAATTTTTAATTTAGAGTGTTTTTAGACATTAGAATGAATCCAAAATATTTTAGGAATAAATCTAATACGTGTGTAAGAAAATAAATGAAAAAATAATAGCTACAAAATCAAAAATAGGAGTAACACATTACACAAAGAGTTCACATGGAAACCTTGCAAGATGAAAGGAATAGCCATGGGGTAAATGGTAGTCATATATTTATATTAACTTCAAAACCTAAAAAAAAACTTCCTCCTTTAACACCCTCTGCTTCTCTAATGTTATCGTTCAAGCGTACAAACTTTACAAAGCTATTTTTACAAACTAGAAAAATAATGACTTATTTTCTCAACTTCCACCACTCTATAAAACCTCTCAAATGTCCTCATTTTATATAAATTAAAATGAAAAGAATTATCAAGAAGTAAATGAAGGGGAGATAAGGAAAAATATGCCACACCCATGTGGAAACACTATTCAACATATGACTTTGCTCATGTGAGGCCAAAACTTGGAATCTAATGAGGTTATCCTCTACCAAACTCACTTTGACTTTCACCTCATGAAGAAAAACAAGGTGTGCCAAATAATTTCTTCCCACCTTCACATGGGGTCAATAAATGGCATAAAAAAACTCATGATTATCCTCCAACATGAAAGTACACACACATGTGCCAAAGAATTAAAAGTTCTTTACCTTTTGACTTGGTTAACTTACTTCCCAAGTCAAACACATGTGATATTATAAAATGGCATCCCATTTCCTCTTTCCTAATTTTTAAACAAAACAAGATGTTTTTTGGGTCATGCCATGTCCCACTTATACCACTTCATATGTCTAGTCACCTGGGTCCCAACATGGGCCCACCACCTAGGCCCCACTATGGGCCCCACTACCATGTCACCTATGAATAGTGACTTCACATATACTAACATTATCCCACTTGAATTCAGTATACATAGGCTTTCCCATACCTATGTATCTTACCATATAGATACCTACCATGCCCGATGCTACCTTCATCACAATGTCAACAAGCCTAGAGAAGTTTTGCATGAATTAAACTTCTCTATCTTAACTGGATTTGTTAAAATGTTTGTAGTATTTTGTTTAGTGACTACCTTTTATAACAAGATCCTACCATCCTCCACCATGATCTTATTAAATTGGTACTTGATGTCAATATGTTTCATGTGATCATGAAATGCTACATTATTCAACCAGTGAATTACACTCTGCCTATCACAATGCAAAGTAATCTTTCCTTCAATCTCCATGAAGTCACCCAACAACTGATCTAACCATATTTCCTCTTTACAACCTTCAGTTGCAGCTATATACTCTAATTTATTGGTTGATAAATCCCCCATTGGTTCTAACTTAGAATCCCAACTAACATCTCCACCAGCAAATGTAATAACATATCTTATAGTGGACTTTCATCCATCCCTATCACCACCAAAATTAGAATCTATAAAATCTGTTATCTATAAAAATTTTCCTCCATAGTATATTCTATCATTTAAAGTACCTTTCAAATTTCTAAGTATCCACTTCACTATAGACCAATTATCCTTTCCAAGATTTACCATGAACTGGTTCACAACTCCTACTACTTGGGAAATATTTGGTCTTGTGCTCACTATAACATACATGAAGCTCCCTACTACTGATGAATAAGGTACACTAGACATAGTTTTCTTCTCCTCTTTTGTATTATGACATTGATCAGAAGACAACTTAAAATGTATAGGAAGTGGGGTACTAACTAGTTTGGCATTCTTCATATTGAACCATTGTAGAACCTTTTCAACATATGTCTTTTGTGATAACCATATCTTCTTAGCTTTCCCATCCTTGTGTATCTTCATCCCCAAATTTTGGTTTTCTACTCCTAAATTCTTCATCTTAAATGTCTTGGCCAATTGAGCCTTTAAATCATTGATCCTCTTCATGTTGGGGCCTATAACCAGCATGCCATCAACATATAGTAGTAGAATAATAAATCTCCAATCATTGAATTTTTTATGATATGCATAATGATTAGCTTCACTTATGCTAAATTATTAGCTCTTCATGAAGGTTTCAAATTTCATTTACCACATTATTAACACCTATTACAAACTATACAAATCTTTCTTCAATTTGTAAGCCATATGCTCCTTTCATTTTACCTCATAGCCCTCAGGTTGATCCATATAAATCTCTTCCTCAATATCATCATGTAATAATGTTGTCTTCACATCAGGATGCTCTAGATATAATTTTTTTTAAGCTAAAAATATAAGTAACACTCTGATAGTAGTAATTTTTACAATAGGAGAGAAAATCTCATTGAAATCAATACCTAATTTCTGCACATAACCTTTTTCCACTAAATGAGCTTTGTGTTGTTTTGACAACCCATCACTATTTTTCTTTAGCTTATACACCCACTTGATACCAAATTTTTTTATTCTAGGTGGAATATTTACAATCTCCCACAAATCATTATTATGGAGTGATCTCATTTCATCCTCCATGGCTTTCCTCCATTTTTTTGCATTCTCAGATTCTCTAGCTTCTTGAAATGAACTAGGTCCACCCATATTAGTAAACAAAGCAAAAGATGACTAAAATGTAGGAGTATACCTTTAAAAAACCTTCTTGGTATGAGTGGACCTTCCATCTTGTGGTTAGTTTACTTGGTGTTCTACTTGCTCTAAAGCATCAACTTGATCTTTTTCATTTTGTCCTTCCTAAACTACTTCAACTAATATAACTTCAGGTGTCTATTGTACCTCTTTACCTTTCATGGAGTTTTGATTAAACACAACATATTAGCTAATAATAATATTTTGGTTAGTAGGATCCCATAATCAATACCCCTTTATAGTATCTCCATAGCCAAGAATAATACATTTCTTAGATTTCAAATCTAGCTGGACCTTGTTTCTTTAGGCACATGGGCAAATGCATCACATCCAAAAATATGTAAATTAGAATAATCAATTAGCTTACCATACCAAGTATAGTTTGGATTATTTTGATCCAATGCAATTGTAAGAGATATATTAATGAGATATACAACTATATTAATAGATTCTACCCAAAATCCATTTGCTAGCTTTGATGCACTCAACATGCTTCTTACACATTCCATGATAGTGTGGTTCACCTTCTCAGCTACACCATTCTGTTATGGAGTATAAAAGGATCATATTTTGATGTTTAATTCTTTCCTACATAAAAAATTATCAAACTCACTAGATAAATATTCTCATCCATTATTTGACCTTAGACATACAATAGAATTTCTCAAACTCTTTTCTACCCTTGCCTTAATTTCTTTAAATTTTTTCAAAGCTTCTAATTTTTTTCTCAAAAAATACACCCATACTCTTCTATAATAATTATATATAAAGGAAATAAAATAATTTATACCACTTATAGATTGATTAGGGATAGGTCCAAAAATATTCTAATGGATAAGTTGTAGAAAATTAGAACTTTTACCTGCACTTGAAGTATATCTTACCCTTTTTTGTTTACCAAAGATCTAGTGATCACAAAAGCCTAAATCAAAAGACTTAATCCCAACCAACATACCTAAGTCATTCAATATTTTCTCACTCATGTGTCCAAGGTGTTGATTCTATAGCATCATAACATCCTAAGCATTCTCTATAGTAGTTGTTGTTGAAGTACTTGTCACTGAATCTGCACAAAAATGATATAAGGAGCCATAAGATTCTCCTTTTCCAACCACCAAGGATCCTTTGGTAATTTTACATTTACCATTATAAAAATTAAAACAATATCCCAAATGATCCAACACCTTTATGGACATCAAATTCTTCTTTAAATCATGAACATACTGCACATCTTTCAATCTTTTGATTCTTCCCTCATCTAGCTTGATCCTTACATCTCCTCTTCCTAAAACATATAAAGGGTGATCATCACCCAAGTAAACAGATCCTCCATTATATGTTTGGTATCCAATGAACCAATCTCTATGTGGAGACATGTGTAATTATGCTCTCGAGTCCAATACCCATGTGTTTGAAAGTGATCTATTTTTACTGAGGAAGAATGCTTCTTATGTAGTTTCTTCCTTTGAATTTGTAGTGTTGGCTTTAGTTGAAGGTGGGTTTTATTTTCCATCTTTTTTTTTTATTTAATTTCCAAAATAATTTCTTCATGTGGCTTGGCTTTCCATAGTGATATCATATTTCCTTACATCCTCTAGACTTTGACCTAGAAGGTGATTTTCCATGATTGCTCCTCTTACTGGATCTCCCTCTTACAAGTAATGCTTCATTGATTAAGGATGCACTAGAAGAATTTCTTCTAATTTCCTCTCCAAGAAAAGATGAAAATATATATTCAAAATTAATATTGGATGATTATGAATTGTTGATAGTCATCACCACATGATCCCAGCAATCAAGGAGTGAGCATAATAAGGTAATGGCCTTATCTTCATCCTATATCTTCACACTGATGGAAACTAGTTTATTAACAATGGTTTTGAACTCATTTAAATGTTAAGCAGTGGATGAGTTCTCCTACATCCTCAAACTATAAAGTTAATTCTTTAAGAAAACTTTGTTTGTCATAAATTTTGTCTGATACAATTTATTTAATTTCTCTCACAAAGCTTCTACAGTATTCTCCTCAACAATATTAAAGAGCACAGAATTTGCAAGAGACAAATGAATGGTAAAAATAGCCTTTCTATCCATCTTTTTATAGTCTTCATCTATCATATTTCTAGGCTTTCTTTAAAACCCCTTAAAAGATAAATCTTGGTCATTCTACAACAAGAGATCATCCACCTTCATCTTCCATAAGGAAAAATTCTTGCCATCGAACTTCTCAACTTCAAATCTAGTTACTCCACCTACCATTATTGTAGCTCCTTATTGCACACAACACCCTAACTCAATAATAAAAACTTATAAAGGAATTTTTCAAATATCCTAGCTCTAATACCAAATGTTAGGAATAAATCCAATACATGTGCAAGAAAATAAATATAGAAATTACAGCTATAGAATCAAAAATAAGAGTAACACATTACATAGAGAGTTTACGTGGAAACTTTACAAGATGAAAGTAAAAACCATGGGGTAAATGGTAGATATATATTTTTAATATATTTAAAACTAGAAAAAAAAACTTCCTCCTTCAACACCCTCTCCTTCTCCAATGCTATTTTACAAACTGGAAAAATAATGACTTATTTTCTTAACTCCACCACTCTTTAAAACCTATCAAATGTCCTCATTTTCTATAAATTACAATGAAAATGATTATAAATAAATAAATGAATTTGAGAGAAGGAAAAATACACCACACCCATGTGGAAACACTATTCAACATATGAATTTGTTCATGTGAGGCCAAAACTTGGAATCTGATGAGGTCATCCTCCACCAAACTCACTTTGACTTTCACCTCATGAATAAAAATAAGGTGTCCTAAATAATTTCATCAAAACTTCACATGGGGTCAAGAAATTGCATAAAAAAACTCATGATTATCCTCCAACATGAAAGTCCAAACACATGTGATGAAGAATTAAAAAAAATTACCTTTTGACTTGGTTAACTTGCTTCTCAAGTAAAACACGTGATATTAGAAAATGGCATCCCATTTCCACTCTCCTCACTTTTAAACAAATCAAGATGTTTTTTGGGTCATTCCATGTCCTATTTATGCCACTTTATATGTCTCATCACCTGGGTCCTATCATGGGTGCACCATCTGCGCTCCACTACCATGTCACCTATGAATAGTGACTTCACATATACTAACAAAATAAATACTAAGGGTAAGAAAAACCATTTAGGGAAATGGGTTAGAAGGGTTTGGGGAAATAACTACACAAAGGCATTTATTTCACAAAATGTAAGGGGTTGATGGGTAAAAATAACTAGGTCGACCTAGTAGGCTAAAAATTGGTAGAATCCACATTGCCGACCTAGTAGGTATGTGTTGACCTAGTGTGTTTTGTAGACTATTCACTTAGAACATTGCTATAGACTTATTAGACAAATACACTATCATAATTTAGTACTAAGAGGGGAAAAATAGATGGGTTGACTTAGTTTGGTAAGTTGATTGGGTCAAAATAAGGAAATGTTGGTCAAACTAGTGTTTCACCAAGGGACTAGAATAGTAAAAAAATGCATACAATAGGTTAAAAGAGTGCTAGAAGGGCCTATAATGATTGAGTGAGGGATAAAAGGGATAAGTAATATAATAATGATTATAATTGATAAGAATGAAAAAATTAAATCAATTTAAGCTTTTTTATCAAAATTTGAAATGAATGTATTTTGATTATAAATGACATGAAGGATCTAATACATATATTGTTGTTTTATGGTTCTAAGGATAATAACCTATGAATAGTGACCTCACATATACTAAAAAAATAAATACTAAGGGTCTTACGATGGATGCACCACCTGGGCTCCATTGCCATGTCACTTATGAATAGTGACTTTACATATACTAACAAAATAAATACTAAAGGTAAGAAAAACCATTTAGGGAAATGGGTTGGAAGGGTTTGGGGAAATAACTACACAAAGGTATTTATTTCACAAAATTTAAGGGATTGATAGGTAAAAATAACTAGGTCGACCTAGTAGGCTAAAAATTGGTAAAATCCACACTACCAACTTAGTAGGTATGTGTTGACCTAGTGTGTTTTGTAGACTATTCACTTAGAACATTACTACCGACTTAGTAGAAAAATACACTATGATAATTTAGTACTAAGAGGGGAAAAATAGATGGGTTGACTTAGTTTGGTAAGTTAATTGGATCAAAATAAGGAAATGTTGGTCAAACTAGTGTTTCACCAAGGGACTAGAATAGTACAAAAATGCATACAATAGGTTAAATGAGTGCTAGAAGGGCCTATAATGACTGAGTGATGGATAAAAGGGATAAGTGATCTAATAATAATTATAATTGATAATAATGAAAAAATTAAATCAATTGAAACTTTTTTATCAAAATTTGAAAAGAATGTATTTTGATTATGAATGACATGAAGGATCTAATACATATCTTGTTGTTTTATGGTTCTAAGGATAATCAAGGTTTTGGTGATTAGTAGATGTGTCATGGCTTTTGGACTTATTGGAGTGTTTTTATATTGAAGATAGAGTAATATTTATCTCATTAGGTCTAGGAGGCATAGAAGACATGTGTAGGATTCTTTTGAGTTCAAACGTGTTAGTCATGTTCTTAAGAGCCTCAAAATGGTTGAATAACATGTTTAATTAGGATGTGGAGGGGGATAACATAGAGGTGGGTATAAATTTAGATGATGTTCATGCCATCCTAGGGTTACCCATAAAAAATACACCCATGGTCACAAGAGTGTTAGATAGTTAGGAGGAGAGGAGAGCCCTAACCATATGGGCAATGAGCTTGAAGAGGATATACCCTAAATTGAGGGTGAGTATGTTTGATGTACATACCTCATAGATTTTAGATATAGATAAGGTTATGATAGGAATTGTAATAATATTGGTGTTTTATCACAAGTTGGATGGTAATGTACCACTATTTGTGATAGCCTTGAGTCAATATTAGATCAGAGGGTGTTATATGACTTGGGATCTATCATCTGGGTATAGCTTATGCATGGCATGTATGAAGTGTTGTCTATAGGGTATAAGTCTATGAGATAAATTATATTATTGATGGCATAGATATATTAGAGGTCCCTATACATCAACCAAATAGGTTACCCCATGTAGTCAATGATAAGTTACCTCAGGTTCAAAGATGGAGATATGACCAAGTAGTGTGAGTCATGTCCCATGTGCTAATGATATAGAAATTGAGATAAATGGATATTATATGGTAGGATTATGAGAAAATTATTATGATATGGCCTAGTTGGGACATAGTTTTACCAACTCTAGCATGGATAGAGGTAACAAGGCACTATACTTGGTGGATATAGCTCATTCAATGGCACATGTACCTAGGTAGATGAAACAACATGACCTAGTGAAACTAATAGTGGTGCCCATATTTTGGGCCTATAATGTGAGAGAGATATTATGAAGGGGAGGACTAGGGCCACTAGTTACTAGGTTAGATCTCACACCACATTATGAGAGACCATGAACTGGTTGAGCATGATAGGCAAGAGAGTGAGATAAAATAGATGCAAATACATGAGTACTAGAGGTACCACCACCAAATATATAGTATGAGGATAAATGAACACTATGTATAAGAAATCAATATAGGTAGTAAGAGTAAGAGAGAGTAGAGATATTAGTTATGCTAGATGACTCATCAAGCAAACTAGGATAGAGTTGGGTGATAGAGAGACCACTTAGACATAGCTTGAGCTAGGCATGAGTAGTGACTCAAGGATTTATGTTTGGGTGGTGACTAATAGATGTATTTTTTTAGGATGAAAATATGGGGAGACTATGTTCAATGGTCACACAAATGGTGAGATAGTGGTGGCTGACACACAACCATGCAATAAAATATGGTTGAATTTTTGTTTAAGGTATTTGATATATATTAGAGATAGATTTTGAGATATATCAATGATCTAATATCTATCAATTTTGATTTGTATAGGTGTTTCAGAGGATGATGATGCTAGATGGGTGTCTCTAGTGAGAGGAGCACTCCATGATATCCTATATGAGGTATTGACACCATATGACCTAACCACATTAGAGGATCCCATGGTACCATCTATCCTACCTCAAGCAATATAGTTTATATTAGTGGGACAGGCCATGAGGTAGTTATGAGTACATAGAGAGGGGATAAAACCACTTGTAGAGGTGGGTGTAGAAGAGGCATGGGCATAGTAGGCCCTAATTGAGGAGAGAGCTACACATCTAGATACTATGACACATGTGGGATAGGTACATGCTCAAGAGAGAGTGGTAAATTTCATGACCTTGACCTAATTGGAATAGGTATAAGCTCAATTGGCTCATATATAGGGATATGTATCAGGACTAAGATCTTAGATAACCTCTTTATAGTGGTTTATTTAGAGGAGTTAAACTAAGGCATCTATGGGTAGCATGGCTAGGCCATGAGATGGGTAGGATGGGACCCATCCATAGAGCTAGAGCTTTGTATATGGTTGTATTGTGTATTAAAACTCATGATATATAGATGTCTTAGTTTGGTATTTGGATATTAATTGTATGTGTTTTCAGTATGGTTATGGTTTTTTATACTTGGATATATTTCTTTCTAATACATGTATTTATATTTTGTTGAATATACTATAATAAATAGATGAGTTGTGGTTTCTTTTCTATCATTATGTAAGACACATGCATGGTTACAAATAAACATGCAAAAAGACTTGCTAAAATATAATCAATCAAAATAAATATACTACACACTATTTCAAGTTGGGAAATGTGAAATGACAAGAAAAATGACTAAGTATAAAAATCTAAAATGGTTGTAAACAAGATGGTAAAAAGTTTTGTTTTTAAACCAAGCAAAATATTGGCACCAAATTAAAACAAGTAAAATAACACTAAATCACATTGGAAAGTATGAAAATAATGTAATAAAATGGAAGCAATGTAAAATGACGAAAATGGTATAAAAATAAATCAATTAAGTCATTAAATCATACTAAATCATGTGGGAAAGTATAAGATAAAAACAAAATTGGTAAAATTTGGTCTTAAATTTATCACACTAATTCAAGCTGGAAAGTATGAAAAATTCAAGAAATGGTTATAATCTCACATGTAATCAAAAAATAAGAAGATAAAAGTGAAAGATAAATTAAGAATAAAATATAATAAATCAAGTTGAGAAGCATGTAAATGACGTGAAACTTCGTAACTCACATCTTATCTCATATTTGACACATGTAATTATGATTGTTACTTAGATTATTGGAAAATTTTATGAGGAAACACATGTCCTATCCATGGTATTACATTACAACTCACAAAATTAACACCAATGAGATTTAATTTAATGTGAAAATATAGTAATAATGGATGTTGGTAATAGGAATGTGAAATTATGGTAATTTATGAGGAAGGCTAGGTCTTTTCCATGGTCTTACAATGCAAATGACAAATGGAATCTCAAGGAGAGTGATCAGTGAACACAATAATATTTATCAAGAAAAAATATGAGGAATTTAAGGAGTGAAAAAGGGAATGTAAAAATCATAACTTAGGCATCTTATGAGAAGACCTTAGGAGATAGGAGGCATACTAAAGACATGAGAAGACACTAAGTGACTAGTGACCATCAATGTACAAAGGAAACCCATTTGCTATAAACATAAAGATTTTTAGGCAAATAAGGGTGCTAATAAGATCAAATCATGAAGGTATATTGGTACAAAAAATTAAAATGGACCTACCTTCCCATGACATGTTCCCCATTCCTCTGGACCCCTTACAGAGTTGTTAGTCTACTATGAATATTGGGTACTTACATGATAAATTAGGTAGCACTAAAAGATTTTTATTCTCCTTTTCTAATATACTAGCCTAATGCACCCTAATGGACCTTGTATCTATCATGAGGCCAACTATGGAGTTTGAGATTTGACTAGAAAAAGGAGATGTGCTTTAAATCATGTCTTTATTTGTGATTGGACTTTTAAGAATTTAGAATGTTTTTTCCTTTTATATCATTTCCTTTCGTTAAATGATTTGGATTTTGAATGTTTTTTAAGGATTTATAAGATTCTTCCTCCATATGGAAGTGGAATGACCAATCATGAGAGATAGAGTGATACACATGAATGATATTTAGGCTTATGCTAAAAAAAGCTAAGTGACCAAATACAAGACTGATTAAAACACTTAGGATTAATAATGAACTAGAATGTTATCTCAAGTCTCAACCATATATATGCTTAGTTTTTGAAAAGGGAATAAAGTGCAAGAGGATATCCAAAGTAGACTAGTAAAAGGAGATTATAATGAGATTAATTATTTTCTAAGTGATCATATTATAAATAAGGAATGACTAAAGGAACCAAGTTTATATAACCAAGTCACAATGAGAATTATCTATGTATATAGAGATAAGAAAGCAAACAATCATTAAGATAAAATAAGGGAGTTTATAAGAAATAAACTCAATAATAAAAATTTAAAAAATGATAAATAAGAAATTTATAAATAAACATAAATGATAATATAATCAATATAGAAGGTGAAAGTAAAATTCATCATGTAAGATAAATAGGAATTTGACATAATGTTAAATGATATAATAAAATAGATAAAGATAAGACTAGATCGCACATCCAATCAAAAATGAAAATGTAAGAACACTATGCATGTGTTCATAAATATTGATATATTTTCCCACACATTATCTAAAACATTAGATATATCTCTATGAATCTAGATGCAAACTACATCTAATGTCTCATCTATCTTCAATGAAAACTCGAAAAATACTTCACATCTAATATCCTCTATAGAAAAGGTAGGAATGCTTGATGGATCATGCTAAGGAAACTAATTAGGCAAGGGATGCTTAGAATAATTAATGGGAGTGGAATCTATAGGAGATGAAGGAATCATTGGTGGGGAAGGATCCACAAGTGAGGGACTCATAGGTGGGAAAGGATCCATAGGTGAGGGAAGTTCTACAAGTGAAAGATTCACGGGTAGAGGAATATAAAGTGATGAAGGGACAATAGGAGGGGATGGAACCATATGAGGTGGAACCATGGGATAATAAGGGGGGATAATTGTGAGGAAAACCTATGGGAGAAATGGTAGAAGGTATAAAAATAGTTATAAGGTGATATTTAAGATGTTGTTGAAGGATGTGATAATGATCAGTGTGATGGGTGACACATTATTGACAAAGACAATATACCTCTCCATACTTAGGAATATACTCAGGTAATACCTTTAAGGGATGTATGGCCTTATCCAAAGACCGAGGGGTAATAGGATGTAAAGTGTTAATATATTATCACAATTTCCAATAATATATGGATGAATGATTATCTGTGTTATGGAAGCAACAAATATGCCTATGAGTGAGGTTGTTATATGTACTCATAGAAGTAGGTGTAATATAAATGGAAGGAGCTTGGGAAGGCTCATAGACCCATTTGGTGGGTAATAGAGCCATATATAGTTAAAGAAGCAAACCATCACCAAAAGCAGGTAGTGTTAGTGAAGGAATGAGATTAGGCTCAACATAAGGAGCAATGGGATAAAAATTAGGAATAGACTCAGCTAAAGTTGGATTAAGAAAGGGCTTCAAATTGGGATATATTGATGGAAGATCAAGGTCTACATATGGCTAAAGGAGGGTTGCATGCATCTTAAGGATAAATAATATATAGGGTTCAAACTACCTAACAAAATGGTAAGGCCCAAACATTGCATGATCTATAAGCAACTCATATGTGGTTCTTCATAAATTAGAGGTGTCTGCATCATCTCTACCCTATGATAAAGAGGAAAAATTATAAAATTAGGAACTATAAATGATGAAATATGAGAAGATAAATGAAAATAATGAAGCAAAGAGGAATTATAATGGATAATCTCAACATCATGGGTTTGAACAAGAGCACCTAAAAGGCATCATCTAAGGTATAACCATCATCATAATCAAGTGTGTGAAGATAAATGATGAAGGTAGTGATGAATGGAATGTCGAGTATTAGTCAAGATAATGGGGATATCATCACAAGGTGGTGTGTAAGGATGAGGTTGTAAAGAAGTAAGAAGTTGAGAGATGATATGAGGTGAGAGATTTGAAGTTTTAATCTTTAGGTTGATCTCATCAAGTTTATCAACATCAAAATCTAAGAGGTTAGGGGGAATATTCCTAATGAGTTATATGTGACCATTATAACCTTGATCTGAGTTGACAGGAAAGTTGAATCATTGAGACTCATGGAATGAAACACTATGTAAAGGCTCAAGAGTAGGAATCTTGAAGACACCATGGTCTTAGAATTGTTCAAAATTCCAAGGGTCAGTGTCACCCTGAATCCTATGTATGGCTCTATTATGAATGAATTTAACACATTGGTAGGTTGAAGAACTGACTGCACTCATACAGTGAGTCCACAGCCTACTAAGCAAGATGTTATAAGATAGAGGAAATTTAAATATCATCACCTTCATAAAAATGGTGATAGGTGGGATGGTAATTGGAAGCCACACACAACCTAAAGGAGGCCTTTTCCTTCTATCATATCCTTGACATGTGTTATGTATGGATTTGAGTTTGTACTTAGAATAGCCAAGGGTTTTTGATAAAATTGAGAGAGGCAACACAGGTGTTAGAACCCTCATCAATCAAGGCATGCTTGACTTGGTTATCACCAATTTGGATGCTAATGTATAGTGGAGGATCATCTTAATGAAGTGTAGATAGGTTAAGGGTCAATAAAATCATCCACCATTCACGTATTAGTCATATTAACCATATTTTCTTCATGAGTAGGTCAACAAGACTCTCTACATTTTTTGTGGAAAGGGTGGGATTATCTTGGGTATTTTGATCAGGTTCATAATTAGGAATAGGTTCTTGATGGATAGCTAAATTAACATTAGCTTGATGCAAATATTGAGATTTAGTATTTATTGCATAGGCCTTAAAATCAATGTCATAGGATTATTGACATTTCTAAATGATAGAATCATGATCAAAATTATGACCAAGAATAAAATCCATAACTAGATTATAAATCTAACTACATGTCTCATGAGAATGACCCCAACTAATGTGAAACTAACAAAATTTGTTGGGATCATACCAATATTTCATAGGATAAGTGGTATCAAGTTCTTATGGTAGATTCCTACGTAGACATTTTAGTAATTTGGGTGATGATAAAGGTTTGTGAACATTTATGTTATTAAGTGAAGAAAAATGAGGATTGGTAAATTGTTGAGAAGGGGGAGCTAAATCCAAAGTTTGGTTAAGAATTATAGCTTTAATAGTGTGAATGGTGTCATAAGAGTCAATGACACCAGCATTAGTAGCATTATGATTTTTATTTTTAATTAAAATATGAGTACCTATAGAAGGTTGGGGTGGTTCAAATTGATGAATAAGGAAATATTGAAATCTATCTTGGTTAATGGCCTCCTCCAAAGTATGTGCAGAGAGTGTAGACTCGATATTGCAACTTGGGAAAAAAAGCATTGGTAAAGAGATGTAAAAGGTTATCATCAGCCATGTTATGTTCACATTTGTTGGACAATGTTTTCCACCTTTTAACAAAATCTTGGGTAATTTCATTTTAAAGTTTTTTACAATTTATAAAATGGGCAAAAGTATTTTCAAGAAGATCACTAATTTGGAACTCTTAGACTAAAGCATTCAGTAAATCTTCCAAACTAGTGATATAATGAGTTTTAATATGGTTGTACCAATCTAAAGAATAACCCATGAGAGTTTTGGCTAATATTTTGGTAGAGGCAAAGGTGTTTTGTTTGACCCAATATTTACAAATATTTCCAAATGTTTTGAGATGAATAGTAGGATCAGTGGATCCATTATAAGAAATGGTAGGGGTGATACCTCCTATATCAATATTATAAATTTAAGTGGTAAAATGTTCATCTATAATATGTTTTATTATCTTGTTTACAAGGGGATGTTGAGGGATGAGATTTCTATGGGAATATTGAAGAGGAGGTGGGGAAATTTTTAATTATACATGCCCCACAACATTGTTTGAGGGTGGGTTTGAAGATAAAGAAGGTGATTTTGCATTATCATCATTTGATTTGTATTATGAGATTGAAAAGTATTCATTTGATTAAGTGTTTGTAATAAGATTTGATGGGTTTGATTGGCATTGTTAGCATTACTTGAAGCATTAGAGTTGGTGTTAGTGGCTTGGGTACCACTATTGGCATTGATAGGAACTTGACAGGAACTATTAGAATGTGAGGAACTAGTGGCAAAATTTGCTTATGTGGTAAAAGATAAACTAGTGAAGGGGTGAGAAGAGGAAGCACTAGAAGCATGATTACCTTGGGTAGAAAATAGTGCACTAGTGGAAGAGTTAAGGAGATTAGATCTTGGGAGAGGCCCACTAGATGTAGAACCTACAATGTTAGTGGATATACTAGGCATGGAGGTATAATAAGTTAAAGAAGAAGAGGTCATGGTATGATAAGGGGTCATAATAGAGGGAAGAGGTTGAGTATAAAATAAGGTAGTACCCCTAAATACTTATGATAATGTGGGAGAAGGTTAATGAGGCTCTTCAACTTAACCACTAATCATGAGATGGTAAATGGTATAAGGATCCTTTCTTCGATGTTGAGTAAATTTGAACAAAAATAAGAGTATTCCATGGGTATACTCTAATTCAGGTTGATCTTCAAGTGAGAAAAGAAGATTACATAGTGAATAGAAATGACCAAGGGTCTCATAGTTCATTGTGCAAGTGGCTATATGAACATTACTCTTATCCAAGAGAGGAGACTCACTCTACTTATGGGAGACCCTATGAGGGTTAGTAAAACTCATCATGTCTATTGAATTCAACTCAGTATTATCTTCAAATATAAATTTCATGATGAATGAAAAGGAATAAACAAAGAAAGAGAGATGCAAAAGCAAGGAAATAGAAAGTGATAGAAAACTATGTAGAGTCAACTAGGTCAACCTAGTACAAAAACTATGGCTTGAAAACTATATAGTGTCAATTGGTTCAACCTATTACATGCAATAGAGGTTTCAAATTATATAGAGTTGAATTAATATACGAAATATGGAAAATAGATAGCCAATAAGATATTGTTTTAATAGAAATGATTATGTACTAAAAAAAGAATAATTTTTGAAGTACTTTATGAAAGTAAGAAATAAAAGGAAACACACAATCAATTGGGTCAATGAGATTGATCCAATCAAGGCACACATCACAAAACATTGCACCAATATTGGCTAATGTAAGTTTTTACTATACAACATATAATTGAATAAAGAGCAATTAGTCAACTTAGAAAGTAAAAGCTAACTAGGTGGTTAACTTAAATGTTGTTACATTATTAGAGTATAATTTTAGATGTGATAGGAAGTTGGCTATAAGAAAGGAACCAGAAAGCAATCTAAGGATGGGTTTAGGATGTTTGGGTTAAAATGGTTCTATATTAGCAATGGTAATGGCTTTGTATTATGGCCTACCCCCTCACTTCACACATCATAGTGATAAGGGTGTCAGATGCTTAGCCAAAATATACCATTAACCACATGTTTACACTTGGACAAAAAACCAAGTCAGCTTCCCCCTTGGTGATGAAATCCAAGTAGGTTGGCCTTGGGTAGATAATTGTTAAAATTCTTTTTGGGATTTTATGATTTGGCAGTGTGTGCATAAAAGATATAATAATGAAACCAAATGGTATATCTAAAACTACCTAATTAGATTATGTTATCTATTCTAAGCATGAAAGAAACACAAAATGAAAGTATGAGCTAATTACTAGCATATAAGGGTTAATTCCAACTTTAAAACACAATATAATATTGATTCAATTGATAGTATATGTAAAGAATATATAATAGGTTCGATAGTGTCACTTTTATAGTATGGAAGTAAGGGTCTAAAAATGAACCACATTTTTAGAGTTGACCTAGCTTTCTAAATAGAACATATAATATAGAACTATTTTGACTGGATCAACCTAGTTGACTATACATGGGCAGTTTTAAAGACTGTAAACTATGAAAAATAAAACTATAAAAAATTATAGAAATGATAAATAATGATATAAATTAACCTTGGTAGGTTGGAGGATACAAATAAATATGAGATTGTTATTGAATAACCTTAATTTGTACTTGTAAATTCTACTAACTGTGTCGACTAGGTTAACCTAGCTTTGCATATCTTGTTTACTAAAAACTTGAAATGTATAGGGTTGATTGGGCCAACCTAGTATGATGAATTAAAAGTCTAAAAATGTACAAGGTTGGCTGGTTTGACATAGTATCCTAAACCTAGTAAAAATCTTACATAGATAGAATAGGGTCATATTGATGTGATTGTATGTTAAACATGTGCACACAAGTTAGAACTATGTCACTACAACCAACCTAGTATTACAAATATATGATAATAAAAATGATAAAATAATGACATAAGTGAAATTAAAACCTACAAGGGTTAGATTTACATTGGGTTCACCAGAATGTATGCAATTAGAAATGCATCATGTCTATAAATCAATCCTAACTCAGAGAAGATATATCATACCATACACTTCCAATTAGGGACACATTTTTTAAACAAGAACATCACCAATATGGGGATCTACTATAACCTATTAGGGGATATCTTACCATAATACACTATGCTAGGGAGGGTTCCAAATCTTCTAGTCAATCACAATCATGCAATATCCCTAAGGGAGTCCTATCATTTATATTAACTAAACTAATAACAAGTAAAGTAAAATTTAATATAGTGCTCACCAAATCTTGTGTCACAAAGTGGGGTTAGAAATAATAAAATTAAACATGCATAAGATATATATACTCACATCAATGTATATGGAATCCTAATGCATGAAATAAAATTACAAATGCATATTTATCTACTCTTACAAAGGAGGAACAAAGTTAGGAATACTTACCTATGAAGATGAACCCACCAAGCCTAAATCTCTCCCTTCAACAAGGTGATTCATAATATGTTGTTATGGTATGTAAGGATGACAAGTATAAATATTATCTAGGCTATGCAACCTATCAATGCATCCAAAATACTTTTCCACAAGACAATATTTGTATCTCCAAAGAAAGTATGTAACCCTAAGATTACTCATCAAGTAGAATGGTCAATAAGCAAATGTAAAATATATCTTACTTATTCTATTGTCTCAATAATGGAAAAATGAAATTTTATATATAGGTATATTTAACCTAAACCCTTCCAAAAATCTTGGATGATAGGGTTGACTTAACACAATTTTGAACAATAATTCACTAGGTCAGCCAAGAGCCAAACTAGTTCCTAAATGAAAATCGCCCAAAACTATATAGGGTCAACCCAGTTGACCTAGTATAGCTAACTAAAAAAATGGGATTAAGGTGAGGAAAAAGAGGATAAAATGTGGAAAATGATCGTAGAGGGTACAATAGAGAAGAATAAGCTTAGGTAACGGGGGTTTTAAGAGACAAGTGTGTAGATAACAAGTGGAAAAGTTATAACAATCTTATAAAGCACTAATGGTTTGCCCACCCCATTCTTGGTGCACCCCTTAAGGAGTAATCTCAAATATATTTGGACTTGATATGTTCTTGAAAGATACAAAGTGTCAATAAGTGATAAAATTTTGAAAACATTATGTGTATATAGTGGTATGAACCCACAAAACTTAGGATGCACCATTACATGATTATCTCTGACAAACATAAATATAACAATGTTTATTGAATTTTAAAAAATATTTTGATTACAAGTTTAAACATTGATCCTAAATTCCTATTCAAAAATAAGGAAAAATAATATTATGAAATATATATTAATCTTCCAAAGTTAAACAATAAATTTACATCATGAAGGTCCTAAACTTCCATAGGTAGGAGAAATAGTTCAATCAATTAGATATTAACCTACATTCATATTGAATAATATTAAAACTTTAACATCTTATTGGAGCATGATTTAGAATAGAATTATCAAAAGATCCATATCTTGAGCCAAGATGATATTACATATTATGATCTTCAATAGTTTCACCTTAGCATAAATTACTATGTTCAATTAGTGCAAGGTATTATTTAATGGCATCATTTATTTTCTTAGGAATTTTAATCTAGCCTCATTTCTATTTGATTTATGGTGTCCATACCCAAATTATGTTATCCATATAAATATTTTGTGTAATTTAATTTGATTTGGATCACATTTTATTAGGCCTTAAATAATATTGATATAATGTTGCACCTTTTACTCTTTTTGTATGTCTATAATATTGAAATGTCACCTATTTATCCACATTATTAACCTCTTGACTAAGGTAAATATCCCCACCTTCCATTCTCATCCATGTATTTTTAATTTCATTAAATAGTCATATTAGAATCATATGTATGGTATATGTATACACATAATATTTTTAAACTTTATCAATTACTAATGTTTTTCTCTTGAAAAAACCCATAAATACTAAATCTCTATTGTTGAGTTGTGGAGCTCAAAGCTTCACCAAATGAGTAAATTGCAGGTTGCTGGAGTTACACAGTCACTGACATCGGTCAGGAGTGATCGACATTCGTCAGGGGTCGACTGGGAGCTACCGGTGTCGGTTATGGATCAACCAACATCGGTCTTGTGCAAATAGGCAGGGACCGACGTCGGTTACCTGTGCGTCTAGAAAGTCTATTTTTGTGGATGGATAGATTATTTGCATGATTAGATTAACTGTTGGTATTGAGTCCACATTTCTATTTTTGGCAGGACTGATTTGAACCCTTGATTAAGAGGTATATCTAACGGTAGAGAATGCATGCTCATGTTTCCTAATATTATATAATAGGATTAGATCTTCATAGCTTGTAATTATGATGTAGAAATCAATTTAAGTAGTTGAATTGTGTTTGTAATTAAGAGAGAAAATTCTTGAGGGAAAGATATTTGTACATATGAGAGATGTGAGAAGAAAGTGTGATTTTATTCATTGTATTTCCTTCTGAAAGAGTTTAATACAAGTTTTCAGGGTGGTTTCTTGTATCTCTTATTCTTTGTTATTTCTGATTCTAGTTACTTATTATTCTAGTTTAATTCTGTGTTTAGTTGCTTACATAAAAGTAATCAAGTTTGTTGGTTGATCCCCAACAAGTGGTATCAGAGCTCAGGTTGACTAACAGGTGTTTCAGATCTGGTTAGTGTTTGCTGATTACATGTCACTCACAGGGGTTTTTGTTTGAGTGGGAGAAGCAATGGCAAAAGAAAGTAAATTAAGAATGGAAATGTTTAATGGCAAGAATTACCAATTATGGAGAATGCAGATAGAAGATTATCTGTATTAGAAAGATCTATACTTACCATTAGGTGGGGTTTAAAAGAAGCCCACAGACATGGAAGATGAAGAATGGGAAGTTTTTGATAGAAAGGCTCTTGGATCTATAAGATTGAGTCTAGCATCTACTGTGATATCTAATTTATCACAAGCAAAGTCAACGGTAGAGTTAATGACTACTTTAGCAAATTTATATGAAAAACACTCAACTTCAAATAAGGTATATCTTATGAAGCAGTTATTTAATTTGCAAATGTAGGAAGGTGGATCTATATCTAATCATCTAAATGATTTCCATGGAATTGTAAGTTAATTAAATTTAGTCAAAATAGTTTTTGATGATGAAATTAAAGCTCTATTAATCTTATGCTCTTTATCTGAAAGCTAGTATAGCTTGGTAATGGCAGTTAGTAATACTACATCTGCTTCAAATATTTTAAAAGTAGATGATGTTGTTAGTGTAATCTTGAATGAAAAAATTCACATGAAAAGCACAGAGGAAACATCAGGGAATGCTTTAAGTTTTGAAAGTAGGGGAAGGCAAAAAGAGAAGAGCAAGCAAGGGAGATCAAGGTCTAAGTCAAAGATGAGAGGTAGATCCAAATCCAAAAATGGTAGGAAGATAACTTGTTGGAATTGTGGAAAGATAGGGCATGCAAGGAAAGATTGCTGGTCAAAACCTAAAGAAGACAATCAGCATGAAGGTAAAGAAGAAGCAAAAGTTGTAGGTATTGTTGCACAAGATGCTTTTACACTTTCTTTGGATAATAGATTAGAATCTTGGGTTGTAGATTTTGGTGCTTCTTTCCATGCTACCCCAAATAGAGAATTTTTCAATGATTATGTACAGGGAGATTTTGGAAAAGTTTATTTAGGGGATGATGAGCCTTGTAAAATTGTTGGCAAAGGAAAAGTGCAGCTGAAATTGCAGAATGGCAACACATGGGTGTTAAAGGATGTCATGCATGTACCCAACTTGAAGAGGAATTTGATTTATGTAGAAAAGTTGGGGGATGAGGGTTGCACAGTAACTCTCGCAGCTGAATCTTGAAAGGTTTCCAAGGGTGCACTTGTTTTGGCCAGAGGTAAGAGAGTAGGTACTCTCTATTTATGTAATTATATTATTGATAATTCTCCTTATGTATTATCTAATTTAGATGTAGATGCAAAGTTGTGGCACTAGAGGCTTGGCCACATGAGTGAGAAGGGAATGACTATTCTTAAGTCAAAAGGTAAGCTTTCAGATTTGAAAAGCATAGATCTAGATTTCTGTGAGCACTGTATTTTTGGGAAATAAAAGAGAGTGAGTTTTCTCAAGACTGGGTCAACAAAGAAGAAGCACAAGTTGGAGCTTGTTCACACAGACGTGTGGGAACCAGCTCAAGTTGCTTCTATTGGAGGATTATAGTATTATGTTTCTTTCATTGATGATGCTACAAGAAAGGTATGGGTTTATTACATAAGGAAGAAATTTGATGTTTTTGACACTTTTAAGATTTGGAAAGCTTTGGTTGAGAATGAAACAGGTATGAGATTGAAGTGTTTTAGATCTGACAGTGGTGGTGAGTTCTACATCTATAAGTTCAATTGGTATTGTTATATGAATGGAATATGCAGGCAAAGGATGGTTCTAAGGACACCTCAACAAAATGGTGTTGCTAAAAGGATGAACAAAACAATATTAGAATGTGCACAAAGTATGAGATTGCATGCTGGTTTGCCCTTAAAATTTTGGGTAGAACCTGTAGATACTATAGTTTACCTGATTAGCAGAGGACCCTCTATAGCTCTAGATGGTGCAATTCTAGAAGAGACGTGGATAGGTAAAAAGTTAGATCTTTCATTTCTCAGAGTTTTTGGTTCTAAAGCTTTTGTGCACATTGATAGAGAAAATAGAAAGAAGATGGATGCTAAGTCTATGAGGTGCACATTTATTGGTTATGGCTCTGGAGATTTTGGATTCTAGTTTTGGAATCTAGGAACTAATAAAATTATTAGAAGCTATGATGTTGTTTTCAATGAAAAAGTGATGTATAGTGATCAGCTTAAGAAGTTGAAGAATTCTGAGCAGGGCCATGGAGATTTAGATGAGGTGACGATCCAAAATGAGCTCGTAAGAAATAATAATCATAGATAAGAAAACACAGAGACTGATGTCATTCAGGTAAGAACCAACATTGGTAATATAAGAATCGATGTCGATTAGATAGTGACCGACATTGTTCAGGTAGGAATTGACATCAGTCATGTGGAACTGATGTCAGTCAGTTACAAGCTTGGAGGTGATCGAGGTCGATCACTGTCACAAAATTTAGGCAGATAGTGTGTTGTGAATGAGTCTCAAATGCCCATCAAGAGGTTTAAAAGGGTAAGTAAACCTCTAATTTGATATTCCCCTTCATTATTCTATTTATTGCTCACTGATGGTGGAGAACTAGAGAGTTTTGATGAAGCAATACAGATGGAATCTAGGAATCAGTGGGAGCTTGGCATGAATGAGGAAATTGATTTCTTGAAAGAGAACCAAACATGGGATTTGGTTGAGTTTCTAGCTGGAAAGAGAACACTAAAAAATAGATGGATATACAGATTGAAGGAAGGAGAGAATGGATAGTTGAGATATAAGGCCAGGTTGGTAGTGAAAGGATTTGCACAAAAACTAGGTATTGATTTTGGTGAAATTTTTTCTCCTATAGTTAAGATGACTTCTATTCAAACTGTATTGTCTTTAGTTACTATTGAGGATTTGCATCTTGAGTAGCTTGATGTTAAGATAGCATTTCTTCATGGAGATTTGGATGAAAAAATATGTATGGATTAGCCGAAAGGATTTGAGGTCAAAGGTAAGGAGAAACTTGTGTGCAGATTGAAGAAAAGCTTGTATGGTCTCAAGCAAGCTCCTAGACAATGATATTTGAAATTTGACAGGTTTATGACTGAGCATGGCTTTAGTAGATGTCAATTTGACCATTGTGTTTATTTTAAGAGATTGGATAATGGTAGATATATTATCCTATTGTTGTATGTAGATGATATGCTTGTTGTAGGTTAACACATGCAGGATATCTCTGAGCTTAAGGTGAAATTAGCTCACACATTTGCCATGAAGGATTTGGGAGTAGGAAATAAAATCCTTGGCATGAGTATTAAGAGAGATAGGAAAAATCATAGGTTGATTTTGTCTCAAAAGGATTATGTGAACAAGGTGTTGAAATGGTTCAATATGCAGGATGCAAAACTGGTAAGCACACCTATGGCTGGACACTTCAAGTTGAGTAAAAAAAGTGTCCTAATTCACATGATGAGGTAGTATACATGAGTAGAGTTCCATATGCTTCCGTAGTTATGAGCTTAATGTATGCAATGGTATGTACTAGACCAGATATTGCCCAAGTAGTGGGAGTTGTCAGTAAGTATATGGCCAATCCAGGGAAGGAGCACTGAAAAGTAGTCTAGTGGATTCTTAGATATCTGAGAGGGACCAGTAGTAGGCATTTGTGTTATGGAGGGTCAAACACTTCTCTACATGGTTATGTAGATTCAGATATGGCAGGTGATTTGGATGGTAGGAGAAGCACCACAGGATATGTGTTCACTGTTGGTGGAACGACGGTTAGCTGTATTTCAAAGTTGTAGAAGGTTGTTGCCTTGTCTACTACAGAGGCAGAATACATTGCAGTCACAAAGGCTAGTAAAGAGATGATATGGATGACACGGTTCATGGAAGAGCTAAGAAAGGAGAAAGAGAGTTGCAAATTATACAGTGATAGTCAAAGTGTAATTCATTTGGCTAAGAATTCAGCCTTTCATTCAAGAACCAAACATATATAGCTTAGGTACCACTTCATTAGATAGGTATTAGAGGATGGTGAGTTGAAGCTAGAAAAGATCCATACAGATAAAAACCCTGCTAATATGTTAACAAAGCTGGTAACAAAGGAGAAGTTGAATCTTCATTCAACTTTTGTTGGTCTTCAAGATTGAGTTTGAAGATGGAGAAGCTAGAAGATGTTGTACATGTACTGGTGCAGCTATTTATCTCCAAGTGGGAGACTGTTGAGTTATGGAGCTAAAAGCTTCACCAAATGAGTAAATTGTAGGTTACTAGAGTTACACAGTCACTGGCATCGGTCAGGAGTGACCGACGTTGGTCAGGGGTCGACTGGGAGCTGTTGGCATCGGTTATGGATCGATCGATGTCGATCATGTGCAGATAGGCAGGGGCCGACGTCGGTTACCTGTGCATCCAAAAAGTCTATTTTCATGGATGAATAGATTGTTTGCATGATTAGATTAACTATTGGTATTGAGTTTGTGTTTCTATTTTTGGCAGGACTGATTTGAACCCTTGATTAAGAGGTATATCTAACAGTGGAGAATGCATGCTCATGTTTCCTAATATTATATAATAGGATTAGATCTTCATATCTTGTAATTATGATGTAGAAATCAATTCAAGTAGCTAAATTGTGTTTGTAATTGAGAGAGAAAACTTGAGGAAAGAGATCTATACATTTGAGAGGTGTGAGAAGAAAGTGTGATTTTCTTCATTGTATTTCCTTCTGGAAGAGTTTAATACAAGTTTTTAGGGTGGTTTCTTGTATCTCTTATTCTTTGCTATTATTGATTCTAGTTACTTATTATTTTGGTTTAATTTTGTGTTTAGTTGCTTACATAAAAGTAATCAAGTTTGTTGGTTGATCCCCAACATCTATGAGTGCATGCCTTAAAGGGTGAACTATGAAAGGGTGGGTAGACCATTAGTGATTTGAAAGATTGTTGTTCACTATACCACCACTTACAACCAACATAAACTTATCCTATACATTTCACTAAGTTTTGACACCTCCCTTACACACTCCTCCAAGAAATTCACTACCCCAAACAACCCTTACCTAAGCCAAAACATATTTTTGTTGTTTACCAAAAAGGTCACATGGGTCAACCTATTCTTCAAAATGAGCATGTTATGGGACTAGGCCAACTCAGTTGACTTAGTCCTGGACCTAACTACTTTATCTATTAAATAATTGGCCTAATTGTGTTGGATAAAAATTTGGAAAGGTTTAGGGTTAGATTTGGATATATAAACACATCCTTGTTTCCATTTTCATTATAGAGATATATAGACAATCATTTATTTATTCATCTACTTATCCACCATTCTACTTGAGGATCCATTACTTAGGTTTTCATACTTCTTTTTGAGAGAAGAATCTTATCTTGGGGGAAAGTTTTCTAGATGCATAGGAAAATTCATTTAGCCTATAGATAACCTATATTTGTTATCCTTATGAACCACAAAAACCTCTTATAAAACATCATTAGCTAAGGGAGAGATTAAATATCAATGGGTTCATCTTCAAGGTAAGTATTCATAACTCTTTCTCCTCATCATTAATGGATAGATTTTCATGTGTAAGCTATGAATATTTTTATCTCTCCATGCATTAGTATTACCTATACATTTACTTGAGTAGAGTTCTTTTCATGTGTACTTTTATGTATATTATCCCCATTTTGTGCCAAAGCTTTGTTGAGCACTCTATTAGATTAATTTTAGTTTCTCATTTACTTTGTTAGAAACCATAGGACCCAGTTAGGGTTATTGTGTGGTATTGCTTGACTAGAGGATTTGGAACCCTCTCTAGTGATATTGTGTGGTAAGAGACCCCTTAGCTAGGTCTAGAGGATCTATATTGGTCATAACCCTAATTATCTAAATGTACAAATAAGTGGAATGACTAGTGTGATTTATCTTCTCTGAGCTAGGATTGATTTGTATATCAGCTTCACTTTCCCTTGTCATACTTTCTAGAGAAACTAACGTGAACTAACCCTTGAAATTTTTATTTCATGCCTTCATTTATTATCATTTACTAATTATTTACAAATAGAATCTAACTAATCAATTATGTTTTATATTTTTGCATACTTAATCATGTAAACTGGACCTGTACTCTTCAAGCAAAGGAATTAACTCATATTACTAATAATTAACTCATATTTCTTTTTTTTGTTTGATTGTTTATATTAACACACATAAACTAAATAATAAGTTTTAATTTATCTATTTAATCACATTATTTTCCTTTTATTCACTCACTTCCAACCACACAATATCCAAAAGAATTAAACAAATTCTACCCAAGGTCTACCTACTTAGATTTCATCACCAAAGGGGAAGTTGACTTAGTTTTTTGGTTGAATATAAATATGTGGTTAATGGTATATATTGGAAAAGAACTCAACACCCTTATTGCTATAGGATTGTGAAATGACGGGGTAGGCTCCAATACTAAACTAGTACCATCACCAATATAGATCCCTTTCATCCTTAACTACCTAAAACCATCCTTAGATTGTATTTATAGTTATTTATTATAGTCAAATCCCTATCACATTTATTTATAAAATTATAATTTAAAACATTTAGGAATGACCACATATATTATCATTTCTATTTTTGTTGCTTTTTCTTTGATAATTATATGTTGTATTGCACAGGTTTTATTAGTTATCATATATACAAGGTTTGTGTTATGTGTTGAAATTGGATTGACTAATTCAACCCAATTTCTTGTATGTTTATTTCAAGTATTCTAAAAATAACACTAAATCATCCAAATTCGTAACTGTCAAAACCTATATTTACCTTTAAAACATAGTCAATATACTCGATTATGTCTCTTATAGTCTATGTTCTCCCACATAACATAATTATTTGTTAGACCCAATATTTTATAGATTGATTATTTTGTTTAGCTTCAACATATATTTGATCTATATAATTATGTGTCTTTTATACTCCCTTAGTTTCACCATCTACAAAACATAGTCAACTAGTTTAATTGTCTTTTACACCTTATCTTACCTATTATCTTACAAGACAGTGCCAAATGGTTCGACCCAATATTCTACCAAATGATTCTCACCTATAAATAGGCTTTTAGCTTCCTTCCTTTATCATGAATTTATTTTTTGATGATAATACATAATTGAATCAAATAAACATGATGAGTTTCACCAATCCTAGTAGGTTTCCTAAGGCACATCTTGCGGAAACTACTATGGATCAAAACAATGTTCATGCTACCACCCACACTACCAACTATAAGATTCTTCCCCATTCTTGCTCTATACTTAACCCTTTATTTTAATTAGAAAATAATTGTGACTATGAGTATACAACTAAAATGATCTTTTTCATCAATGAAAATCCTCAACATAGAGGAAAATATCCTACAACAATCTATAATTTCATGATGGGACCTCATATAGTAGAACCCCATTCATCTTCCCCTAGATTTTCCCAAGGATTTAGGAAAATCCCTTTATTTTCATCCCAACTATTATGTCTCCTTCCCACACTATGAAATCATACTCTATGTCTTCTTTTACCTATACACCAAGTATTTCTACAAAAATGGTAGGTTCAACTTCTAGTGGGATCTTCAAAATACCCACATACATAACCATGCTACTAGCACATCTCATGTTACTAATGCATCTCATTATACTAATTTATCCCATGATACAAATGCTTCTTTCACCACTAATACCTATAATTCCATTTATGTGGTTCATGTTACAACCTCATCCCACACTCATAGTGCATCTCAAGCTATTAATAATAATGCATCACATACTACATCCACTAGCCAAAATGTTTCTCAAACCAATCAAATTATATTAATAACACTTAACAAATGCACACATTTCAAATTAATAATGTAAATTAGATGATGCAAATGCAAAATCACCTCATACCTCTCAAAAACCAACCTCACCATGTTTTATGGGGAGCACAAAATCCTAATGACCCCCCACATCCACATTAGGGATTCACATGGTAACCTCATACTATAACCCCCACTTATCAACAAAACTATCAAACATTTACAAAATGAACCTATTGTACCTCAAATTTCTAACATTGACATAGGAGGTATCACTTGCACCATTACTTATAATAGATCTATGGATCTTACCTTACATTTAAAAACATTTGGAAACCTTTACAAAGATTGGGTTAAGCTTAATACTTTCACTACCACTAAACTTTTAGATAAAATGCCTTCAAAATATGTTTTAGATTGGTAACATCAATTGAAAACCCACTCTATTACTAGCCTAGAAGACTTATAAACTAATGATCTTCCTAAAAATAGCTTAGCTCATTTAATAAATTCTAAACAACTCAAAAATGAAAAGCCACAAGTCTTCATCAAATGATGGAAAATTTTATCTAACAAATCTAAGAATAATATGGTAGATGACAACCTCTTCCACTTATTTACTAATTATCCCCACCTTAAATTATAATATCATAGTTAGGCCCTTTCTTCAAAAACTTTAGAAGAATCTCTTGACAAATCTAAATGAAAATATTTCCTCATGCATCAATTTGAACCATCTCAACCTACAATGGGAACTCAAATGATTATCAAAAATTAAAAAAATCATGAAATTAGTGATGGTGTTACCAACACTTATAACACCATACACACCATACAAGTTATTACTCCAAATAACACCATGGAGCATGTTCCTCCCCTAATAACAATTCTAATCATAATCCCACATTTTCTCAAAACAATCATACAAATGTTCACAAACCATTATCCCTAGCATAAATTTCAAAAACATCTTCCAAGACCTCTACCAAGAGAAGTTGACCCCACTCATCTTATGAAATAATGGTATGATCCAAATAATTTTTTCTGATTTCATTGAAGTTGGGGCCATTCTCATGAGACTTGTAGATAATTAAAAAATCTTGTTATAAATTTTCTCCTTGGTCCTAAATTTAACCGTGAATCCCTTATACAAAAGCATCAATAAGATTATGACATAACACTTAAATCTCATGAGACTAAAAATAAAAATCAAGATTTAAACCAAGCTAAAGCTCATTCGGATATCTACAAGGATCCCATTCCTAACCACCAAGACAACATTGAACAACCTACCCATACTATTAACAACATTGAAAGTATTATAAACCTTAACCCTAATGATGAAAATGTGGTTAATATAATTAATATGAGAAGATTAGTTTCTTATATTGATTCAAACCCAACACTTACACATCACACCTCTTAAACATTTTACATTATTCAAAACACTTCCCCATCCCATCTTATATAATTGGGGCATGATGAACCAATACCCTTTAAATCATCACCTTCAACAATGCAAATTCACCATACATATCATATCATTGATAAAACTTCTACTACTTATCCAACTTATATACCTCAAGAAAACATACCTCAAATGTCCAACAATGTTTATTCTACTCAACTACAATAAATACCTCAACAAAACATCACATCACCTAATGCCACTCAGCCCATTTTCAACAAACCTAAACCAATCATAATTTATCAACATAAGTTTCGTTACAAATCCAAACCCCATCCTAAGATCTCTTACAACACTATGCACTTCTATCTAATAATCCTCTCATGAGTTTTGATGAATGGTATCCTATTAAGGAACATTCTCATCTCCCATCTCAAATCCCCTTCTTAGAGTTAATGATAAATTCTTCCCACCATCATAAACACTTAATGTAATTATAGTTTGAAATGACCATCCCTCATCTTTCTCCTATAGGGCAAGATGTTATATTATTTAGATATGAAGATAGAATACTTAAAAAATGTGAAGATATGTCCATCCATATTGAATAAACAATGGACACTTCCCTCTCACTTAAGTTCCCTATCTCTTCTATGACTCCTAATGATATATTTCTTCATGTGGATAATCATCCCTTATTTATTATCATTAAAATAGGTGATATCCAAGTTAAGCATGTTTTACTTGATGAATTTTCAAGCACTTTTATTACCTCCTTTGACTTTATTAAAACACTTGGATAATCTAAATATAACCTTAAATCCACACATAGTATATGCCAAAGCTATGACATAAGATAAATGCCTCCTCTAGGTTGTGTTTGGCTTCCCATTACTATCTATGTGATGCTTATGATATTTAACTTTCCACTTTCCTATAATATCTTACTCAATCAACCTTACACTCATCATATGAGAATAGTTTCTTCATTTACATGCTGATTTATCAAATTTCCTCATAATAGTGCTATATAAAATATTCAAAGGGACACATATCCTTGGAATTTTTAACAATTACAAGAAAGTGGTGTCTTTAAAATACCTACCCTTAAACCCTTACCTAGTTTTCCATTTCGATAATCCCAACACTTCAACTATCATATTAACTCCACTAGAGGTTATAATGACCTTCCTAAATTAATTAGAAATATTCCACATAACCTCTTAGACTCCAATGATGATGATATGGATGAGATAAGATTAAATATCAAAACTTATAATATCTCCCCTCACATCTTTTTTCAACTTCTTCCTTTTATTCAACCTCAATCTTGTCAAAAACTTCTTAAAAACATATCAGTTACTTTAACCAAAACTAAAAATTCCATTCACCATGGTTCCTTGACTGATAAAATAGTTCAAACATTATGATTGACTTATATACACCCTATTATGATTATTCTTGTGAATTATATGACCCATTTTCACATGGATTTGCCTAAGGTAAAAATGTTGAAGTTCTTAGTTATTATTCTTCTTTATTTTAGCCTTTTCATTCTTCTTATATCATTCTTTCTCTTATAGTACCTAATATTAGTTTTTCCACTACTATTAATAAGTTATATATGGAGCACTCATGTATTATGCCTCCAGTCATAATAGATCCTCTTATAAGTATGCTCATGAATCATGTCATGACAAGACCCTATCATTTTTCCAAATATCATGACCCTTATATTATCCTTCCTCCATAGATGTTAGCTACTTTTCTCACACCCACTACATAGCCAACCTTACCTAAAGATAAGCCTATTCTATTTTCCACTTTAGCTATTCCCTTATTTGGTGATGGTATTCTTCCATTACGTCATCTTGATCCCTCACCCACACAATAGATATATCAGCCTTATTATGATATTCATAGAGTTGTTGGTCATTGGACCAAGGATTATCATCTATATCAATAACCCTAGGCTTTCGCTTATACTCATTCAATTAGTATACCTCTAAAATCTACTAATAGGTGTATTTTTTGCTTCTATGGAATAAATAAGCACTATTCTACCCAATTTTTGAAAAATTAGGTAATACATCAACACTTTGTTACTAGTCATTTCCCATCCAAAAGATAAGACTATCCCACCTCCCAAGCTACTTCTAGAGTACACTCCTAAATACGCAAAAGTTTATTATCTTAGTAATTAATGTTATACTCATCATATTTATTGATGTTGAGTGATTCAGTAGCATCTATGATATTTATTACAATTTACACCAACACCAATTATTCATCCTCTTATAGGTCACTCATACATAAAGTCTCCTCCTTCTCCACTAGTTGTACCTCATCCTATCTCCATAAATACCATTAACATTGAGATAACTATCCCTCACATTGAGTATACCACATAGGATATACCATATGAGCATTATTATTCTTCTACACCCACTTTTTTAGTCAAAATGATATGAAATGATGTCTTTTCACAACATTCTACGAAGACTGATGAGACTCTAACTAATGTTAAAATTTAGTCTCATATTGATGTATCATATATTATTGATAACATTTGTGGTTAGATAAATTAGTGTTTGTAAACACAACATGGTGTTCTCTCACATTATTACATTATATGATTTGGATTGGATTTGTGATTCATTTATATATATATATATATATATATATATATATATATATATATATATATATATATGTTATATTTTTGACTATTTTTCAAACATTATTTCACTTATCTCTTTTGCATGAACCATTATATTTTACTCCATGTATTTTACATGGTTTCTTTCTCTTTAATTTCACTTTTATCTTACTCTCACTCTTTTCATGAATTCAAACTTAAGTTTATGGTTTCACTTGTTTCCCATGGAGTCCTTAATTTTTTATGTAAATGATTATTTGTTATCTTTTACACTCAAATAAAGATAATTATTATTGTGACTAGGTTAAACAACTCTTATTCCTTTAGTATTTTATCCTTACCATATGATTAGTTAGAAAATAAGACTTCTCATTGTACTACTTCTATACATATATCTCTTTGATCTCCCTTTATCCTTATTCCCCTTTCACATACTAAACATAAATATGGTTGAAACTTAAGTTTAAATATTGGTTCATAGGTAAGTTTTAAGTTATTTAGTCATTCATATCTCTAGTTATTTAGTCTCATTTGACCAAAGTCTAAAGCTCATTCATGTGTATCACTTTTATCAATCATGTTGGTTATTCCAAATCCATGTGGATGAGAAATCACAAAATCCATAAAAAAGTTAAAATCCAAGTTATTTAAACAAAAGGCAATGATTCAAAATGCAACATATAATTCAAAAGTCTAATCGCACCAAAAGACATGATTTCATAACACAACTCCTATTTTTTAATCAAATCTAAAAGTATACAATTGGCTTCATGATAGGGCTAAGGTAAATTGGAGTGAATTAGGCCAATATATTGGGATAGGGGATTAAAAAAAACTATATAGTGTTACCTACTTTATCAGAAAAGTACCCAATCTTCACAGTACCGATGGCTCTGTAAGACATCCTGAGGAATGAGGAACATGTTGTGGGAAGGTCAGTCTATTTTAATTTCATTGTTCATATAACCTTCATGAGCTGATCTTATTATTCCACCTATTTTCTTATATATTTTTGTGCTTATTGTGAGCAGGTGTGCTTTTTATTTTGATGGTCACTGGCCTGTTAGTGTCTTTCCTTCTTATCTACTATGCCTCATATTTACTTTTTTTTATCATAAATTATTGTGTCATGATTGATACATTCCATATGTCAAATTTTGAATCTCAATGAATTTTAGATATACTTATATGATCCTTCATCAAGACAAAAACATATATAGAATATCAAAACCTCACACCTTAAAAATTGAATTAAAATAATTGTTACAAAAGGATGCCTAAAAAGGAACAAACAAGATAGTTGTTACAATTAGTTTCTAAAAACAAAAAATAATTAAATAATAAAATTAAAAGTTCAATTTTTTTCAAATTTTTAAGAAACATAGTCTAAATAGTAATAAAATTAGAAAGAAATTCAAATTACGTTTAATTTAATCTTTTAACTATGCTTTAGGTTCTTAAAATTAATGATAATAACTTTAATAAATACTAATTAAGACTAAATTAAACTTAATTTGAATTTATTTCTAATTTTATTACTAATTAAATTACGTTTCTTAAGGGTCAGGGTGTGTAGTCGGTTGGATGGGTACTTCCATTGTGGCTCTGCCCACCAGTGTTCGAGTCCCTCCCTGGACCCATGGTACTGGTATTAGTCATGTCTAGCCAACAGTGTCGGTCATGTTAAAAAGTTTACCAGGCTTTAAAAAAAAATTACGTTTCTTAAAAATTTGATAAAATTAGAAATTTTAACTTTATTATTTAATTGTTTTTGTTTCTTGTTTTTAGAAACTAGTTTTAACAGCTATCTTATTTGTTCCTTTTTAGGCACCCTTTTGAAACAACTATTTTTCCTTCAATTTTTAAAGTGTGAGGTTTTGTTGTTCTACATATGTTTTATTTTGATGACGGATCATAGAAGTGGATCCAAAAAATGTAGAGCTTCAAAATTTGACATAGTTTTTCTAAAAATTATCATTGTTATTGTATGGATTGTGAAAACATAAAATCTTCTTTTTAAATTATTTGAACATTTGTCTTCATTTTATTGATGTTCCCTTTATGAGTTGTATTGTAAGACTTTGGATAGGACTAGGCTCTCCTCAAAAAATATTCCAATAAAAATTTTATACTATAACCAAGTCAAAATAAAATTGCATGCTTCAAATTGTAGATATTTGTGTTACTTATGATTTACATGTTATTTACATACTTCCCATCTTTATTTCACACGTGTTATGCTTACATCATAAACACTTCACTATTATATTCTTATTTTTTTATCATGTGTATGTTTATAACCATTTTATTAAATTTATCATACTTACCATCTTGATTTAGTATGATTAATTTTATTTATACTTAAATTATATTTTTCTTTTCATATTTTCTATCTTGATTTAATATGATTAATTAAATTTATTGTCTATTTGTTTTTATATCATTTGTTATTACATGTTAACCACTTTACTACAAACTTTCATACTTCCCAACTTGATTTAGTATGACTTATATTTGTTTTAATTTGGTATAATTGTTACTTATACATGATTTGAAAACATTTGTTACCTTTTACTTCACCATTTTTAGTTTATTATATTTATTCATCTTTTAGTTTTACACATTTTCCATTGTCATATAATGTGTATTATATTTAATGATTATATATACTCTTCCAAATGATTTGATTTTATTTTTCACCATGCATGTGTGTCACATAATATTAGAAAATAAAACATACATCATGTATTTCCCATATCATATACAAAAAATTAAAATACATGTACTAGAAATGAAATACATCCATGCATCCATCCATAACAAGTACAACTCATAGACCAATAAATAATTGTAGAGATTGGACATGTGTAGTCCTAAGTATCCAATATATAGGGATAGGTTGATGGCTTGATATCTCATACTACCTCATTAGAACATACCATTTAGAGGGGTCAGTCACAAGCATCCATGGTTATCATGGATTGACCATAAGATAGATATGATGGAGTACAACCTTAGAGTTGTAGATATTGTATTTTGTATTATATTGTATCAAACTTATATTACACACACACACACACACTCACACGCGCACGCACGCACACACACACACACACACACACACACACACACACACACAGAGAGTCGTAGTCACAAGGATGGGTGTTGTGTTGTAGATGTGGGACCAAACTGACATTTACCCACATTACCCCATTATTAACTTTGCCCTATAATTCTAATAATGCCACCAAGATATTTATTTCCACATATTCATATTTACCCCATTAGGATAACCTATTATCCTTAATATCCTATTCATGGCTTTGTTTATTCCATTAGATATTGTTAAGCTTTCATAACAAATTAATATCCTATTTTAAAAAGTTCTAATAACCATTGGATATTATTTTAATATTACTTAGTATCCTATTTATTCATGGTTTTTAAATAGAAATGGTATATTATTTTAAACCAAGCCAAATAAACTTTATTCCCCACCTTTACCTTCCCCCCATATGGAGATTTACATGGGATATTGTTTAAAAATAAAAAAATAAAACCACATTAATCCATGCTTACCTTTTTCCCACGTGGATACCTAATTTAGCATGGTTGGTAGTTGTTGAGAAGTGGTGTTATTTGGGATACATTATGTTTTAAACTAAAGTCTAAACTTAACTTTATCCTCTTACTTTGGCATTAAACTCCTCCTTAAACATGCACACTTTGTTCGCTTGCTTTTGCATGGTCTACGTGGATCATCCACTCAAAATTGGTCAAGGGTTTTGGTGTGGTAGACCATGTTATTATTGGGGAAGACTTTATTAAATTAATAATGGCATTAAACTACCCATTTTTAATGGGATTTGATTCCATTTAAAAAATCATGCAAGCCTTTTATGGAGTATAAGCTTTTTTGGATGTCAGGTAAAGGAATAAGTTTGTTAGCCAACATTGGTTATATACAATTTTATCTAATTTTATATTAGGATTATTATTATTATAAAGATAGATAAAAATGTATATAATATTATAAAATCTATACGTTTTTTTATAGATAAATAATTATGAAAAATATTTGAAGCAGGGACATGTCATATAGGTGAAAGGATATTATGTTGAAGAACATAGGTAATTAAACTCAAAGGATTGATCATGTTTATTTTTGTATAGGTAGAACTTTGGAATAGCCCAATTGAGGCCATTTTTTCCTATTATAGAGTCTTGTAAACCTATAAAAATTATACAGAGATTTATTTGCCCATTTTGGAGAAATAAAATTACTTACAGAGCTTCAAATGAATAGGAAGACATTTTTTGATCAGGTTCAAAGTCTTTAATATCTAGTTTTTAGTTATATTGTAGGTGAAAAGGTTCATTTATCATTATTATTAATTATATTATTTACTTACAATTTTTTTTAATTGATCATATTGTTATTTATAAATCCTAGGGATGTAACGAATTGGTGAACCTCATAAACAATCTATGGTCTCTATTTTTATATTTAATTTTCTATCAATATATTAGTTTTAAATTGTTATTGATATTTGGAATTTAATTAATATAAATTAATTAAGAGATTGCTCAAAGAGATATAATATGAAGGGAATGTTGTATCTGAATAAGGAAATTTAGATGAGTTTTCAAAATACTCACATTCAAAATTGTTTAAACAATTTTACATTCCAATTAAAATTTTATTTTATTTTTATAAAATTTAGAAATTAACATATTATTAAAATCCATATTTAAATAAAAGTAATGATTAATAGAGGATAATTACTATTTATGGATTAGTTTGGTATAAGAGCAATTGATCAATGAGATTTAACAGTGTGGTTGCCACATGGTTACTAGTTTGTTATTTGACAATTATTATTATAGTTGGTTCAGTTTTATGTTAAATATAGGAACACATGAACTATGGGTAGGTTTTTAAAATAGGAAAATATTGATGATCTTGAGTCATATAATCAATATATCCAAGAATATAACTCCTCCTGAGATCAAAATTCTACTCCATAGAAGAGGAGATTGAAAAGTTGAAATATAATTTGTAGACCAAGGATGACCTCTTGGCAAAGTTGTAGAATGGTGAATGAATGAAGGAATTGACTCCCACATCAAATTTAGAAATAATTATATATGAATACACTATAAGTAAGTCCTCATGTATTACTTCCTTTCATTTAGTTTTAGATATTACTTTTGGTGTTTTTTAAAAACACACTAAGGGTATTAGGTCTAAACTGTTATATAAAATGGGATTTGAAGGAAGAGGCCTTGGTAAAAATGGACAAGGCATAACTAACCCCATACAGGTAGAGTATATACCTCATCTTGTAGGTTTGGGGTATACTAGTGAGTGAATTAAAATTAGAGAGAGTTCCAAATCCATAGAAGGAAGACAATCTTCCAACTACCAAGTGTATAAGCCACTAGCTTTTTAGAATAAACCATCACAAGTGGATGAGAGGTATAAGAGAACTGGAAGCATAGGTATTAAGATTTTACCTCCTCTTTCTTACACAACACATATCACTAAGAATTTGGTAAATTCTAAAACTTATAATGCACTTTTTATTTGAACAATATGGCTATGATATATAGAAAATGTGGTATGTTTTTATTTGTACTTTTGTGGGTTAAGTAATCATTTTGTTTCATATTGTTGGAAGGGAAAACCTCTATTAAAGAATTTTTTGCCTTTTGTGAAAGATAAGGAAGGTGATAATGATCAATCTTATTAAGAGGTGAGAAATGGTAAACATGTTTCCTCATCCAAGAAGAAGGACAAGAGGAATTTTTGCACTCATTATCACAAGAGTGGACATATACTTGAGAAGTGTTAGAAACTTCAACCATCACACTATCCTAAACCGGTAAATATCATAACGTATATTTTTATTATGAAAACAAGGACTTATTATCATAGTATTTTTTTCTCAATATCCATGTAGTTTTTGTGGATTAGATAGTCAATATGTTGCCTTATATTGGAAAAGAAAACCAACTAGTAAGATATCTTTATTTTCTAAGGAGAAAGAAAAGGGTAATAATTATTGTACTCATTTTAATGTAAATGGTCACAAAAATAATAAATGTTGGGTATTGCATCCACAACTATGTCCTAAATATTAAAGGAAGACATCCATGAATAATGATACATCCATAAGAAAAAAGGAAGTTGTTTTAAATCCACCAGTTTTGGAAACAAAACGAGAGGAATACCACTTCTCTATTGATTATCCACAAATGAATCCATTCATTTTTGATTTAGATGGTAATGATCATTTATTTTCTAGTGTTAATTTTTCATAGCTATGGCATTAATTAGCATGCATATGGTCAAAGTAGTTTTGGTATTCCAAGGAATATATTTTGACTTTGAACAATTTTGGAGCTACTAGTTATGAGGAAATCTAAGTGATAGGTTTATCATATTTGGATTATTTTCTCATATTTGTGGTTTTACTAAGCTCTATATTTTCTCCAAAATAATTTTTTGAGTTCTTGATACATTGGTAAAAGGAATTAAATCATATTTAAACTTGGATATATTTCCAAATGATTTAAGTTTGGAGTTTGGTTTATTGGAGTAACCTGTAGAGAAAAGCCAAGGGATAGTGTTATCATACTTGGGTCATTTTCTCACATTTGGGTTTTTGGAAAAACTCCATTTTAAAACCTTGATAGTAGTATATGTAGATTATATGGGGCATGATCAATATGTATATTTTGGGGAAAATTGCATTTCATTATATATGTTTTCATTTACATTGTGCAAATAGAGGCCTATATGACCCTTTTCAGGCACCATTTCTAATTTTTATAATTTTAAAACCTTTTTGTAGCCATGCATGATAATTACACAATTTTTATAAGTCCCTCATTCATTTTGGGCATTTATTTATAACTGTCAAATGTGATTACAATTAGTCTGTATATTTATTACACTAACAAACTAATTTATAGTTGTACTTGGTGATCATTTTGCTGGTAAATTCATCATTTTAGGAGATGTGACATTTATATAGATAGTTTTATTTTATCTATAAATAGGTACTGGATAGACATTTATTTCATTGGCATTTTAAGGATTTGGGTTAATTTTTAAATCATTACCATTATATTTTGCATTGATGTTCTATTGAGTGAACCGTTTACAGATTTAGACAGTGACTTCACCTTTTAGGGACCAAAATGGTCTTATTGGGGAGGTTTGATCCAGAGGATTTTCACTCGTCAATTGATTGGAATGGAAAAATGTGGAAAATACAAGTGTAAAAATATGAAAGTCAACATATGGAAAAAATATAAAGATTGTATATAATTAATTTTTATATTGGAATTATTATATTGATGATGGGTGTTGTGTTACAGATATGGGACCAAACTGACCTTTACCCGCATTACCTTGTTATCAAATTTGCCCTATAATTTTGATAATTCCACCAAGATATTTCCTTCCACATATTCATATTTACCCCATTAGGAATATAATATACTGAATATCCTGTTCATGGATTTGTTTATTCCATTGGACATTGTATATCCTATTTTTAACAGTTTTAATAACCATTAGATATTGTTTTAATATTAATTAATATCTTGTTTATTCATGTTTTTTAAATAACCATGGGATATGTTTTTAAACCAAGACAAATAAACTTTATTCCCCACCATTACCTCCCCCCCCCCACATGGATATTTACACGGAATATTGTTTTAAAATAAAATATATAATAAAATAACTTTATTCCATGCTTACCTTTTTCCTACGTGGATACCCAATTTAGATTGGTTGATGGTTGGTGGGAAGTGGTATTATTTGGTAGATATGTGTTTTAAACTAAAGTCCAAACTTAAATTTATCCTCTTAATTTGGAATTAAACTCCTCCTTAAACATGCATGCTTTGTCCACTTGCTTTTGCATGGTCTACATGGATCATCCACTCAAAAGTGGTCAACAGTTTTGGTGTGGTGGACCATGTTATTATTAGGGAAGGATTTATTAAATTAAGAATGGTGTTGAACTACCCATTTTTAATGGGATTTTATTCCATTTAAAAAATCATGTAATCCTTTTATAGAGTATAAGTTTATTTGGATGTCGGGTAAAGGAATAAGTTTATTAGCCAACATTGGATATATATAATTTTATTTCATTTTATATTGGGATTATTATTATTTTGGAGATAGAGAATAGTGCACAAAATATTACAGAAGTTGTATATTTTTTGTACAAAGAAAGAATTGTGAAAAATATTTGAAGTAGGGACATGCCATATAGGTGAAAGTCTATTATGTTGGAGAACACAGGTTATTAAATTTAGAGGATTGACCATGTTTATTTTTATAAAGGAAATTTTTTGGAATAGCCTAATTGAGGCCATTTTTACCTACTACAGAGTCTTTTAATCCTATAAAATCTATAGAGAGAGTTATTTGCCCATTTTGGAGAAATAAAAGTACTTGCAGATCTTTAAAAGAATAGGAAGATATTTGTTGATCAGGTTCAGAGTCTTCAATATCTAGTTTTTAGTTCTAGTGTAAGTGATAAAGTTTATTTATATGTATTGTGAGTTGTATTATTTACTTAAAAACTATTTTTTAATGGATTATATTTTTATTTAGTGATCCCAAGGATGTAACCAATTGGTGAACCCCATAAATAATCTCTGGTCTTTATTTTTATTTTTTAATTTTCCATCAATATATTAGTTTTAAATTATTATTGATATTTAAAATTTAATTAATATAACTTAATTAATATATTATTCAAAGAGATAAAATATGAAGGGGATGTGGTATCTGAATAATAAAATTTAGATGAGTTTTCAAAATACTCACATTCAAAATTATTCAGGTAATTTTATTTTTATAGATTGACATATTATTAAAATTCATTTTTAAAAAATAGTAATGATTAAAAGGGGATAATTACTATTAATATATCAACCATACTATCATGTATGAGTTACACCTAAATGATAGATTAGAATATATAGAGCACACTACTCCAAGATGGATTGACATAAGTCTATTGCATATAGTGGTACCTTCCCATCTAACTTATGACATAGTATACATGTTGTCACATGTATTATCACAACCTTTTAGATATCTATAATGGTTGAGATATACACATTAGATAAGTTAATATTCAACCAATGTTAAATATTATCTAATCTTGTCACTCAATGGGATGGGTCTCACATCTCATCTTCTACCTCTAGTGCATCATATATAATAAGAGTCCCAACTATGGGAAGTCTAAGCAAGGCATGTACATCCTCCAATGTGATGCCCATCTCTATGGTATCCACCTCCACCTCTCATCATAAAGTGTTGGTCAGTTGGTCCCATGCTTCTAGGAATATGATGACCACATCAACACTAAGAAGGATCCTCATCATCTCCATTATGCTTTCAAATCATAAGGAAACTAGCTAAGCTCAATCCAAATCTCATAGTCACTCTATCAAATCTAGTAGCCATGATACATTAACTAAGTGCCAAAATCTACACCATCTCTATAAAATATCAAACAACAAAGAGTGTATTAGATCTGGATATCGTAATGATAAAATACATTATTAAAATTCTTAAAATACTAAAAATTGACTAATTTATCAACCTATTTTTTTATTTTTATATTTTGTCACCTTTTTTCCTACATAATCAACCCTTTTGATATTAAATTTAGCCCCATCACCTTTTTGGCATACTCAATCAACCTCTCGCTACTTAGTTGACCCATTCTTGAAGACATAGTTGACATTTTTGATACTAAATCATTCCTTTCCCATACTTTCCATACTATATTGTCCCTCTACTGCATAGTCTACTTCATTTAACAGACTATATCAGCCATCTATTGCATACTGCATTGGTTGTAATGCACTATGTCAGCCATGTCTATCTTTATAACTAATTCAGTCCTATGCTACGTAGTCATCCACCCCCAATAATATTAAGTTGGCCTTATAATACATAGTCATCCTCCTTGTCTCCTCTAACCTTGTCCAACTAAGACATCAAGGTTGAATCTATTCAAAAGTTGTGGTGAATTTTCAACCATTTACCATAAATACCTTAGCCATTTATTGGTCTAACTCTTTCCTACCTAATATCCCATTTTACCCTTAGTTTACCTTAAAAATTCTAGGGTCATTTTGGATATCTAAATTTACTACATATATATATATATATATATATATATATATATATATATATATATATATATATATATATGTAGTAAATTTACCAAAAATGTTGAAATTAATGTACCACTTACTTGAGTTGCATTAGTTACAGCTGTTAGGTGACTTTCATGTTGAATTTATCATCTCCTCACCATGGTCACTCTTAAGGATCAACTAGGCCTCTCATTTTAATATTTTCCTACAATAGTAAAAATAAAAAATGAATTAAATTTAACCATATTTATATTTACTATTCAAAATTATTTACCTATGAATTATTTACCAACAAATTATATTTTTCACTTGTAGCTTTATTTCTACTAACTCTTTTTCAAAATAGAAACATATTTGGAATCTTGACATTTTAGAGAATTTTTCCACATATTACATGTATATTTTACTAAAAATTTAATATTTCACTCATTTTTTAGGTTCACTTAATGTTCCATACAATAGACATCTTCACATTTCTATCACTACCTTCCTACTTTACATCACTAAGGTAAGTAAAGGTATGTATTTTTCAAATTTTTCCTTTCATTTATCTTATTCTCTTCATACTATAATTTACTTAGCACAACATTGTGTGTCGTTGTTCTTTTAATGAAGCACCATCCTATGTTATAACTATGTGACATGTGATGATATTCGAGTGGGGCATACATATATACATTATTTTTAAACATTATCAATTAATAATACTTTATCTCTTATAAAAAATCATCAAGACTTGATATCTCTGAGTGAACATGTTAAAGGGTATATTGAGAAAGAGGTGGGCAGACCATTGGTGCTTCATAAGATTGTTGTTCCCTATACCACCACTTGTAACCAACACAAACCTCTCCTATGTATTTATCTAATCTTTGACACCTCCATTACACACTCATCCAATAAATTCACCACCCCAAACAACCCTTAATCCATTTTTTTTGTTATTTACCAAACAAAGTCATTGTTATCATTTGAAACATGCAATCATGTGCAAAGGTGTGACAACACCTCAAGGTTAAACTATAATTAGGTAAAAAAATTAACTCAATAACAAATTACCTTAATTGATTACAAGTACTAATGATCTTTAACTAAATGCATCATTTATGAAAACTAATATATTACCCATTAGGTTAACCATATGATTCACTTAGATAATGATCACTATATAAATATATTGATTTGCTTTCATAATTAAAACATAGAATAGTGTTAAATTGCCCAAATTAATAAATTGTCTACTTCTAGTTTAAATATCAAATTAAGTATAGATTTAAATATCCATTCTCTACTATTATAGTATTAACATCAAATAGTGCAAGTATATAATATTGAAAATTTGAATATCATATTACAATTATAGAATGTTCCACAAAACATATGAGTCTAAATTAACTTATTAGTATCCACAAGTAATCTTGAGTAAAGACTCTATCAGCTGAATAGTAGAAGGGGAGGGAGAGTATCATCCAAATTCTTTTCTAAACCAACCATGGACTATTGATCCCTTGCACAATCTCTCAACAAGGGAATGATCCTCCCTTCATGGATGGGTGGATAGTGACAGTGTATAAATTGAGAAAGCCAACTAGAAACTAGTGTTTTAAGATAAATATCACATGCAACATATCATAAAAAATACATTCTAACAAGATATCATGAAATACATGTAAACTAAATCAAACAGTCAAATTAATAATGGTCAAACCATAAACATTACTTTGGCCAAAGTTTTAATATAGTTTTTCAAATCTCAAGATGAATCAAATTCACACACACAACTCATTTGAATAACCTCAATCTATCTATTAGTGCATCTAAGTAGTGAAGTCCATCTCATCTACTTACTTAGAGTCATTTATACCAGATTTATTAATACATAAATAATATTTAAATCAATATATTCAAATAATAAATCTCCATATAAAATGCCACTGAATGTATTAATACATGGAAATCATTTAATGTGATATATTTAATCACATGCAATTAAATGGTATAAATTAGCCAATAGACATAAAATATGGATTTTTAAAATAAATTAGCTTATTTATCCACACCATATGAAAAAAATAATAATCAACTAACCCTCCATTTAAAAAATGATCTTATGATTAAAAATCTAACTTTCACTAAATTTAGATTATCCATAAAATTACTAATCAAGTACATAGAGAAATTCTTTATTTTTAGTAGTAACCACATATCAGTCTATCAATTTACCACAACTCATAATGTCCATATCTAACTTTATACCAAAATTCATAAGACCAAATTTCATAATCAAAACTTGATTCCAAAAATCATTCTATAATATAAAAATTCAAATATTTATGTATATATAATTCACCTATACATAAATACAACTTGACCCCATTATTTTACCATTTAATTCCATTTTCAAGGTGACTCGACTTGAGTCTAAACAATTTTTTAAGAACAAAAAGATTACATAAGGTAAGACCGATTAGTCATACTTATATCTTGCCCTTAATGGTTTTGAGTTCATTTTCAACCAGACCCATTTTACCCAAAAATATCAAATTCAAAAGGGTCATATTATGAACATAAAAGACCCAAAATATACCCAGATCATTCCATCCACCCAAACTTCAAAATAATCTAACAAAATACAAGTATTTAATCATTTCCTTTTTTTGTGTTTAAAACACATTAATATAAATAAAACCCAAAATATTTTTTAGTCTTTGGAGTATACATTACACACAACCATAACTAGTAGGGTTCAACTTATTTGTGCTTGAGCCTGCCTCTCTCTCTCTCTCTCTCTCTCTCTCTCTCTCTCTCTCTCTCTCTCTCTCTCTCTCTCTATGTATGTGTGTGTGTATATTAAAAATAACACAAAAAATATTCTTAGATTTATTAATTAAAACATAATCAAGCACAACATCCTTCATAATGCCTAAAACCCTAATTTCAAAACACCCAGGTTTTATTTATCTAGTTCAGAATATAAAAAAATACATAGTGCACTCAATTTTTTATGAATGGGTGGAATATATATGTGTTTGGTCCTATGGATGGATGATACCCATCCTCAAGGTCGACCATACACACACACATTTTAATATATAAAAAAATTATGAACCCATTTTAAATAAATAATGACATAACCCATAGAATTTCACAAATCATTTCAAATGATAAAATAAAAATATAATTTTCAATAGACACTACCTAAAAATTCTAACTAGGTAGTACAAATCTATATATCTTCTCTTCCAAGCTCTCCTCAACCACCTTGTGTCTTCTCTAAAACATTCTACCTCCATATATTTCCATCTACTCCACACATATAAAAACCCTAAAAAATCCACAAAACTAGGTCTTCAAAAAATGAATCTCCAATTCTATTATTATTTTTCCAAAATTTTCACATGGCAACTCACCAAAACCTATCTATAGTCTAGTTAACCAATATAAACACCATAATAGTAAAAACATGTAAGTAAACAAAGTCCATGTTGATTCTCATTATGGCTTGAAAGAGTCTAAAAACCTGTTAGTTTAAAAAATATTCTAACTTAAATAATCATGTTAACATCATAGTTTAAAAAATTTGATTTTGATCACAACCATCATGCCCTTTAATATATACTACGAATTTTATCTAATCAAACCTTAATAAATATTGTCCATAATCAACATATCACTAATATATCCATTTAACATAATAATTTAACTAATAATTAACCATAGAATCCAAAATAAATAATAGATTAATGAGTCTAGAGGAAAATTAGGATGTAACATCCTTCCTTCTAAAGTTGGTCATCGTCTTGATGACACTTATTTCAAAAAAAGTTATGAAATAAAATAGTGTTTAGCATAAAATAAACATAATATATAGAAAAATACTAAGTGAAAAAATGTGGAAATAGCTTATGAAAATATTCATAGTCTTTCTAAGTGGCAATATCTTCATAATATTTTCATAGTCTTTCTAAGTGGCAATATCTTCATAATATTGGTCCCACTAAACCTTGCACTATGACACTTCTCTATTACCCAAACTAGTTTTTGAGTGTCAATTATTCTGACTGGTTCTATTTTGGCCACCCTAGGATCTAGAACCTATAAAACATTCCAATCTAATACATGAGAAGGATCAACAACATAATTTTTAATATAGGACACATGAAAAACATTATGCATGAGTATCAAATCTAATGGAAAAGTAATCCTATATAACACATGATTGATAATTTATAAGATCTCAAAGGGTCCCACATATTTAGGAGATAACTTGGCTTATTTTCCAAATTTAATCAAGCTTTTGTGTGGTTTAACCTATAAAAATACTTTGTCTCCCACTAAAAAATATCTTGTTTTTCTTTTCATATTAGTATTACTCTTTTATCTATCATTGATTCCATGGGATTTACCATGGATTCCTAATTCACCATATCTCTTTCTTTTGCCCTTGAATATACTTTGAATAACAAGCATATCCAAACCATGTTTTCTTGCTGACTATAGCCTAACCAATTTTCCAACTAGGTCAAGAGCTCAACCCTTATCTGATGCCTTTGGAATCCTTAATGGGATAAAATCTCATATTCACCATAGATAATCTTATTAGAGGCTTTAAATAGACTAGATCTTATCAAGTAACTTTTGGATTTGGCCATGTATCTTGCCAATTTTATTTGGTGATGCCAACTTTGAAGATCTTGAGATCTATTTAAATGCTAATTTGGAAGACTCAAGCTCAGTTATTAAGTTGGCACTCGACCTAGGTCTTTGAGTTGATTTGGGTTGGCATGCATTCCATTGGAAAATACATGATGAGTTGAGTTGGAGGGTAAACTAGCCATGCTAATATCAAACTTGATGTAGAGACATGGAATAGCATGAAGTGGTGGTAGGCCATGTGGTGGCCTGAAGACCCACCACGTGGACCTTTCCAAATGTTCATCATCCTACCATGTATCATAACCAAAAGTACCAAAATAATGTATGGCAAATTATAGTGTAATTTCATAATCAAAAGTACTATACCATACATGATGGTAAAATCCCCATCCATTATAAAAGTGGGCTCCATTGGCTATGGTGTCTATAGCCAGCTTTTTTTTAGCAAACAATTAATGAAGATAGATGGATTAAAAAATCCTTTGCCATAACAATTTAACTTACTCTTCTATTTCTAAAATCATATTTAGACCAAAGACTACCCTATCTTCTAACTTATCCCAATTTATTGGTGTTCTACACCTTCTTTCATAAAATGCCTCAAATAGAACTTATTTTAGAGATAATTGGTATAAGTTTTTGTAGGCAAACTTAACCAACTATAGATATTATTCATGTATTTTTGGTCCATGCAATACATTCTTAGAAGATCTTCTCCAAATTAATTCACCCTCTCTATTTATCCATCTATTTATGAATGGTACATTATACTAAAGTTCAATTATGTAACCAAAGATGAATTTAGAGTTAACTAGAATATAAAAATCATTTTTGGAGTCCCTATTTGAAATAATATTTTCTAGAAACCAATGCAATGTATACATTTTTTTCACAAATCTCTTCACAAGCATAGGTGTATCATCTAAAATAATACCAAGAATGAAGTGATATACCTTGGTGAGTTTATCAACAATAACCAAATTCATATCATGTCAATTCTAAGACATCAATAAACCTTGAACAAAGTCCATGATAATGACCTACCACTTACATTCTGGTATGTTATGAGGGTATAACAGCCTAGTAGGATGCACATGCTCAACCTTAACTTTCTAACATTATAAACATCAAGAAATAAAATGTGTTAGATATTTATTAATTCCCTTCCATAAATATAATGGATTTAGCTCAACCAGTAGCTTAGCCACACCTAGATGACCTAAATAAGGACCATTGTGTAGTTCCTTGAGTACTACACTCATCAAATTATCCTTATCTAGTACACAAATCATTCCTTTATACCTATGTAAACCATCATCCTCAAATTTTAATCCAATATACTTAGGATCCTAAGCATTTTGAGCTAATTCCAACTTTACCTATTCATAAAATTCATCTCTTGGAGAGAATTTAACTACCAGACCATGAAAGGTACTCCTGATTGTAGTCAAAGTTGATATATAACTTATAAAGACTAAGGGTATCCACAACCCTATTTTATTTTTATTTTATGTAGTTAATGTCAAAAGCATAATCTAACAACTCTAATTATAACCTCTAATGTGCATTTAGGTAAGGTTGGGTGAAGATATACTTGAGCCCCAAGCTTTTAGTCTTGAGCTCAAATAGTATTTATAAAAGATAATACCTTTAAACTTGCAAGGCATGAACTATTGCATCCAACTTCAGATCATATGGGGCATAATTTTCCTCATACAACTTCAAATTTCTAGACTTAGAAGCTAAAACAAAACCTTTTTACATGATAAATCCTCCAAATCCATCTCTTAAAGCATCAGTTATTACTGAGAATTAGCCATTTGGATTTAGAACTCTCAACACTAGTGCCGAGGTAGGCCTTATTTTTAACTCCTAAAAAATCTTCCTCACACTTTCCTGACCACATAAATTTATGATTGTTAAACCAAAGAGGGGTAATAGAATTTTATATCTTGAAATTTTTTGAAATAAATTTCCTATAATATCCATTGAAACCCATAAAACTCCTAAATTCATTCGCATTTTTAGGCAATTTAGTCTTTGAAGGATCCACATATATTCCTTTTATAGATATAATGTGCCCAAGTTACTATACCTTTTTATGAAAGAAGGCATACTTTGATAGCTTCCTAAAAAATTTATGTTTCCACAACCAATGCAGAACCAACTTCAAATGTTTTATATGTTCCTCTTCAAATTGTGAATAGATGAGGATATCATCTAGAAATACCAACACAAAATGATCTAGATAATACTTGAATGCACTATTTATGATATTCATAAATGTTTTTGGTGAATTTTTTGGCCCAAAAAGAAGAAATATGAAATCATAGTGCCCATAACGAGTCCTAAAAGTTGTTTTTGGAATGCTTTCCTCAAGAATCCTTAATAGATGATATCCTGCTTGAAGATCAATTTTAAAGAAAATTGATGCTCCATGCATTTGATCAAAGATATCATCAATGTGAGGCAAAGGATACCTATTTTTTATTTTTTCCTTGTTTAACATCCTATAATTAATACATAGGTGAATGGTTATATCCTTCTTTTTAATGAATATAACCAGTGCACCTCATGGTGACATACTTGGTCAAATCAACCCTTTGGACAATAATTCTTATAGTTGAGCCTTTAAATCTACCAATTTAGTTGTGTTTATTATATAGGGAGATATAAAGTGTGGTTCAAGCCCTATAATGATGTCAATTGAGAAATAAAACTCTCTCTTAATAGGTAAACTTGTAAATTCTTCAAGAAAAACATCTCAAAAATCTTGGAGAAAGGAAAATCTTTGATGGAAGGTTCATTTGATTCCTCCATCTCATTTATATTTAAAATAAATGTTTGACACCCATTTATTTATGATTTATTTAATTAATTTTTTTGAAATCTATTTAAGTTTTAGCCCCCTTTTTCCCTTTAATTTGGATTTCCTTTCATAAATCATATAGACATCCAACCTTTTCAAGAAAATAATCTTAGTTTTATGTTGAGATAACTAGTTTACTCCTAGGATCACATCATGTGACCCTAGTGGTGATATAAACATATCCACTATCTTAGTAAATTTAGGTAGTTTGATCTTAGCTTTGACCAAATATTTATTGACCTTAACCTTAAATTCATTCCCATATTGAAATGATTATACGTTTTCCATAGTTCTAGTTTTTCTAGACAACTTAATAAGAATTTTAAGAGCAATAAAACATTATGTAGATCATATGTCAATAAAAATTAAAAATGGATCACCAAATAAAGTACCTAATAGCTCAATATAGAAACCTAAAACTCAATTTTATGGTTTTTAGCATCTACATGAATTCTCTACTGGAAATATCCTTTTTGTAGAGTGAAACCCTTATTATTACCATATGATTCCCCCTGATTACATTCCCTAGTGTAATGATCACCTTCAAAAATGAATCATACACTAGGTGGTCCTTTCCTATAATATTGTTTATTTCCCTTAAAACCATTTCATGGTTTCCTATTCTTTTAATCACTTTTAAACTTTGCATTCTTATTCTTGAATTTATTTTTAGAGTTTATTCTCCTTTTCCAATTATTATTTTTGAAAGTTGTTTAAGGACCTCCAAAGTTTTTCTTGAATTTATATCTAACTTGATAAGTGACTTTAGTTTTTTATCCTACTTTAATACCTTTTTCAAGACTTGATCAATAGTGGATGGCCCATACACATCTACCTCACATCTAATTTGGGGTTTTAATCCCATAATAGATTTCTTGATGCAAAACCTCTCATCTACCTAATACTGAGGAACATACTTTAGGAACTTAGTGAATTGTGCCAAGTATTCATTCACTAAAATGTCTTCTTGCTTCATATTCTAAAAATATATAAACTTTTAATCAAAATAGATTTGGGGAAACCATTATTATATGAACAAGGTCATAAATTATTCACATGTGGTGGTAGACGAGTCAAGATTCATTTCTAATTTCTTATTTTCCCACCATGTTGTTGCTTCACTAGCTAACTGATAAGCTCCCTAGACTACTTTTGTAACTTTAGAGTAATTATGTATCTCAAATATTTTTCTTAGTTAACCACATTTCTGATCCATCTCCCAAAGTGGTTCTATCGAACTTGGGTGTATTAACTTTCTTCTTGTCTCATGCAAGCTCTACAACTACATGTGCTCTCATATATTGAAGTACCTCATATTGGTTAGGTTTTTGAGGAAATTTTTACTCAATAGTATGATCTTTAGGTTCATTGAGATTATTTTCATCTACATGGACATGAACTTCCTACTCAAGGGAAGCTATTTGATCCCTAGTCTCATTCATGGTTGTGAGTATCTAATCAATCTTAATAGCTTGTTTAGTGGCAAACTAATTTGGGTCAACTAGATGTTAGTAATATTAGGATTAGATGTACCCTCA